>JAOTOL010001607.1:0-352500 GCA_034440575.1 Imbricaverruca yamaguchii | reverse complement strand
TTCGGTGGCGAAGTAGCTGACGTTGGTGACAATTTATTGTTATTCATGCGGATAATTTTGTTTTCATTTTTGCGCATGATCAGCTGATAACTTTGCTGTCTGGTGGGAAGGCGACGCCATGGATTTAGGATTTTGAAAATGGGGACGGGGAGTACGATTTCGTGGAAGTCAAGGACCGTGGGGCGGAGGACCGTATCGCGGCAAGGCTGGGTGTTGTACCCAGACATCCATCTTTATTCGGCAGCGTAGTAGCTGACATTGGCGACACTTGGCATGCGGCCAATTATTTTTGTCGACGCATGGTCAGCTGATAACTGCTGCCCGATAGCAAGGCAGCGCCACGGATTTGAGATTGGGGGGGGGGGGAGAAGGGATTGGGCCGATTTTTTTCGAGCAAGGCCATAGAGGTACTATTCAGTTTACCAAATCTGACGTCTTGCTGCCTAAAATGAGACTACGTTTTAGGTGTTTTCAACACTCGTGTGTTCGACAAATATTCTACCTGATTTTTCGTCGGCGACAAATATCAGCATGTATTGACCTCTGACTCTACTTCCGGAAGTTGAGCAATGTACTTGTGGCTTCTGACAAGTATCTTGTTTACACAATATCAATGAGCAATGCACATGGCTAGAATAAGCCAAATCACGTTGTAGGAGCGGCTAGCTAGAAAGGACGAAGCGCATCGCCACTGTCTCAAATAGACAGGTGAATGCTAGATCAGGGTTTAAGTTCTTCATTGCAAAGCGCATCCCAACTTGTACTGGGACATTGCAGAAAGCCTTGTTCGGGAAGCTTCCGCGCATCCCATTACCATAATTATCTTGTTTATATTCATTAGCTTGTCATAGTTATCAAAATGACGACTGCCTCTACTGACTGCGGAATAAATGTGCTTTCTTCGTGTTGATATTATTCCGCGCAAGGCAGAGGAGGTGGGGTTACCCCTCGGGCTTTTGCAGTAGGAATAAACCGACTTGTGTAAACTAGGTGCAGTTTTTGGTTATTGGGAGTTGCCGCAATGGTCGCAGCCGGGGCTCTCTTGGCGGGTGGGTAGGTGGGAACCTGACCACAAGACAAGGTCATGGTGACCATGCGCACGAATTCGGCCGAAAATGCGTCGCATGTCAAGGGAAAATTCCCAAAATTTCGTTGACCTCATGTAATTATTTGGGCACAAGGGGGAGGCCCTCCCGTTAGGCTGCGCCTCAGGTTGCGCGTCTCTATATACACAAGTTGTGTTTTAACTCTGGTAGTGTTCTAGTTGTTGTCTTTTTTAGCAGAACTTTGTAAGCTTACACCGCCCGCTTCGACCAGTCGGGTATGGTGCTGTAGGCAAGGTCTCGTTTTTCCTACCGCGTGTTACGGCAATGGCTGGATAAAACGTAATGAACATCTGGGCGGACGTATGTACGCTCATTGTATAACTATTGGGATGCGTATTATTAGCAGGTTAGGTCAGATTAGGTCAGGCTACCAGCCGGGGACGATGTTCGTGAGCATGTCCTAGCGGATTTCCACAGATTGCGCACTGTTTTCAAGTTCGGACCCATCAAATCGAAGTCCAACGAGTGGTCGAATTCTCCTATAGCCTGCTGTAGCATGCCATGACGTCCGATTTCATAGCATATAAAGTAACACAGGGCAATATGGGCTTGGGGAATTTTGGGCCCAAAGCAATTTGCGACCCTGTGGGGTAAGCATGACCACATAATCCGAAACCAGCAGACACTTGTATCCTACAACGACCCTTGGCCCACATTGAGCCAACGTGCGTGTAGGTATTTCCGATCGGTGAACATCAAATGTCAGTTCACTAAGGATGGTTCAAACCGTGTCATAGGGTAACTTTTGGTGCTAAATTCCAATTCAGCGTTCACCGGTTGCTTATTTATTCGTCTGTTTGTTTATTGGGTGTTTCACGACGCACTTTATGCACATTCACGGCTAATGGCGCCGCCCACACAGCTTCGCCGGCTGGCCGCGGGATTGGGAAATGTCCCGAGCGGCGCGGGTATCGAACCCGGGACCATTGGCACTCACTGGTACCGTCTAGTGCGCTTTGGATAAAAAACCCAACCGCACATTTGACCTTCCGTGATTTGACATGAGGTGCATAGGAGCACGTTAATGCCACTATGTGGAGCATGCCACCCCTCAATGCACCACAAATTGAATGACAAACACGGTGATATTTAGTTCATAAGGGTGTCATGCATGGTTTGCATTCTGTTGGGATCCAAGCTTGAAAAGCACGAAATCTAGCCAAATCCGCCGTATGTGGTACTGAAGAACCGTCGTAGGTCAGTGACCTGACCCGACATGTCGACATGTTTTGCACCAAACTGTCCTCGATGAATGCCCGCAGGTGTGCTGCGCATACTTCGGGCCCACTAGCCCCCCCCCTCAGTTTGCGTGCTATTTGCGAAGAGCTGGGGAGGCTGCAGCTCCAGCTGAACCACGGCAGGTGGCAAAATGCCGAATTATGTTCGCCCCTGTTGAAAATGAGTGCGCTCTCCCGAGTCCGGTGAGCGCCCCTCATCAGGGTGTAGCTGCACACTTTTCGTAACATTGTGTAATCAATGGTCCGGGATGGCAAAAATGGCCGTTGATGCACCTGGATAATGCAACAAGGGCATATCGATTGTCATAGTCGACACACCTTTGCGATATCATTGCTTCGAGGGAATTATCTGGTTCAGAACCAGATAGAGAAAACGCCGGTCTAATTTATCCTGCACGAAAGAAAAACGAAGCGCGTATTTTCAACTTATGATTCATATGGCCAATCCTGAACAACCTGAAAGCATGTTGGAAAAAATAGCATCTTATGAATTTCGTAACAGAAGAAAGAACAGGCAAAGAAATTGAAATGTGGAACATTCGTCTAGTGAGCCAGGTGCAATCTCCACCCCCGCCCCTCCCGGGGAGGGACATCGGCACAAAATGAGAAAAACAATGGGATGAAATCAGACTTCACCAAAAGGCCTAAAGTTTCTACGGAGGCGGTAGGGATTTGCGAATTGAACCGTAAAATTATTACATTTGTGGGCGGACGGAGGATATCCGGATAAACTGGCCGAACTACGGCAAATATATCGTGATATCCTCCAAGCTAAAATTGAATGTCAGCTTAAAGCACCGCACATAACATCACTGTCAGCTAATTTTAGTAGTAATACAGAGCAAAGTCTGATGTGTACCCGGACAATAACGTCCAGTGAATCATTAGAAGTACTGAAGAAGTCACCAGAAATGTTATGAACAACATGTATTCTAGTCGTACCTACAGAATCTGTCAGGATGCAGCGCTTAAGTTTGACAATTTTTATTTTATCTTAAGAAGCATGGAAGCTGAGGCGAGCAAGCAGCTTTAGTGGGCCAACTGGGGGGTGCAACGCCCCCTTCCACGCGCAGGGGTGTGGGTGGGGAGCGCAGAGCCCCAGCACCTCATAAGTTCCGCCCCCCCCCTGCTAGGGACCCACGATCCCAGCCACGATTGCGATCCGTGTGGCAGCTGCTTACTTTTCGAGTTCAAAATTGTTTCGTCAAGGCCGTTTTTACAAGGCACCTAACTGTTTTTACAGGCTCTTCAATTGATATAAATCATAATTCAGCGCGAGACGAGGAGAATATAGCCAATATGAGCCATCTGGAAAGGCTGTGGAAATGGCGACAAAATAATTATCTCCTCCCATATATAGGCCGAAATATCATGCACACATTTATTTTGAGAATGTATTGACGAAGTTACGAAATAGTACAACATACGAAATAGAGCCTGTGTTAAATTTTTGATACTATTTGGGAACAATAAATGCCTAAAGCATGGTAGACATTTAGTTCAACGCATGCGCATTTGGCGCTTAATCTGAAGCTGAGCAATTCTCAAATTTCGCCACACCTGATCATATATGTGCTACGGTCTAATCACGGATTCCATCTTTGACCTTCCAGACAATGGTCATCGGAAGGCGGGCACCAGCCGGAGAGGGGGACACTGATTCCCCACAGACCCGACGGTCTCTCGCTGAACGAGGAAAATGGTGCGACGACTCCACACATGCTCGACGTTCTTCCGCCGGACGAGGCTAAGGGGACACTGATGCCACACAGGCCCGACGCTATGCCGTTGAACGAAGACGAAGGGGACGACGACTGTACACAGGCTCGACGTTCTCCCGCTGGGCGCTCCCTGACGCCGGGGTCGACACCAACTTCCCCTCCTGTCGGTTGAGACACCCGGACTGGACTGCTGTTGGTGACGCACCTGCTGGCGGGCCAGCCGGCCAATGTCGTCGCGATGTCTGAAGACGCCACGCAGACCAGACTGTCGGCTCCGGGTTTAATCGGCGCGAGCCCTAGCGTCTGGACGGGCCGGTCGCCTCTCCGGGAATTTGCCGGAGGCGCTCAAGCGGAGATGAGCCTGCTGTCGCCGATTTAATCAGACATGCAAATTTCGGCCGCTTCCACGACACGTGACTAAACGTTTGCCGCACGTCTGCGACCTTGCCGACTGCTTCCAGTCGCTCTGCGGCGGTTCCGGCTCCAGTGCTGATGTCTATCTGGGTATGATGGGGAAATACACAGTGGCATATATATATATATATATATATATATATATATATATATATATATATATATATATATATATATATATATATATATATATATATATATATATATATATATATATAATAGGGATTCATACTGGGGATGATGGTCCGGATGGGTGTCTCAAGACAAAAGCCCAACTGTTGGCATGTCTGCCGGTCTGTGTATTTGATGGTCTGTTGGACTGTTCGTCTGTTGGGCTGAGGGTGTGGGTCGATTTCAGTGGCTGTCACGGGCCGAGGAAGTTTCCAGCCCAGCCCGGCGCTGTACCACATCGGCGGCGCTGTACCACATCAGTGGCGCTGTACCATGTCGACTGCACTGTATGACATTGGCGAAGCGGCCGGCTAGTGCGCCTGCTTCGAGTGTGACAGGTCCTTGGTTCAAGTCCCAGTGCCGGCAGACTTTTCCTCGTCGGACTCGTGCCCAGCAGACGGCAGCGCGGCCCGGCTCGCACCGCCACCGGACCGGATTGCGGTCAGCTCGGTTCGCCGGGCCGGATAATATTCAGCAGCCGTCTCCGTCGGCAGACAGCTGGTAACATCACGAGCGCCAACCACTGCTCTCTCGCTATCAAAGCCGGCGCGTCTCTGTCTGCCCGCTCCTGAAGTGGAAACCCTTCACCTTTGTGTCCCAGGGAGACAGGCGACTGGAGGATCTGATGAGGCGCTCTGTCGGACGAGTTGACAGTGAACACATTTCACTCAGGACCGACCGTCAGCACCGGCCGTCGGGCGCGCCATACTGATTGCGAGTTTCCATGGAAGCAAAATGGGGATGGGTGGCGGACTTTGAAAAGGGACAGCAGACCGGTGAAAACCACACTTTTGTTTAACCTGGTAAAAAACGCTCGATGAGCTACCGCTGTGCGAACGTTACGTCTAATGTCTCGTCCATGCTTGTCAAGGACACAGGCAACGTTTCGCCATGCCCGTCAACAATAAATAAGATCTGGCGTTTCTTTAGCAGTGCGCCTCATCCGTGCTATCGGCGGTTCACCGTAGCGGCGGGAGCACGTCAAACTGGGTCTGCCACTGGTCTCTCACCACTCTCGATCCTCATCACGCCTCCTGACAGCACGTCAGAGGAATGCCGGGAGCGCTGGCAGACACTCGCCCGCGCGCTGGCTCTCCTCCCTTTGATCTGATCCCGCCGCGGCCCTGACAGCCGCAGAGTGAGCCGTCGCTCGGGCCGAGCCGGCCCACTCGGCACCGATCTGGACGCGCGGATTTACCCCCCCCCCCCCCCCCAGCTGGCGCGGGGCCGTCGCCACGCCCGAGACCACGCACATCTGGATGTTGCGCCTCAGGGCCACACACATATATGGATGCTGTGCTTCAGGCAGTGATAAACTATTCGTGAAATAGGATGGAATATACCACTTTCTGAACGCTCAATCGACATCCTTCTCCAAGAAGTATCGACACCTCTGTCGATACTTCTTGGAAGCTCCTTGGAAGCTGTCAAGCTCCTTGAAACCTTCACCATCAGCTCGAAGTGCCTACTTCGAGTTTGAGGCATCAAAATCATTATAAATGACTAATTCCATGGCGAAATTCGACATCCTAGTGTGTTCGTTTCGACATCTCACACCTAACGAAAAACCTTTTTTTTCACCCTGGCCGTTGCGATGCCCGTCTCTGCAATCGAAACACCGTGTTGTCGCGTATTGTCGCAGGATCAGCGCTGCTCGCGCTGACTCAATCCCGGCGTCATCTCCGCACTCAATGCCAGAGGATCTGCCGACGACAGATTACCCGCCGATGGCCGCAGCCTGGGTCCTAGATATCCTAGAATGGGTCCTAGATATCCTAGAATGGGTCCTAGATATCCTAGAATGGGTCCTAGATATCCTAGAATGGGTCCTAGATATCCTAGAATGGGTCCTAGATATCCTAGAATGGGTCCTAGATATCCTAGAATGGGTCCTAGATATCCTAGATGTCCTAGAATGGCCGCAGCCTGTTGCGTCCACCTTCCGACTGGTGTGCGCGCCGTCGAGCCCGAGATGCATTGTCCGCGACACGGCCCGCACATCGGGGCGGGGATGGCCGAGTGGTTAAGGTGTTGGGCTCTGGGTACCAAAGGTCCCGGGTTCGACACTCGAGTCGCTCGGGACATTTCCTAATCCAGCGGCCCACCAGGCGAAACAGTGTGGACGGCACCATTAGCCGTGAATGTGCATGAAGTGCGTCGTGAACCACCCAATAAACAAACAAACAAACGGTCCGCACATCTGCAGACAGTAACGCAGCCGGGGGAAAAGGACACAACTCATCTCCCGAAATGTTCGAGGAGCCCGGGTGTGAAGGGGCCCGGTCGAGTGCGAAAGGAGTAAAAGGGCGCCGTGTCTCAGAGGAATCCAGTGGAACTTCAGACAAGTCGAGCGCGAGCCTTTGATTGACTGAACTTGCCAAAATCCAAGTTCAACTTCAGAATAGCCAGGATAGTTCTTCTTCAGTGGAAGTTACGGTGCAAAGAGCGATATAGATAATGGTTCATGGTTCATACAACGGTAGATAAAGTCGCCCAGAGGCGACTGGGGGATGCGGTGTTCAGTATCAGAACCAGTTGGGGGTTGTAGCTCATCCCATCACATCAGAGTACCCCACTTTTGGGGGCGCGAAGCTGGCCGAATTTTATATTGCTGATATGAACGCAAATCAACGAACGAAGTCCTTTAAAACATCAAGCCAAAAAACCTTCCGAGGGCCGCACAATACGTCTCAAAGCCATAAAAACACACTGGTGGGAGGTGGGGGGGGGGGGACCTTCGTAGGTCCTCATGAAATACCTGGGCCTCTACAGGTACATCGGAGCCTCTGAGGCGTGCTATGGACCAGAAAAAATCGCAGCAGAGCCCTCTAATGCATCGGGAAACCAAAAGCGAACCCCAACCTATGCCCCAAACACGCACCGGGGCGCATAAAATCGATCATGAGTAAAACACACCTGCGTTACTAAAACCTACCAGGCGCACCAATGAAGCGGGGGGACAGGAACGTGCTGGCGAGTACGGAAACGTGACAGGGCCAACAGCGGGAATGTCCTGTTTGAATGAAGGCTGTTTTGCTGACCCGCATCCACCCATCCTCTTCCGACCTCACAACTCACTATCAAACCAAAGAATATGCCCTGAGCAAACTCACCGTCAAACCAATGAGGCACACCGAGCAAACTCACCACCAAATTCAAGACTATCCCGGAGCAAGCTCATCATCAAACCCCAGACGTACTCCCCGACCAAGCTGATAATAAAACTCCAGACACACACCTTGATAACTCCCTTATACACCTTTTCCATTCGCGACTCAGCATACGCCAAACACATTTTTCAGCCGGGTGCCTTAATGGTGATATTTACAAAGTCGTGCGGAGATTCCTTGACAAGTGATGCCACTTACATAAGGCCGGCGAGGCCGTGTGTGGTGGTGCGAAGAATTCCAACAGCCTCCACCGCATATAGACTGTACCGGAAGGCTCGCACGCCTGGGCTGGGAAGAGTGACGGGAGGCAGGCTGCGACAGCATTGACAAGGACTGCGTGGACAGGGGAGAGTGACGGGAGGCAGGCTGCGACAGCATTGACAAGGACTGCGTGGACAGGGGAGAGTGATGGGAGGCAGGCTGCGACAGCATTGACAAGGACTGCGTGGACAGGGGAGAGTGACGGGAGGCAGGCTGCGACAACATTGACAAGGACTGCGTGGACAGGGGAGAGTGACGGGAGGCAGGCTGCGACAGCATTCGACAAGGACTGCGTGGACAGGGGAGAGTGATGGGAGGCAAGCTGCAACAGCATTGACAAGGACTGCGTGGACAGGGGAGAGTGACGGGAGGCAGGCTGCGACAACATTGACAAGGACTGCGTGGACAGGGGAGAGTGACGGGAGGCAGGCTGCGACAGCATTGACAAGGACTGCGTGGAAGGTGAGCTTAGCGGTGTGCCGGACCAAGAAGATCATTTGAACCGCCTCTAAAGCGAGTGGCTTTTGGAAGCAAGTTTAAGGAACGTGTACATTTACGTTAAAGGAGTCTTAAGTTATAGCTCATGTAACGTGCAGGTGCTGAAGGCAGTGGCTGAGCGGAGGACATCTTCCGGATGCTTAGAGTTTTTAGTTTACTTTACTCCTCCGCAAGATAATTTACAGCTGGGGATGGGAAGGGTTGACGAGAAAGTTGATTTTGCCAGGGTGCCGGCATTTTCTTCCTACTTTTGACGAGGAGCACCGAGGGATCTCGAACGTGCGGATGAAGGGCTAATTGTCCACACCGCCTATCGCACCAGCTGCCTTGTGTTCTTTATTAGTGGTGGATTAGTAGCAGCATGTTTTCAATGAAGGCTGTGTGTGATGTAAGCATGGTGTTTTGCAATTTGGTTCATATACGTCCGTTGTAACTCTGGGTAGCCGTTTTACATTATGAATTGCAATACAAATTGGCTCACCTTCGTCCAGCGGTACATCTGGGCAATCGCTTTGCGCTATGCCAATTTTAAGGCGAGTCGGCTCGTCTTCCTTCAGACGGCAGCTTCAGAAGACACCGCTAGGCCACCATTCCATTCATTAAAATTGGAACTCGAATCGGCTCATGTACGTGCCATGCCCTTCGTGGATGGCCAGTTAAACTACTCCTATGAGTGCATACAGTACGTGCATGCAGTACGTGTTGGAGTGCGAATTAGTGGTGTGGTGTCTACAATGCCCCTGCTAGTTTGGTGGAGTACAGATAACCAAACTGTAACTGGAGTAGTCTTGGGAGTTTGTCATCCAGAAGCGATGGAAGTGAGAGGGCCATGTCTTCTTCTTCTTGGCAGAAGGCATTACGTGGTTGTCTGTGAACGTCAACGCTACTACGGTCTAGCAGGATGTAACCTATGCCTTGTGTGATGTCGCAGGTGTTGTAGTGGGGTGCTGGACAATAGTCGTCCTCTAGTTGATGCTGCGCTAGTTTTGTGCAACTGGCTATATGCCTAGTGAGGATGCCTTCCTTTTGACAGTGTGATTGGTTTGATGTGTTCCATGTGCCATGTGGTTTGTGGTATGCCATGTGGTTTGTGGTATGCCATGTGGTTTGTGGTATGCCATGTGGTTTGTGGTATGCCATGTGGTTTGTGGTATGCCATGTGGTTTGTGGTATGCCATGTGGTTTGTGGTATGCCATGTGGTTTGTGGTATGCCATGTGGTTTGTGGTATGCCATGTGGTTTGTGGTATGCCATGTGGTTTGTGGTATGCCATGTGGTTTGTGGTATGCCATGTGGTTTGTGGTATGCCATGTGGTTTGGTGGTGTGGAAGAGTTGGAGCGGTGATCCTAGGTTGTGTTGTGGTGGAGCGGTGATCCTTGGTTGTGTTTTGGTGGAGCGGAGAGCTGTGTTGTGTTCGTGTGTTTTTGGTGATGCTTGCGTATGTGGCGTGGCAGGAGTACTTTGCAATCGTCTACCGAATATTTCATTTTTGGATAAATGGTCAATGCTAAGGCTGTCTTTGCCGGCGCGTCTCCTTGCTCGTTGCCCGGAATGCTGACGCGGCCCAGGAATCCAGATGAAGGAAAAGTTGTTTGCGTTGCAGCCTTCGGTTTGTTGGATTATATCAATTACTGGATGTGGCAGTCACGTGTTGCTAACTGACCGAAGATCCTATTTGGTATCGGAACAATTCACCACGTTTCTCGTTTTGCGACTTTTAAAAATAGAGGTAGCAGCCAGAATAGTCAGTGCTTCAGCGGTGTAGATGTAGATGTAGATGTAGATGTAGATCCATTCATGATGTGGGTCAGGCGCGTGATTGGCAAGTGTCGTGGCCTGCAAAACTGGCTCTGATTCTTGCCCCATCAACGCCCCTATCAGATCGCATTTTGGAATGAACAGTGGTCGGCACACATGGCCCCAACTGTCGCGGTTCCCACGACCAATTTATAGTTCCGTTCCGTGGTTCCGGCTCATTGGATCGATGAATCGCCGGGTTTGCTGGAGCCATCTTCGTCGGTTGGCAGGTGACGGTGACACAGGCGCACGTGATGCCACGCCAGCCTGGCTACCATGGGAAGGATTTTATACGTAAATACAACTTACACAGTATACAGGCAATTACAGCTGTGCGTTAGGCAGCAGACGCAATGTTAGCGCGGACATCAGGGGATCTCCAGTAAAAAAAGAAACAGGTAGGTTCCTAATGCCATTAAAAAAAAGCTCTGAACCATACGCCCGCGACAAGTGCGCCTGGATGCTCGCTAGTGCGTGCGCGAAGAATATAGTTACAATTTATTAGACTCTGTCTCCATACAATTTGTTGCGAAGTGCGTTAATAAATGGTAGGTTGCCTTAAGCGTCAATTCACATTGTGATTTACAGTGATGTATTGCGCATGTTGTTACTTTGCTTATTTATTTTGGTACTATTTTCTACCACACGGCCAGGCCGCCGGCGTCGCTGCCGGCGGTCCCCGGCAATTTCTCGGCGGCCCGCCGCCATTCATAATATGGTGGGGCGCGGACGATTCTCTGAATGTTAATAGGCCCCAATGCCAAAGAAAGGCATATTTTCAGATTTGAAATGATTGACGATGTGCCTGGCATGAGCTCCGCCACCATTGCAGTTGAGGACAACTGATTTGTCGAAATTGTTTCGGAACATTACGCTTATGGGCGTTGAATGAAAATAATGCATCTACAACTACGAATTTCTCATACACCATCTTGGCGTGGCAGAGCCGATGTTGCTTCGTATTGTTGAAGGGCGGAACTTTACTTTTTGTCATGCCACCGATCGGCGGCCCTACGGATCCTCTGGGAAGCAATCGTCGGCGCTTGACGTGCATCGAGCCATGAAAGAACCTCAATTATGCCGGAGTGCTTCATGTCAAAAGGTAAAAAATGACATGGTTAGATATATGCAAGTGGTTGATTATGACATCAGAAGGCAGCGGATTTCATTCCGGTTTATTTGGGACCATTGGAAATTAATTCCCTCATGTAGAACATCTAATATACAAATAAAATGAATGCAATGTGATAATTCGAGATAGAAATGCTAGAGTTGAGCGCAAAAATATCAGGGTTAGGTATTTGTAAATGTTCTCGAGTATGGCATCAGAAGGCAGCTTATTATATGCCGGTTTATTTTAGACCATTGGAAATGAATTCGGTTATGTAGAACACTTGATATAGAATTTAAAGGAAAACCATGTGATAATTTGGTACACAAGTTCTATAATTGAGTGCAAAAATGACAGAGTTAAACCTTCATGGAATTGTTCAAGATTATATACATATGTAGCACCTTCGATTTTCGCTGCAAGATTATCATTGGAAATTGTCACTACATCACACAGAATGTGTACGATGCGCTTTTATCACAAGACGTTGAGTGGCCAATTACTCCCATTTCACTTTAAGTGCAAAGTTACGGTGAAATAATTTGATAATAAATCGTGCTACACATCATAAGAGAGCTTGTTTCAATGCTGTTCAAATTTGACCATTGGAAATAATTTGCACCTTCCATACAAACCAGAAGATAGCATCAATCAGAGCAAGCCCACTCTGGTGGTGTTCCATCATAAACCCACTACCAGAGCGGCGCCACCGGTATTATGTCGGCTCATGAAGCCTAACGGTTTGTGCGAGTAGGGAAATGAAGTTAGACAAGGGCAAGTTAGGTCAGAACAAATTACGTCTGGTCAGCTCTCGTCATGTCACGTCAGGCCACGTCAGGTCACGTCAGGTCACGCCAGGTCACGCCAGGTTGGGTTAGGTTAGCTTAGGTTAGGCCAGATCAGATCAGGTCAGATTAGATCAAGTAGAGTCGGTTCAAGTTGGTTCGTACTAACTAATTTGTACGCTAAGTCAGCTCAAACCCTTTGGAGGCGTAACCGCTTGAGTTGCTTTTACGTTCATATTATTATTGAGTTCCTTATACGGTCTTGCATACACAAACTGGGAAGGGGGGGTGGCATGCACCTAGATCTATAAGCACTTATGATTATGAAGTTCATGTTGCGGTGGAATGTCACTAGATATGTGCATGTATGCTAGCTTTAAAAGAAATCCGGATCTCGATCGCGTCAACTCGCGTTTCGCAAATATGCTGTTTGTTTATTGGGTGGTTCACGACGCACTTCATGCACACTCACGGCTAATGGCGCCGTCCACACTACTTCGTCGGTGGGCCGCGGGATTGGGAAATGTTCCAAGCCGCGTGAGTGTCGAACCCGGGACCTCTGATACCCAGAAAACGACCGCTTAACCACTCGGCCATCCCCGCCCCTCGCAAATATGCTGAATTGGTGTTGCACACGCGTGTGTCGTTGACGTCTCCATCTGATATTTTGAAACATCTATATAGCGCTCCAGCACAAATAAGCGCATACATATTCCTGTGCATCTCGAGAGTAGAAAGAAATGCTACGTGATACGCTTAGGTCTATATGGAACGTGCCAGGTCACGACAAAGAGGTGGCCTCAGATTGGAAAATTGGTCAAATAGCCATATTCAGGCCAACTTGGAATAATCAAAATGTGAAAAGAGGCTCAATGACGTCAATTAAGTCACTGACAGATCCGCACGTGTCTAATTGTCAAGCAGGCGAGCATTCCCAATCGAGGCGTGGGTGCACCCACCTGGCCCTCAGTTACCAGAGGAAATGTCGAGATTCCGCAGCGGTGAAACTCCTCCTGCCAGATGATCATCATACCACACAAGCGACAAGCCTCGTCGATACATTTTGCGATTTGCGCCTCGCCACGCCGCGCGTGCAATGTTCGCGATGACGTCAGAGACACCGCGGTGTGTTTCACCAACGCGACCGATTCCATTACAGACATGCTGCGCTGGCCGGGCGAACACACTCACAATTTGTGTCCAGTCGGTCGTTAATGACTGCACACGCTCTAACTATCCGCGTTTGCAGTCTAACTAACCGCGTTTGCAGTCTAACTAACTGCGTTTGCAGTCTAACTAACTGCGCCGCCCTGGTAGCGCAGTTGGTTAGAGCGCCGGCCTGCTCTGGTCTCCCGTGCCCTGGCAAAACAGGAGTCGAGTCGCTTCGCGCGCTCGCATTTAGCCCCCGGCCGGGAGTGTCAGTTGGCAGCTGGCCCGATAAGGCCGGGGACGAGCCACCGGACGGCCGTGTCGGGTGCATTGACGGCACGTTAAACTTTCTGTCAAAATTATGCCGTTGAACTGGAATGTATTGATTGGGTGGTGGTGCCAGTGTTCACGCAACAAGCTCTGCTTAGCAATAGAACCCTGGTTCATAAAGCCACCCCAGCAATAACTCGGATTAAATTTAGTTAAAAAAATATTAACCAGCGTTAATATTAACAGTTGTTAAATGACGTCAACGGTGCACGTCGTTCGTAATGGAAGCTATCGCGAAGCTCGTGGGCTCGTGTCACGAGAGTGCTTATTCGTGTCTCGAGGAATTTCTGTCGCTGACTTTCGACAGCGTGCAGGAGCCACTGTTGCCGTCGTGTGGGGATGCGGTTCCACTAAAGCGACGCCTCGCTCGCTGGCGCCATTAATGACGTCATTAATAACGTTGATTAATTTTCAATGAACAATCTTGACTTTCTTGTTCAAATTTGTGTAGCCTAATGCATCGATCGTACTTGTGTCATTTCCAATCCATTTAGCCAATTCCATTGAAATGACGCCTCGATCGTTGGCGCCATTAATGACGTCATGAATTACATTGATACATTTTTCATTATCCATCTTAACTCGTGTTGAAATTTGTGTAGCCTAATGTATCCATCGTACTCGTGTCAATTCCAATCGATCGAGCTCATTTAGCCAATCGCGGCTGATGTCAAGAATGGCGAAAGTGAGCCACGGCTGGTCGTATGTAAGAGCCTCCAATGTAGTGTAGTGTAGTGTAGTGTAGTGTAGTGTAGTGTAGTGTAGTGTAGTGTAGCGTAGTGTAGTGTAGTGGTGCCATCTCAGAATACGTCGCTAGCCCTTCAAATTCGTCTGGTACTGTGATCGCTGCGAGACGGACATCTTCGTCAAAGGATCTGCTTTTGAGTTACAAAGTGAAAAAGGTTAGCTCTTGTTTCGAGCGACACAGATGGCGACTCGTGACATCACGAAAGACGTTGGCCGTCTCTTGGTCGGTTCCTCTGTACTTCAGAAGCATTTTAAACAGTTGTAGATCATTATGGACGCGGTTGCTGCATCGGGTGTTGTCAGCCAATCTGGAATGTAAACCAGATTGGAGTTAGGATAGGAACCTAGCCGTTTCGTCGGCGTCATTGCGTGATACCGCAGCATCAGAGTAATGCCATCCATCTCAACATCATGGCTTCCATCTCTAGCAAAATATATGATGCATGTTAATAATGGCGAAATATCCTGATGCGACTTTTTAGCCCGATCCCATTTTCAATTCCGATTGTGAGGATGAAAATGCATATGAAAATGCAAATCCGAGATGTGCAGTATGGAAATTGTCAGGGGGCGCTTCAAAGACAAATGATGGCCTTGTGTGCAATACAAAAGGTATCTGATATAGGTCTCAGTTTAGCACGCGCCCTGGAGGGCCTCAGAAAATTACGTCTGGAGGGGGATCCCGCCCCCCCCCCCCTCCCCCGAAGATCTCGGCTCCTATTAACCTGTCTCGGGGGTGGGTCTTCAACCGCCCCCGTCAGGTTTTCCGCGGATAGTGGACGAACGGCGTGCGGCAGCGCGCCCACATTTGGCATACCTTTTCCCACATAAATTTGGCATGCTGATTCAAAATTTTGAAGTCAGGTCATCTAGGGTCAACGAGGAAGTCAAGGTCAAGTTAGGTCACCTCTAAAAAAGTTCAACCAGTCGTCACGCTTTAACGGATACAGGTATTTTAATGAAACTTTCAGCGTTTGCTTATGCTTAGGGATGCAACAAAACGTACGAGTATAAATTTTCATTTTTTTTACTACATATAAATTTTGCATCTTTGCCAAATTGCAGTTGAAATAGAGGATTCTAGCTAAAGAAAGCATGTTTTATTAGGGCAAGTTGACTTCCAACAACGTTTATCGGTCTGCTCTACTCATTGGAAAAGGAAAATTAAAGAAAACTTGAAAGCTAAAAAATTTGAAATTTCAAAACAAGTTTTATTTTTTGAGGGTCAAAAAAATAACAGCTCTAGTCGATTTGCCTATCCTTTCCTCATTCCAAAAAAGTAATTTAAAAAAATGTATCCCCAAAATGAACTTCCCAGAGCCAAAAGCATAATGTAAGTCGTGAAAAGTCGTGAAAATCTAGCCCCCTGGTGACTTCACTTTTGGGGGAAATTGTTTTTGGGGGTGGACCCGGACCCTATTCATCGAGCGCTTTCCGATGACACCTTTCGTTTTCGTGCGATGCTTAGCTTGGATTTTAGAGGGGGATACTAACCCCCCCCCCCCGAGACGGGGTGTGAGGATCTGACCGGAAAGACGGCGCGGGTTAAAGCTAGAGCAACGAACTTCGCAGGGTGGATGGGTACGGTAGTAAACTCTATTGTGCGCAAATTTAATGACCTTTTTGCAAATTCCATTAAAGGCGATGGCAGCCTTCTCAGGATAGCAAAATTCCGTATCAACGCGTTTTAGCAATACAATCCGATGGTGGCGTGCTCATGATAACGAATCGCCATAGCAACGCGTTTTAGCAATACAATCCGATGGTGGCGTGCTCATGAAAACGAATCGCCATAGCAACGCGTTTTAGCAATACAATCCGATGGTGGCGTGCTCATGAAAACGAATCGCCATAGCAACGCGTTATAGCAACGCGTCTCAGCAACTCGCCTCGGCAACACTTCTCAGCAACGCGTCTTAGAATTTCAACTTGCCGACGCGGAGACGGCAGACTTCGAACATCATATGACAGCTTCCTTACAGCCGTGATCACTTTTCGGCGCAGATTTCTGCGAATCTCCTATATCAGTGTGCATCGATTCGGACAACATGACGTCATAATCCATCTATCCGCTAACTTTAGTGGAAATCAGCTCAGCCGATGGAATTCGAACCAAAGAATGGCTTGAGCTTGACCTATCATCAATCCCACTGTCCAGCAAAAGACGGTGACTCCATCTAGATAAAGATGTTCTGAACTGCAGATATGCAACGACTGCCTGATAATAATAACCGTGGGATGGATTTTCGGGCGAAATATGCTTGCTGGACTAGCTGAATTATCCATTTGATATTGAGACGCAGTCGAAAATACACAGTCACAAGGAGAGGTGTACTGTGCCAACAAACTAAGCATACACGTGATGCTCGCTACGGAAACAATTATCGATGTTCAAATATTCGTCAAAATATGTCAGCATGTCAGTAAGTTAGTATGTTAGTATGCCAGTGTACGTCACTGTCAATATGTTAGCATGTCAATGTCAGCATGCCAGTATACCAGCATGTTAGTATGTCAGTGTGTCAACATGTCAGTATGCCGGCATATTCAGTATGTCCGTGCGTCTGTACGTTGACTTCGATCTCGTCTGCTGACATACAGCCTGATTATTTATCTCCGTTTAATCATGTTTGCGTACCGTGTCGTCGTTGAGAGATGTCTACTGCGATATTCAGAGACGCTGCTGAGGGCGGAGTTATTGGACTTGTAGTGCAGCTGGCAGTGTAGGTCAGCTTTTATTGAATCCATGCATCTTTTCGGTGAAGTAATTGCTACTCGACTGTCAAGTTGAGTTGAGTAATGCTGATGAATGCTCAGATACATCACTGTCAAGCTAGGTAAGCTCAAGAGTGCTCAGTTACTTGACTGTCAATGAATGTTTAGGAATGTCTAAAGTTGCAAGCCACGGAGATCACCATGGAACATGGAACTTCCAAAAGCGCTAGTCTCCGTGGTCCTTTGTAAGTGGCATGCAATTTTTCATCATATTATGGATAAAAAGTGGAGTTTCAGGATCTTATCGTTTATCTTTTATCGTTAGGGTTTCTCTTGATTCAATGCACACCTGTGCTTATTTCTAATGTTGTTATACATGAAAGCCGTCCGAAGCAATGTAGGTATTATGTACACACATAGATACACATGGATACACATGGACACTATTTGGCACAAGGAACTGACATTAGTTGTGAAGCATAACTTCATAGGTGCTACAATAAGCACATCCAGTCGTTAATTGAAGATAACTGAATACAAATGAAGTGCACTCAGACATCGCAAACGGGGGAGGCTAAAGGGAACAATAGTCCCACTTCGACACACAAGACCCAAGGACACCCCCAGCAAATAGAAGACGGGATCCCTTGATATGCCCCGAGTGTATCACTCCAAGAAGCAGAGGAGGCCCCTGAACAGGACGTGTTCTAAGATGCATTCCTAAAAAATGTCTGGCTGCTCCATGGTACTCACATGCAACAAATAATGATGTTTACATGAAATAAACTGTCTACAAAACAAGACCGTAAGGACTGCTTTCAGAAGGAAAAGAGGACATTAAGGGCATCCCGGAAAAAGTCAGGTGTTATGACTTCATGAAGAAAACCGTGCTGCAAAATGTTATAGGTCAAAGCTAACACACTTTGACCTTAATACAGGACACAAAAATATAAATGTTGATAAAATGTGCATGCGATACCTCAAATACAGGCATAATGCTTAGTAATCACAATTGCATTTTGGCAAAGGGATAAGGGCTATCAAAAACATAGGAATAGACACATATACATGTACAGCTCATTATGCCTAAAGCAAGTGTAAGTGCGAGAAGAATATCTTATTTCGGAAATTCACTTCTAACTAATGTGGACCTTGCATTGGCCGTGAAGCTTCCTTGTATGTGCATGCAACATTTGCCTGCAATGCGAAGATGGCAATAACACTAAGCGACATTTTCCTGAAATTTATGTGAAATCCTACTGAATGATAGGAAAATATAGTGACTCATATATATATATATATATATATATATATATATATATATATATATATATATATATATATATAAAAATATATATATATAAAACGGTATATTTCGGCAGGATATCTTCTTTTATACATTGGCTGTTGAAGAGAGAAGAGCGCATTTAGCTTTAGTAAATTTTCTGTCTAGGTTATCGTTTGAACGTATTGTTTTCTTCGTTTTGTTAGATAGCTAGCAAATTATGTCACCAAGTAACATGTATAGTTATATTCGTTTATTCACGTTTCGGATGCAATCATTTATCCATTTTCAAATTCACCGCTCTGCACAATGCAAATAAACACTCACAAGTACAATTGAAAAAATTGTGTTTCTTTGCATTGTGCAGAGCGGTAATTTGAAAATGGATCAATGCTTGTATCCAAAATGTCAACAAAAATATAACTGTACATATCACTTGGTGAAATAATTTACCGGCTTACCAATTGTGTGGCATAAAACCGACCAAAAAATCCATATGGGACATAAACCCGTGACATTGAATAGGATATTGGGGCTCCAGACTGGTTAAAATACAATGGAACGCTCATTTGCCAAATATGTGGATTGGATTTGGTCCCTAAGGAACACAAATTATATGCGCATATCACAAGATGAGAGTGCATAGTTGAGCTTGAAGTAGGATGGGCAGCAATTCATTTTTCTTGGTCCCATTTTTCATCCGAATTTTCAAATTTTGAGGTTTCTGCTAATTCTGTATCAGTTGCTTCATGATGCTGAATATATATAATGTCATGCTCCGCCAACAATCATCACTTTCAGTACAAAATGTAATACCATCACGAGTACGATCGCTCCAAGCGTCCAGTAGCTACAGACGCAAACATCATATTGGAGAAGTGGGTCGTCATATGGGGAGTGAGGTCGTCGACTGGTGACGACTCGGGGTCAGAAGGGTCAGCGGCGACGCCTGACCTTGGTGACTCGGCCGCTGCTGTCCATCAAGCCGGTGGCGCGAGGTTATTGGACCGGCTGGGGCGGATACGAGGAAAGCTGTAATCTAGCAGCGACGTCGCGCCTGTCCGCCTTGTGCTGGGTACTGGACGTCGCGCCTGCCCGCCTTGTGTTGGGTACCGGACGTCGGGCCTGCCCGCCTTGTGTTGGGTACCGGACGTTGGGCCTGTCCGCCTTGTGCTGGGTACCGGACGTTGGGCCTTGTGCTGGGTACCGAGGGCCTTGTGCTGGGTACCGGACGTCGGGCCTTGTGCTGGGTACCGGACGTCGCGCCTGCCCGCCTTGTGCTGGGTACCGGACGTCGCGCCTGCCCGCCTTGTGCTGGGTACCGGACGTTGGGCCTTTCTGGGTACTGGACGTCGCCCTGCCCGCCTTGTGCTGGGTACCGGCGCCCTTGGGTACCGTCGCGCCTGTCCGCCTTGTGCTGGGTACTGGACGTTGGGCTGCCTTGTGCTGGGTACCGGACGTTGGGCCTGCCGCCTTGTGCTGGGTACCGGACGTCGGCCTGTCCGCCTTGTGCTGGGTACCGGACGTTGGGCCTTCGCTGGGTACCGGACGTTGGGCCTGTCCGCCTTGTGCTGGGTACCGGACGTTGGGCCTGTCGCCTGTTGGGTACCGGACGTTGCGCCTGTCCGCCTTGTGTTGGGTACCGGACGTCGCGCCTGTCCGCCTTGTGTTGGGTACCGGACGTTGGGCCTGTCCGCCTTGTGCTGGGTACCGGACGTTGGGCCTTGTGCTGGGTACCGGACGTTGGGCCTGTCCGCCTTGTGTTGGGTACCGGACGTTGGGCCTTGTGCTGGGTACCGGACGTTGGGCCTTGTGCTGGGTACCGGACGTCGGGCCTGTCCGCCTTGTGTTGGGTACCGGACGTTGGGCCTGTCCGCCTTGTGCTGGGTACCGGACGTTGGGCCTTGTGTTGGGTACCGGACGTGCCGCCCTGTGCTGGGTACCGGACGTCGGCCTGTCCGCCTTGTGCTGGGTACCGGACGTTGGGCCTGTCCGCCTTGTGCTGGGTACCGGACGTTGGGCCTATCCACCTTGTGCTGGGTACCGGACGTTGGGCCTCGTGCTGGGTACCGGACGTCGGCCTCTTGTGCTGGGTACCGGACGTGGCCTGCCCCCCTTGTGTTGGGTACCGGACGTCGGGCCTTGTGCTGGGTAAGGGATGCAACGCTGGATATTTTGGGCGGCGGGTTTGATCCCCTGTGGTCTGGTACCCAGGTGATGATATTTTGTAATTTCTCTTTTGCAGTCTGAAATTATGTCTTTAAGGTGATAAATTTTACCACCTGGCTTTCTGAGAAACCTCCAGCCTTGACCAAAAGCATGACCATGCGCTTCCGGGCATGCTTCACATCCATATCATAGCCCATCACATCCATATCACTTCCTCTCCCTTGGGCGGGGAGAGGAAGGGATATGGCAAGGGAGGAGAAGGAGCATGGTAGGGGAGGGTGGGGGAATTAGGTCAGGTGTGGCTTGTAAACCGGCTGTTCACTTCCACGAGCAGCGCAAACTTGAGTCGATATAAGATCACTGATTAGGTGATCCTCAGCATGGTCAATGATATGAATGTGATGCCATAGGATTTTGCTACTAGGGCTACAATGCGCACAAGGAGCCAACTTTTTTTCGGTTGCACTTCGTCGAAACGTGCAATATACACGTTTAAAGTTTCAACATTTGCTTTGAAACATAGTTTTTTTCGTATGGTACGTCATGGCATGAAGCTTAGTAAAGTCAGCTAATAATTATAAAGGAAACTATGGCATACTGGGAATCATCAACATCATTAACGTCATGGTGTAATTGTCATAGTCATTAGCGTCATGTTCCTTGTGGCGTCTCCTTATGGTCGTTATCATTATCATTATATCGCAATGGTCATCATCATCATTAATGTCATGGTGTAATTGCCATCACCATTAGCATCATGTTGTAATTGCCATCATCATTAACGTCATGTTGTAACGGCCATCATTATCATTAGGGTCATCATCATTAGGGTCATGTTGTAATTGTCATCATCATTACGTCATGTTGTAATGGTCATCACCATTAGCGTCATGTTGTAATGATCATCATCATTAGCGTCATGTTATAATGGCCACCATCGTACCTTCATGTTGTAATGGTCATCATCATTAACGTCATGTTGTAATTGTCATCATCATTACGTCATGTTGTAATGGTCATCACCATTAGCGTCATGTTGTAATGGTCATCATCATTAGCGTCATGTTGTAATGGTTATCATCATTAGCGTCATGTTGTAGTGGTCATCATCATTAGCGTCATGTTATAATGGTCATCATCATTAGCGTCATGTTGTAATGGTCATCATCATTAGCGTCATGTTGTAATGGTCATCATCATTAGCGTCATGTTGTAATGGTTGTCATCATTAGCGTCATGTTGTATTGGTCATCATCATTGACCCCTGTCAGTGGAGGCGGATTGATGCAACCCTCCCCCTGACGGTTTTTGTGGATATCTTCCGAACCGATCGTCGGAACCAAGTGGAAATTGTAGTGCCCTCTGTGGGTCTTTTGCAGAGCTTTTAATATATTTGTATTGGGTAATGTCAGGCCATGAAGCTGTTAGGTTATACAGAGAATAGTATTTCACGAAATCGAGGGTTATCACACCTTAGCATGATATTGTGACCGAAATCGACACATTTTGTGCGGCTCAGACTATTGGACGAGACAGGATTGGCATCCGAACATTGTCGTTGCTGGTATTCCAACGTCATGCAATGTCGTTGACCCGTGTGAACATCAGATAACCCCTTTTTAGCTTAACACGATATCTAGGGCTATTATACGCCCCGAGTCGTTTAAGGTTGCCCTGGTAGGGTGTAAGACTAACTTAATTGCCATGGTAGTTTTAATAACAATAATATGAAGCTTTCAGCTGCGTGCTCGGCTCTTCGACTGACCTAACCAATGACTTACGCGTTGAATGGCGATTGAGATATGCTACACCATGCTTTCTTTGCTCCTGTAACGGCCAGTTTGGTTTCCATGCTAATTCTAACAAAAGAAAGGATGGCATTGGGTTTTCCGTATATTTCTACCTAAAAACCTCCAAACATACCGTAATGACAGATTTCTATTTCATTTCATATAATGACACAACATTGTTCATCGAACACGTTCAGATCCACTTTGACCACATCGGTAAGCCAATGCCTACTTCATGCGAGAATAATGCAAGCATTGACAATCAGGAAGGCAATATTCGTTTCTTCGCATCTATATCCAAAGAATGCAAAGCTGATTACTAACTTTTGCGGCTGTGAGGCTGTTCAGCACTTCCTGAGGGTCTTTTTATCTTGCTGATCCGTCTGAGTCTAGTGCCATTCAAAGCACATAATTTTTCCAACACTCCTCTGGAGACACTCCTCCGAGCTCAAGGACCGGTGAACAGGTGCCATGACAACGCCATCTCCTTTCTCTGCTCGCGCCATTTCTCACTTTCAAACGCCGCGGTAAGGCGAATGTCGCTACAGCGTCAACCTCGCCGCAGTACACATCTACGTTGGTTTCGCCCACTAAATTAGACATCCCATACCCACTTTGACGCCGTCACACTCCCTTCCTTAATTTGACGCCGACAAATTAACCAAATCTTGTCCATGCTACACGGGCACACGTAGGCAAGGATTTGACGGACAACTTGTCTGCCAATGCATGTCGGTACAGCCTCGCTTCACGTGATATCACACACGTAGCACACCACATCCTTGTGGCGTCTCACCTCGCATCATATCACACACGTAGCACACCACATCCTTGTGGCGTCTCACCTCGCATCATATCACACACGTAGCACACACATCCTTGTGGCGCCTCACCTCGCATCATATCACACACGTAGCACACCACATCTTGCGGCGACTCACCTCGCATCATATCGCACACGTAACACACCACATCCTTGTGGCGTCTCACCTCGCATCATATCGCACACGTAGCACATCACATCCTTGTGGCGTCTCACCTCGCATCATATCACACACGTAGCACACCACATCCTTGTGGCGTCTCACCTCGCATCATATCACACACGTAGCACACCACATCCTTGTGGCGTCTCACCTCGCATCATATCACACACGTAGCACATCACATCCTTGTGGCGTCTCACCCACATCATATCGCACACGTAGCACACCACATCGTTGCGGCGTCTCACCTCGCATCACATCACACACGTAGCACACCACATCCTTGTGGCGTCTCACCCACATCATATCGCACACGTAGCACACCACATCCTTGTGGCGTCTCACCCACATCATATCACACACGTAGCACACCACATCCTTGTGGCGTCTCACCTCACATCATATCACATACGTAGCACATCACATCCTTGTGGCGTCTCACCTCGCATAATATCACACACGTAGCACACCGCATCCTTGTGGCGTCTCACCTCGCATCATATCACATACGTAGCACACCACATCGTTGTGGTGTCTCACCTCGCATCATATCACACACGTAGCACACCACATCCTTGTGGCGTCTCACCTCGCATCATATCACACACGTAGCACACCACATCCTTGTGGCGTCTCACCTCACATAATATCACACACGTAGCACACCACATCCTTGTGGCGTCTCACCTCGCATCATATCACACACGTAGCACACCACATCGTTGTGGCGTCTCACCGCACATCATATCACACACATAGCACGCCGCACCCTTGTAGCGTCTCACCCGGACTGTACGAGCACGACTAGTTTGTGAACTGGGCGAACAAGCAGCGATGTTCCGGTCAACACTCGCGCTGATCGCACCATATGATCCTCGCTTCGAAAGGCGTCTACGATACGTCCCATTTTCCACCGGTTGCGCGGCTCGTTCTCGGTCATGACGAGCACACCATCGCCGTCCTTCAGGTTGCGACGGGGACGGGTGCACTTGCGACGCTCCTGCAGTGACGGCAGGAACTCGCGCCGCCATCGGCTCCAGAACAGATCCGCCAGGTGCTGCACCCGCCGCCAACGTTGACGGCAGTCCATGTCAGGGCTCTGAAAACTACCAGGCGGAGGTAGAACTACTCTACTTTTGTGTGTTAGTATTTGGTTGAAGGACAGAGGCTTTACGATGTCGGTATGGGTCATGGATGGGTAAGTGATTGGCCGACAGTTCACAATCATCTCCACTTCTGCTGAGAGTGTGCGCAGCACCTAATCGTCCACCTGATCACAGTGTTTCTGTAGCAGCGATGTCAGAACTGCCCTAGCTGATCGTACGGTCCGCTCCCAGTCGCCACCAATGTGACTGGCGCTCGGTAGATTCATCTTGAACTGCACCAAATCACAGTTTTCATTTTGTAGTTCACGTGTTACCATTATGGTGTCCATTTCCTCGAACGCGTTTCCGAGGATCCATTTTCCTCCGATAAAGTTCGTTCCCCGATCTGAACGAAGTTGTCTAACTTGACCACGACGAGCCACACCTACGGTAAGCATTCAAAAATGCGTCTGCTGTCAAGGAGTTGGCTGTTTCGATGTGAATTGCCCGTGAGGCCATGCACGTGAACAAGATACCCCATCGCTTTACCTAGCTTCTCTTCTTCACAAAAAGGGGCTAAAATACTCGAATGTACAGTATGTGAACGGAAGACACGAGCTGTCGGTGCGA
Source organism: Imbricaverruca yamaguchii (assembly GCA_034440575.1). Lineage (NCBI taxonomy): Eukaryota > Metazoa > Arthropoda > Thecostraca > Neoverrucidae > Imbricaverruca > Imbricaverruca yamaguchii. The sequence goes on along the minus strand of JAOTOL010001607.1, from coordinate 327,341 downwards.
TCAATAGGAAGATCTGACATGCCTTTGTTCAGCCGGAGATCCGCGCAGCTTCTTACAATTCACACACTGCTTGATGATAGTTGTTGCTACACTCCTTCCTTTCACAATCCAGTACCCGGAGTCATGAACTTCACTCAGTGCCATTCCTCGACCTGAATGAGATGTTCTCCAATGTTGGTAGTCAGCTATCAGGTGTGCTATGTGACTTTCGTAGGGAAGGATAACTGGATGCAACTGCTCCATGGGCATATTTGCCGTACTAATCCGCAAAACACTACGATGAGCTATGAAGGGATCCGACATGTGTAGAGCGCTGCTTTTGGTCACCCCGTCTCCTTGTTTCATGTCGTTGGTTTTATTTTGATCTGTCTTTGCTTGCTCACTCAACATTCTTTTCTCTTGAAAGAATGATTCCTCTTGCACCACTTTGGTGATGACTTCTTCTGCCTTCTGAATGTCCTCTACAGATGTTTGCTTCTTTCCTTGCATTGAGCACCCCTTTGACAGGACTCGGTGTTTTAAGATATCTGTGTATCGCATGCATGCCGCTAGAGCTCGCCTGGCCCGGTATCAATCTAAAACATACCCGAGTCTTTTGGGAAGAGTAGCAAAGTTGCTCCCCTGCTCTGCTGCTGTGATAAAAGCAGCAACTGTGTTCTCGCTGGCAAGTCTTTTGACCTCGAGGTCGTCCGGACTGATGCATACAGACGATTCCTGCTCGGGAATTGGTGTTGCAGAAGACAAGAATGAAGGGCCATGCCACCACAGCTCGTTGAAGTGGGCAGCATTCAGTCCTCTCGATGCATGATCTGCAGGATTGAGCCTTGTTTCGATGTAACAAGGCTCAATACTGCAGTGCACCAAATTTCGACAACCCGGAACCATGCCACTGGCATGGTTTCGTGTTGTCACGAATTTGGTGCACTTTGTTTGCTACGAAGATGTGAAATCCTCGTGCCTCCTTTGATATGCACCCCAGAATGATCTCACTGTCAGTCCAGAAATATGAACGTACATCATCTATTTTCACTTCCCTTCGAAGAAAGCAACTAACTTGCACTGAGAGGACAGCTGCTGTGAGCTCCGGTCTGGGGATGGTGGCTGGTCTGGATGGAGTGACTCTCTCTCTCTCTCTCTCTCTCTCTCTCTCTCTCTCTCTCTCTCTCTCTCTCTCTCTCTCTCTCTCTCTCTCTCTCTCTCTCTCTCTCTCTCTCTCTCTCTCTCTCTCTCTCTCTCTCTCTCTCTCTCTCTCTTACTCTTCACTCATGAGTAATCTGGAGTGGGCCTGTCTATGATCGTCAATGAGGCGCAAATCACTGCACTGTCCATATCCAGTGAGACTCGTGTCCGAGAAGTGATGGAATTCCTTTGCTTTTGCGCAGACAAAGCCCTCTGGCATGATACACCTTGGTACTCGCAAACTTGGCAGATTATCTAGATCCGTGCATCACCCGTCCCATTGTGCCAACACTTGCTGGGACACGGGATCATCCCACTGATATCATCCCATTGATATCATCCCACTGATATCCATTCCACTGATATCATCCCACTGATATCATCCAACTGATATCATCCCACTGATATCATCCCACTGATATCCATCCCACTGATAGCCATCCCACTGATATCATCCCACTGATATTCATCCCACTGATATCCATCCCACTGATATCATCCCACTGATATTCATCCCACTGATAACATCCCACCGATATCATCCCACTGCTATCCATTCCACTGATATCATCCCCCTGATATCATCCCACTGATATCATCCCACTGATATCATCCCACTGATATCCATCCCACTGATATCCATCCCACTGATATCATCCCACTGATATCTATCCCACTGATATCATCCCACTGATATCCATCCCACTGATATCACCCCATGATATCTCCCACTGATATCATCCCACTGATATCCATCCCACTGATATCCATCCCACTGATATCCATCCCACTGATATCCATCCCACTGATATCCATCCCACTGATATCCAGCTTGGCACAGCTCTTTCAGTATGATCCTGCCTGGCAGAATGACAGGCGAAATGAATCCCAAAGGGTCGTAAGTGTCGCTCGACGTTGACAACATACCACGCCTGGGCTCCTTTGCTCCAATCGATTGTAAACTTGAGAACGTCGGCGTCTGTGTCCCATTCTACGCCCAACGCCCGCTGGGAGGTGTCCATGTCATATTGAGCCGCTCTGATTTATTCATGTTTGAAGCTAACGGGAACGACACCCGGCATACTCAAGCGAAGCCCATCCATAGCGAACGGCTCTCTTCTCCCCCAAAGCACATCCCACAGGCCCAGACAAATCACATCGCGCTATGGACATCCACTACCCACTCTCTCATTCATGGCTGGTGCTATGGAAGTGCGGGCACTCGCCATCTCCATGCGCAGCAGTGCACATATTGCAATGCATTATTTCTCAGTGCTAGCCGGCGAGCCCGCAAGCTGTCGGTATGCGCGGGGTATACTTCCTCAGAACGGTGAGGACACAGGACGTGACGAGGAGCCGGCGAGGACACATGCCACGGCGAGGAAACATGAGAACAGGACGAGGATACAGAACTTGGTGACGAGGAGGCGGCGAGGACACATGAGGACACGGCGAGGACGCAGGAGGACACGGCGAGGACACAGGAGGACACGGCGAGGACACAGGAGGACACGGCGAGGACACAGGAGGACACGGCGAGGACACAGTAGACACGGCGAGGACACAGGAGGACACGGCGAGGACACAGTAGGACACGGCAGGACACAGAGGACACGGCGAGGACACAGTAGGACACGGCGAGGCACAGGAGGACACGGCAGGCACAGGAGGACACGGCAGACAAAGGACACGGCGAGGACACAGGAGGACACGGCGAGGACACAGTAGGACACGGCGAGGACACAGGAGGACACGGCGAGGACACAGTAGGACACGGCAGGACACAGGAGGACACGCAGGCACAGAGGACACGGCGAGGATAAGAGGACACGGCGAGGAAAGTAGGACACGGCAGGACACAGGAGGACAGGCAGGACACAGGAGGAACGGCAGAAAGAGAAGAGAGAGAAAGAAAGTAGAAAAAGAACAGAAAGTAGAAGAGAAAGGAGGACAGGAAAGTAAAGGGAGGACAAAACGGCGAGGAAAGGAGGAACGGCGAGGAAAGAGGAACGGCAGGACACATGAGGACACGGCGAGGACACATGAGGACACGGCGAGGACGCAGGAGGACACGACGAAGACACATGATATAGCGAGGACACGTGATACATTGAGGACACGACGAGGACACATGCCACAGCGAGGACACATGAGGACACGGCGAGGACACGGCGAGCCAGCAGCTGCTGATACTCGGTGGCTACTCGCTGACATTACTTCTGCTCTGTTTGAAAATGTTCCCACTGGAAGCGAATCGCGTGAAGATGCGGCGGTACAACGCCTCACCAGGCACCCGCACTCGCCAACTCCCTCGTCAAGACGCGGCGGTGGCAGGGTGGCCAGGTGACGGGGCGAACAGTGTGACCAGAGTTGTCAGGGTGGTGGGGTGACCAGGGTGGCAGGGTGACGGGTCGAACAGGGCGTCCAGTGTGGCCGGGGTCATCGGTGTGACCAGAGTGACCAAGGTGGCCGGTGACCATGGCAACCAGGGTGACCAGGGTGACCAACGTGGCCGGTGACCACGGTGACCAGGGTGACCAGGGTGACCAGGGTGACCAGGGTGACCAGGGTGACCAGGGTGACCAGGGTGACCAGGGTGACCAGGGTGACCAGTGTGACCAGTGTGACCAGGGTGACCAGGGTGACCAGTGTGACCAGGGTGACCAGTGTGACCAGGGTGACCAGTGTGACCAGGGTGACCAGTGTGACCAGTGTGACCAGTGTGACCAGGGTGACCAGGGTGACCAGTGTGACCAGGGTGACCAGGGTGACCAGTGTGACCAGGGTGACCAGGGTGACCAGGGTGACCAGGGTGACCAGGGTGACCAGAGTGACCAGGGTGACCAGGGTGACCAGTGTGACCAGTGTGACCAGTGTGACCAGTGACCAGGGTGACCAGTGTGACCAGGGTGACCAGGGTGACCAGTGTGACCAGAGTGACCAGTGTGACCAGTGTGACCAGGGTGACCAGGGTGACCAGGGTGACCAGGGTGTGACCAGGGTGACCAGGGTGTGACCAGGGTGTGACCAGGGTGACCAGGGTGACCAGGGTGACCAGGGTGACCAGGGTGGACCAGTGTGACCAGTGGTGACCAGGGTGACCAGTGTGACCAGGGTGACCAGGGTGACCAGGGTGACCAGGGTGACCAGGGTGACCAGGGTGACCAGTGTGACCAGGGTGACCAGTGTGACCAGGGTGACCAGGGTTTGACCAGGTGACCAGGGTGACCAGGGTGACCAGGGTGACCAGTGTGACCAGGGTGACCAGGGTGACCAGGGTGACCAGTGCCAGTGACCAGTGTGACCAGTGTGACCAGGGTGACCAGGGTGACCAGTGTGACCAGGGTGACCGGTGACCAGGGTGACCAGGGTGACCAGTGTGACCAGGGTGACCAGGGTGACCAGTGGTGACCAGGGTGACCAGTGACCAGAAGGTGACCAGGGTGACCAGTGTGACCAGTGTGACCAGTGTGACCAGTGTGACCAGGGTGACCAGGGTGACCAGGGTGACCAGGGTGACCAGGGTGACCAGGGTGACCAGGGTGACCAGGGTGACCGGTGACCAGGGTGACCAGGGTGACCAGGGTGACCAGGGTGACCAGGGTGACCAGGGTGACCAGGGTGACCAGGGTGACCAGGGTGACCAGGGTGACCAGTGTGACCAGTGTGACCAGGGTGACCAGTGTGACCAGGGTGACCAGGGTGACCAGGGTGACCAGGGTGACCAGGGTGACCAGGGTGACCAGGGTGACCAGGGTGGCGACAGGCAGAGTGGCACCGTACCTCTGATCACCCATGCAGCGCGGCTGCCGCTGCCGCTGATCTGAATGTTTGATTGCTGGGCTGCCACCCCCCCCCCGTTGCCAGGCACCTCGCCCTGCCGGAATTACTCAGGCGGGACGCGGTCAGCAAGATGAAGAGCATGATGACTGCCGGGTTATTTATACCGCCGGATCTGGTACGGTGGAGACGACTGGTGCCGTCTTTACAGCGGTGACGTCATGCGGCAATGACGACCCTTCCAAACTGCGTGTTTGTTTTGCCGCTGAGATGTGTGATTTAGGAGGATGTGAGGCTTACACGTTGGTAGGAGTCGATTGGATCCGGCGCTTCAGGACATGCCTGGTCATTTGAGGACACACCGGCACCTGCTGAAGTATTCGAGAAATTAATCTTTCTACAGCAAAGGACTGGAAGATTTGAGCATTTCATGAAATTACAGAAGGCATCTAGGAAAACACTTTAGTGGGCGCAAATGATCAGCTCTGATACCGCGCATTGCATGCAAAGCCAAAAATGCAAAGTCATTTGTTGTAAAAAGATCGATTTCTTAAAAAATGTCAGCCATCGCCGCGTTTCTTGACATGCCTAAGGACTTCATGAGGCGCAGGAGTTCAGTCGATGCCTACGACAATATACATAAAATTCCTGACAAATCTTCTGAAGCTGTTATTTGCCCCAGTCGCGTGCTGTAGTCAGCAGGCCCAAACCAAATACCAGTCATCAGGCCCAAACCAAATACCAGTCATCAGGCCCAAACCAAGTACCAGTCATCAGGCCCAAACAAAATACCAGTCATCAGACCATAACAAAATACCAGTCAACAGGCCCGAAGACTGGTATTATGACAAATACCAGTCATCAGGCCCAAACCAAATACCAGTCATCAGGCCCAAACCAAATACCAGTCATCAGGCCCAAACCAAATACCAGTCATCAGGCCCAAACCAAATACCAGTCATGAAGCCCAAACCAAATACCAGTCATCAGGCCCAAACCAAATACCAGTCATCAGGCCCAAACCAAATACCAGTCATCAGGCCCAAACCAAATACCAGTCATCAGGCCCAAACCAAATACCAGTCATCAGGCCCTAACCAAATACCAGTCATCAGGCCCTAACCAAATACCAGTCATCAGGCCCAAACCAAATACCAGTCATCAGGCCCAAACCAAATACCAGTCATCAGGCCCAAACCAAATACCAGTCATCAGGCCCAAACAAAATACCAGTCATCAGGCCCAAACCAAATACCAGTCATCAAGCCATAACAAAATACCAGTCATCAGGCCATAGCTAAATACCAGTCATCAGGCCAAAACCAAATACCAGTCAGCATGTCATAACCACATACCAGCCTTCGGGCCAAAACCAAGTACCAGCCATCAAGCCATACCTACCCAAATACCAGCAATCAGGCCATAAGCAAATACCAGTCATGAAACAATAACCAATGCCAGTTATGAAACAATAACCAAATGCCAGTCATCAGGACAAAACCAAATACCAGTCATCAGACCATAATCAAATACTAGTCATCAGGCCATAGCCAAATACCAGTCACCAGGTCATGGCCAAATACCAGTCAGCATGCCATAGCCAAATACCAGTCGTCAGGTCATAGCAAAATAAAAGTCAGCATGTCATAACCAAATACCAGTCTTCGATCCAAAACCAAGTATCAGTCATCAAGCCATACCTACCCAAATACCAGCAATCAGGCCATAGCCAAATACCAGTCATGAAACAATAACCAAATGCCAGTCCTCAGGATAAAACCAAATACCAGTCATCAGACCATAATCAAATACCAGTCAGCAGACCACAAACGAATACTAGTCATCAGACCATAACCAAATACCAGTAAGCTTGTCATAACCAAATGCCACGACCTGTCACATCCAATCTTCAATAACGTGAAAAAGCTCTCGTCCATACCAAGCAGTGCTGTAAATATTCAATGAACTACAGGCCATGGTGGAATTCTGGGAAATGACAAAGCAAACCGAGTAAGTCTCGGATTGCAACTACCACAATATGCGATTGTCCGCTTCAAGATTCCCCTCCAGCTTGCCATATTACGGCTGTCGGTCGCTTCTTCAACAACAATGGGACCAGTCATTGCACCCTTATTCTGCCAAACGAGCTCCTCGACTTTTGCCAGTAATCCGTCAACTCTGGCTAGCAGTCCGTCAACCCTGACCAGCAAGCCGTCAACCTTGACCAGCAATCCGTCAATCCTGACCAGTAAGCCGTCAACGCTGGCCAGCAAGCCGTCAATACTGGCCAGCAATCCGCCAATCCTGACCAGTAAGCCGTCAACGCTGGCCAGCAAGCCGTCAATACTGGCCAGTAATCCGTCAACGCTGGCTAGCAATCCATCAACGCTTGCTAACAATCCGTCAACAACATCGTACTTGCGAGATTCTTCCGGCACGTTTCGATTAAGCTGTTCAAATCTGAGACCTTGTCGCCTCATCACCAACACTCCTTTCTCAGTCTTTGACAATTACCAGTGCCATTGAGAATTAAACAGCAGTTCCGTTTTTCGTGTTCTGCCACGAGTCGGTGTTCTCTCCAATATTTTTGGTTTAAGTTGTCGTCCCCCATACCAGATGCAGCAGCAGCCTATCTCTTTTGCCTGTGTGCACCTTTATTGGGTTTTTCAATGTGGGGCATTCCTTGGTGAGCTGCCCGTAAACCAGGGCAGCCATAGAATAGAACAGGGCACCAATAGAATGTGATTATATAAATACAATTTGCATCCATTCTGTTTTTCTGTTTGTTTTGCAAATAGACCACCACCAATTAGTTGAAATGAAATGCGACCCTGGGAAATCGGTGGACTAGTAGCAAGCGGACGCCCACAGAATTCCCAGGGTCACAAGATGAACATGTTAGGGGAGTACAGAAATGTTGAAAACGGATTCATATCGAGGTAACTCATGCAGAATAAAATAGGTGTGTATCAGCCTACCAATATCCTCTAACACAAAAAGAACACAAGAAGGTCCATTCAAACACATACATTTGTACATTTTCATAAAGATGATTAACACTGATACCAAATCTTGAAAGGTACAACTTTTAAAGATATCTTTGTGAATTTTATGAGCTTTAATCTGACTTCAGTTCTCATTTGATTTGTATGATTCCACAAAGTGTTTCTAATACATTTCTTTAGCACATCTTTAGCACATATCTAATGCATTTCTTTAGCATTCTTTAGCACATGAGTGGCCAAGTGCTGTCAGCGACTCAACAGGAGAAGGATTTAGCTTTTATTCTAAACACAAAATTGTGGGCATCCGAACAGACCAAGGAAGCCAGGAAAAAGGCACTGATAATGTTTGGGGCAATAAATAGGAAGGTATCATACAGAAGTGAGGAAGTCATCAGGGAGCTTTACTGTGAATATGTCGGGCCACATTTGGAATACTACATTCAAGCTTGGTCTCCTAGCTATGAAAAAGGTTGTTGGCTTTGAGAGAGAGTACAAAAGAGGGCTACAAAAATGGTTAATGGTATAAGCAACCTAGCATATGAGGGAAGATTGAAGAATTTGAATGTGTTTTCACTCAGATATAGAAGGCTGAGAGGAGATCTCATCGAGGTCTTTAAATTTGTCCATGGTCTGGAGAAGGGATATCTTGGGGAAATGTTTGAATTTAACAGAAGTTAACCACAGCAAACAAGGTTAAGACCGTCCTTCTTCACCAACATGGTAGTAGAACACTGGAACCAGCTGCCAGAAACCATTGTCAGTAGCAGCGCATTGAACATCTTTAAAAACAGCATAGACAATCATTATAAGAATAGAGAGCTTGCTTTTCAGTATTCCAGGGAGGGTTAATCGACGGATTTGGTGGACAACTGGTTCAGTGTACAGAGTGCAACCAAGAAGGGCCCTTGTGTCTCATAGTTGCACTAATCTTTTATGTCTTTATGTCTTGTACAATGTATCTTTTATTTCTGGAAAACAATATTCCTGCAGTAATACATGGTTATATTGGAGCTCTACTTCTACGGTGTGTAAATGTTCCAGTACAATAGCATATATAGATTGCATGTTCTGCATGCCATCTATATATGCTTCAATCTGCTGAGAGCATGCAATGTTTGCATCAGTGTTGTTGCCAAAATTTTGCAGTGCCAATACTAAGTAATCTTTTAATTTACCCACCTGATTGCAATCAAATGCTGTTCTATTACCTTTTGTTGAGGTTTGGTTTTTATCAAAAGTTAAGGTCACAAAAATTGGAAGATGATCTGATAAATCCTTAAGCAATATCCCAGAAGAGCAGATATAGGAGAGATCATTTATAAATATATTGTCAAGCAATGTCATACCAGAGCTATGTACACGAGTGGCCTTTGTTATGGTGGGCCAAAATCCATATGATGTGAGCAAGTTTAGAAAGGCCTTACTGTTTCTATCATTTCTGATATTCAGTAAATGATAGTTGAGTAAATTATAGATAAAGTGTCCTGTTATGATAATAAGTTTTCCTTTGCTTTCTAAGCTATCTAGTAATTCATCAAACATGCTATGGAAAGAACTGTGTGAGGAACGTGGGGGACGGTATTCTGGCAAATTATTATGGATTTATTTTTGTTTTCAATTCCAAGGTTTACTTCAACAACTGAGGTTTGAATGAGGTCGCTTTGAATAATATTAATGCGTTTTGCTGCATAGGAATTGCATACGTAAATTATGTTGTTAATAAGAACATTTCATTGGAATGGCAAACAATAATCAGTAGTGACTACTCAGATCTCTTTGGTGTTCTGTTTTGACGTATAACCTCATCGGATCTCATTACACAAATCAAATCGTGGGGCGTTTCCCGTGTGCGTTTACGGCTAACCAAATTTGGGGAATTTCCCAACTTCGAGACCAAACGTCTCTGTCTGTCTCTGTCTCTGTTTCTGTTTCTGTTTGTCTCCCATCCATCACTCTTCCTCTCTCTCCATCCAACACTCTTTCTTTCTTGCTTTCTCTCTTTCTTGCTTTCTCTCTTTCTTGCTTTCTCTCTTTCTTGCTTTCTCTCTTTCTTGCTTTCTCTCTTTTTCTCTTTCCCTCTTTCTCTCTTTCTCTCCTTCTCTCGTTCTCTCTTTCTCTCTTTCTCTCGCTCTCTCTTTCTTTTGCTCTCTTTGTGTCGAAAATGTGATTTTGTCACCGCGATTTTAGGTTGTTCTTCTTCCCGTACCTTCAGATTCCAGCAAGGGACTTAGGCAAACCCCCAGGGTCTCTCCAGTTCCTGGGATCCCCTCAGCTCTTTTCCCAAAAGTCCTCATCAACTTCGTGTACGAGGCCTATTCCCATAACAAGGTCCCGTATATATTAATTCAGTTTCCAACGTTCCGTCAGATCTCAGAGGACCCGCGAGCTGTCCGGCCTCACTTCATGGAAATGATGGAAATGATGTCAATTAACCCATTAGTGATCAAGACCTTTCGCATAGCTCGATTTACAAAAAGAAATCACACCTCATTTAGGCCTCACTGATTATATATATAAATTTTGAAAAAATTATTTTGATTTTTACGTACTTTTTTGACCTGGTAACAATTGTTGCCAACGGTCAGATATCCAACATAAATCCGCATATTTCCATATCTTTCAGTAAATTTAGGTAAAAACTCTGGGCATTCCATGTTCATTGTAAAAAAACATTGTAGAATAAGGATGCTAATGTATATTTCTTTGCTTTCGAGCAGAAACCATGTCCGTAACATTCAACAAATGATTGAAATTCTTTCTATGCCAAATTATTCGACCGCATGTATCAGACAACCAGAAATACTTCTTGACAAATTGCCCACGTTCTGAAGATCATCAAATGGCCATCATGGGCCTGCTCAATTGACGTGACAAGGCATCCAAATTCGTAGTATGGCTCACTATCGTATGCATATACTTTCATCAACAGATGTGGAGCCAGGTGCGACCGGGTTGTACCTGGTGAGTACATACACATCGATGTGAACACTATATACAAAGTTATCGATAGTAGCCACTATTCAGGAATCAACAAAATCCATGCCTATCATCCACATCTCCTCACAGCCAGAACTTGAACGCCATCACAAGTCACTTTACCTGCTGTAGGCATGGTAAGCCTTCATGCACTGAGCATGCAGTGGCACCTCACACTTCTCGCAGGACATGTTGGTTCGCCTGTCGCACTCCTTGCAGCGATGGAACCGGCTCGGCAGCTCCTTCGGCCAGTGGTGAAGGCCATCATGCCGCAGGCTTGCGGCTGGCGGTGTCTGGCCAGAGTAAGGCGCGGGCGGTCTCGGCACAGAGTTTCTCTTGAAGGGAGTCTGGGTGAGTTCCCGCAGGAAGGGCAACTGCGATGCCTTCTCCTTCGACCCCTTGGACAGCATCCAAGCGTTCGTTCTGGCAGCGTCCACGCCCCACTGGAACAGTGGCCACCACCACTTCTTGCACCTGATCGTGCTGCGGTAGGTGGACACCGACTGGTCGAACAGGTCGACCCCTCCCATGTGCTGGTTATATTGGAAGAGGGTCCATGGCATATCCACATTCACTCGTCCACCCAGCTTCTTGATGTACCTGCTGGCGGTAAAGGATGGTTCCAGCGGAACGAAGTTTGTAGCCGCGGTCACAGCACGATTGTCATTCCACCTTACCACCAGGTTGCTTCCATCACTCGTCCACTGCATGACTCCTCGCTCCTTTTCTCCAGCACCCTCTTGTCGGTGAAGGGGCGCCTCTCAACCTGTTGTCGCGGATCGTGCCACATCCACCAAGCCCTCTGCTGGACAGCTCATCGAGTAGTTCCAGAGACGTGAACAGGTTATTGAAGTAGATGGCATGACCTGACTGCACATCGCACTTGTCCAACAGTCCTTCGAAAATCTGGTTTGCTGGGTCTTAAAAGGAAACAAATGTTGCCAGCCATCCTTTCAGTGGCCTCGTATGTTCAAATAAGTACTGCATAGCAAACATATTGGCAGTAAAACGTATAACAGCTCTTGCTCTTCACGGTCCAGCCCCAAAAACGCAGTTTGAACTCGAGATACTTTCACAATTAACCTTTCAGTGACCGAGGGTAACCAGACGCACGTGACGGGCCCGCCATCTTGTCAGAAAGGATGTAAAACTATGCATGCGGCGCTGCCATTTGTAAAATAAAAGTTGCATTCCGTCCTACAAAATTTTGGTCAAGTAGAATGCAAAAAATATTTGCAAATACTGCATGATTTCCTATTTATTTTAATTATCAAACTTATTGCAACAATTGTTGCCAACGGTCATTAATGGGAGAAGACAGTGCATTTCTGGAATCTCAACGACAGGGCGGTCGAAAGGGAAACATGCAGACTGTCGATCGCGTCTTCGCAAAGCGGGAAGCCAGGCGATCCCAGCACCTGGCACAGGAGCGTGCGCGTCGAGATAAGGAAGATGCGAGGATTTGTAGTTTCAGAGTCTGCTGACGATAATAAATGGTCCCAGACACTCGGCTGGTAGGACACTGGGTCGTAAAGCTTGTGTCAGACGTAATGGGATGTCACCTGGAACAGTTACCCATCCTGGTATCTGGCGCAGGCGTCACCAAGTTGCTCGCTGTTCCGAAGCTCAAATCTGCGTCTGGAAAAGCTACCGCAGAAGTTGTTCTCGAAACTCTGGATGACTAGGGCCTGACAGATCGCGTCGTCGGCATGAGTTTTGACACAACATCTTCAAACACTGGTGTGCACTTGGGCGCCTGCACTCAGATTGAACCGAGACTGGGCAGAGATCTCCTGAACCTGGCTTGCCGACACCATGTCATGGGGGTCATTGCCAAAAAAGCGTTCGAGTGCTTCGGTGCCACCACTGGACCTGATGTACCGCTCTTCAATCGCTTCAGGGAGTGATGGAACACTGCCGATCAGAACAACTACCTTATCATGGATGAGGGGAGCGCCACGACCACCCTCACCAACGCTCGAGACGACCTCATCGCTTGCTTTAACGCTCACCACACGCAGCAGCAGCCACGGGATGATTATCGCGAACTGCTGGAGCTGGCCCTGACTGTCCCTGGCGGCGCCCCTCAGAGGTTCAGGCGCCCTGGGGCCATCAGCCACGCACGCTGGATGGCAAAATTAATATACGCCCTGAAGATCTTCCAATTCCGCGAACAGTTCGCCCTGACTGAGACGGAGCCCACATGTCTGACTAGGTTCATCAACTTTGCCCTCATCCTGCACATGCCGGCCTGGTTCTCGGCACCAAACACGGCTGCAGCACCGAGGAACGACCTCGCCTTTCTCCAGGGGATCTCCAACTACGAGGATGAGGGCCTGGCCGAGGCAGTGACAGTGAGATTCAGTTACCACCTATGGTATCTAAGTCAGCACCTGGACCCGCTCGCCCTATTTGACAGTGGAACGTCAGCTGACACCAAAAAAGGCTGCGGTGACCGCGTTGAAGGAGCCAGACAGGTCAGAGCATCGACCCCTGAAGCGCGCCTCCATTGTCCCAGACTCGGACACTCCGGGCGACCTAACGCTGGTGGACTTTGTGACCACATCGTCCGCGTTGCGTCTTTTGCGTTCTTTGCTTCTTTACATTTCATTTGCTCCCTGGTTTGCTCTTTGTCCTTCGAACTCTTGGCAACGACAATGTCTTTCATTTTACATTTGTCTTTTTGACTCATTTTTATACTTTATGTCCTGAAACGACCCAAAACATCTCCGAAAAGAATAGCATGATTGAATCTTTCGCCTCCCTATCTTTGCCTAGACGTGATCGTGGAAATAACACCAGATACACGTCAACCACAACTGACCAACGCGAACTGTTCAGTGTCTTCTGCTTGAATTGTTCACCATTGCCTATATATCTGTGTGCTAGTCTGCATTTCACCTCACCTCACAGGTCGGGAGTCAGCCTCACTGGACGGCTGCCAGGTCGGGAGTCAGCCTCACTGGACGGCTGCCAGGTCGGGAGTCAGCCTCACTGGACGGCTGCCAGGTCGGGAGCCAGCCTCACTGGACGGCTGCCAGGTCGGGAGCCAGCCTCACTGGACGGCTGCCAGGTCGGGAGTCAGCCTCACCTGACGGCTGCCAGGTCGGGAGTCAGCCTCACTGGACGGCTGCCAGGTCGGGAGTCAGCCTCACTGGACGGCTGCCAGGTCGGGAGTCAGCCTCACTGGCGGCTGCCAGGTCGGGAGTCAGCCTCACTGGACGGCTGCCAGGTCGGGAGTCAGCCTCATTGGACGCCCTACGGACGCTGCCAGGTCGGGAGTCAGCCTCCTGCTGCCAGGTCGGGAGTCAGCCTCCGGACGGCTGCCAGGTCGGGAGTCAGCCTCCCTGGACGGCTGCCAGGTCGGGAGTCAGCCTCACTGGACGGCTGCCAGGTCGGGAGTCAGCCTCACTGGACGGCTGCCAGGTCGGGAGTCAGCCTCACTGGACGGCTGCCAGGTCGGGAGTCAGCCTCACAGGACGGCTGCCAGGTCGGGAGTCAGCCTCACTGCGGTCGGGAGCAGCCTACTGCCAGGTCGGGAGTCAGCCTCACTGGACGGCTGCCAGGTCGGGAGTCAGCCTCACTGGACGGCTGCCAGGTCGGGAGTCAGCCTCACTGGACGGCTGCCAGGTCGGGAGTCAGCCTCACTTGGACGGCTGCCAGGTCGGGAGTCAGCCTCACTGGACGGCTGCCAGGTCGGGAGTCAGCCTCACTGGACGGCTGCCAGGTCGGGAGCCAGCCTCACTGGACGGCTGCCAGGTCGGGAGCCAGCCTCACTGGACGGCTGCCAGGTCGGGAGTCAGCCCTCCTGGACGGCTGCCAGGTCGGGAGTCAGCCTCACTGGACGGCTGCCAGGTCGGGAGTCAGCCTCACTGGACGGCTGCCAGGTCGGGAGTCAGCCTCACTGGACGGCTGCCAGGTCGGGAGTCAGTCTTCCCTTGGCGGCTGCCAGGTCGGGAGTCAGCCTCACTGGACGGCTGCCAGGTCGGGAGTCAGCCTCGCTGGACGGCTGCCAGGTCGGGAGTCAGCCTCACTGGACGGCTGCCAGGTCGGGAGTCAGCCTCACTGGACGGCTGCCAGGTCGGGAGTCAGCCTCACTGGACGGCTGCCAGGTCGGGAGTCAGCCTCACTGGACGGCTGCCAGGTCGGGAGTCAGCCTCACTGGACGGCTGCCAGGTCGGGAGTCAGCCTCACTGGACGGCTGCCAGGTCGGGAGTCAGCCTCGCTGGACGGCTGCCAGGTCGGGAGTCAGCCTCACTGGACGGCTGCCAGGTCGGGAGTCAGTCTTCCCTGGACGGCTGCCAGGTCGGGAGTCACGACAGCCTCACTGGACGGCTGCCAGGTCGGGAGTCAGCCTCACTGGACGGCTGCCAGGTCGGGAGTCAGCCTCACTGGACGGCTGCCAGGTCGGGAGCATCCCGCCAGGTGGGAGTCAGCCTCACTGGACGGCTGCCAGGTCGGGAGTCAGCCTCACTGGACGGCTGCCAGGTCGGGAGTCAGCCTCACTGGACGGCTGCCAGGTCGGGAGTCAGCCTCACTGGACGGCTGCCAGGTCGGGAGCCAGCCTCACTGGACGGCTGCCAGGTCGGGAGTCAGCCTCGCTGGACGGCTGCCAGGTCGGGAGTCAGCCTCACTGGACGGCTGCCAGGTCGGGAGCCAGCCTCACTGGACGGCTGCCAGGTCGGGAGTCAGCCTCACTGGACGGCTGCCAGGTCGGGAGTCAGCCTCACTGGACGGCTGCCAGGTCGGGAGTCAGCCTCACTGGACGGCTGCCAGGTCGGGAGTCAGCCTCACTGGACGGCTGCCAGGTCGGGAGTCAGCCTCACTGGACGGCTGCCAGGTCGGGAGTCAGCCTCACTGGACGGCTGCCAGGTCGGGAGTCAGCCTCACTGGACGGCTGCCAGGTCGGGAGCGCGCTCCCGTGGCGACACGGTGAAGACAACAGCTCGTGATGTCTATCGTGCTGCGAGACTGATTTTAGCCCTTGGTTCCAAGCCCCGCCCCCCCCCCCTACCCCGCCCCCTGCGTGTTTCTGATCGTTGCTGCAGTCACCTGAAATATTTATCGGCCACTTAAATGTTAGTCGCTGTGGCATCTGTTGCAAAACAAATTGAGGAAAGTCAGCTCACCAGCCTGTGTGGGCATATGCAGCGGACGATCTGGCCGGGTAACAATTGCCCAGATAGCATAGATTCCCTCTTCCTTACATTGTTTTTCGATGGCTTATTGCCAGTCAGCCTGCTGAGGAAAATTACTGTACTGGATAATCGCTGTGTGGAAAATGCGAAGTTCCGCTGAAGGCGAAAGAGGGCAATAAGGATCCGGCTCGTGTGTGTCCGGCGACAACAAACTTGGGTGGGCTGTACAGCGCACCCAACAGAAGTAAGTCAGGCCAAGGTATTTCAGGTAATGACGGCGACGCAGCCCAGCAGAGATGAGTGCCGCCAGCACCTGACAAACACCAGGTCTGATCACCCCTGGCGGGGTCCGTGCTGGCTAGCCGACATAGCGGAACAAAGATCAGTTCTACGCACCCTCGGTTGCATTTATGAAACTGAAGGTACACGCATATGTCAGAGGAAACATTCTCCTCTAAATTGGGAAACCATGCACTCGATTCACCGAAAAGTGCACAGGTAAACACCAAATTGGCGAAAATGTCTGTGATGAAACTAGAAGCCATTCGATAGGCAAATGTGGGCTCGAGTAGACCTAGGTGACTGTTGCCAAAGAGGGTTTGTAAATCAATCTTCATGTTGTTGTTTTTTTATTTTTTTTTTGCGAGCTGCAACTCATTACACGGACGGGCGATAATGAGCAAGGACTGAAGACAGGGGAGAGCTTCGGGCGATCACATAGGCATAGGTTAGCATCTGACGCAATCTAGGCCGTGCCAGAACTGTTCCGAATAAGCTGGATATCTGCGATCCGGTCGGTCAATGTTGCAGATGTCGTTTAATGGGGAACAGGTCATGGGGGGGGGGGTGATTGTTGCCAGTACTCTGAAGGGCGAACCGCTGGAGGGGTTGAGAATCGGGAGCCAGTCAAGAAGTGGATGTTAACTGACTAGGGAGGTGGAAATTCTGAACGATCTGTTGCTAGTTTGCTTTTGCTTTTCCGTGTCCGACTGGACAGTGCTATCACTGACGTCACACTGATGCCACAGTGACGTCACACTGATGTCACACTGACGTGACACTGATGTCACACTGACGCGAGTGATACCACACACCAGTTGCGTCTACCGTGGCGGGGGAGAATGAGGTGCCGCGGTAGCTCAGTTGGTAGGGCGTCGGACTCTTGATCGCAATACTGTGGGTTCGAATCTCACAACCGACTGCATTTGCCGAGTCCACCCGCGACCAATCGGCGTGAGAGGTTGGCGACGCTATATGACTTAGCAGTTGAATGCGTCGTAAAAGAACCCACGGCGGGGACAATGAAGCGTTCCAGTGCGACTGCAGTAGTGGGTACGGATAAACTGCCGTGGGAAGATGGCCAGATGATGACAGCGTCACGCAAATGCAGCGCCAAAGCTCTCTCCCACTCCGGAGACAGCAGTGTAAACAAAGACGTGCCCAGGTTGACGGTCAACCGCTCTCGGATCTGTATTTGAAAGCCGAGTGTTCGGCTCGGGGAACAGGAAAAAAACGCTTGAAGGAGGGTGCAGCCAGACTTTGAGGGATATGACACACTTCGTACTCCTCATGGTATGGTATTGAATCGTCGGAGATGCAAATTGGTGAAAATAGTCCAATGGTGAATGATAAGTTATATATCAGTTAAGTGAAATTTAGAACTTATATAAAAAAATGTAAAAACATCGCCCGACGTTTCGACTTTATTGCCTTCATCAGGGAAAATAGTATGTGCCGATACAAGGCCTATCCAGTCAGGTTGGACAATAAGCGCCAACTGACTAGCCTTCAGAGCGCCCCGAAGCGTACACAAGAATAACCCTCCATTCCTGCTCTTTTTACAATATTACTGCACTCTACTTGGTCAATTTGGCGTTCGTAGCTGTAAGAAAAATGACGATGTAAGAAAAATCGATCAGAATCGTCTCACGTGTCATATATGTAGCTAAACAACACTCCAGCAGCTGACTGCTATTGTCCATGGCTGGGCCGAGACTGAAAATATATCGAGCATTTCTAAAAAGCCACGGTCAAGTTCAATTTTTACACCTCCGACTTCAGAACATTTTCAGAACATCGCGAAGCCGCCAACGCAATGCATTTCGGGTATACGGTTCGATACATGGTTCAGTGTGTTGCAATGGGATCATGATAACAGGACAACATTGTATTGTCGGAGAGACAGATTGGTAAAATATGAGGATTATGAAAGGTAAATTATGTATGAATTGAGTGAAAAATGAATGCTCTGATCAAAAATTCAAAGCCATTTCACGACGTTTCAACTAAGCATCAGGGAAACGACTTGCCAGAGTTCAGTGGCGAGCGATGGAAACGGCATACATTGTGACTAAGACCACACCAAATATATTGATGGGGTATTATTAAAGGTATATGTTAAGGTAAAGGTAAGACTTCAAGCATTACAATAGAACTGATCAGAATAATAGCATTCCTTTGCGATGCACTGACCCTAGATGAATAATCTGTGACCTTCGCTGTGAGTGTATTTGTTATCTTGATCCCAGTGTTCCGCATCAAACCATGTATCGAACCGTGTACCTGACATGCATTGTGTCGACGGCTTTGCGATATTCTGAAAAGGTTCTGAAGTCGGAGGTATAAAAAATGAATTTGATCGTGATTTAACAAAAAAAAAATACTTTGGCATATTTTCAGTTTGCGTCCATATTTTCCCTCCCTGATGAAGGAAATACAGTCGAAACATCGGGAAACGTCTATGCATTTATGACAAAAGTACTATTTTTCACCCAATTGACATACAACATACCGTTTATCATCAAACTATTTTTGCCCGTGTGTGCCATCATCAACGTTCTGCGGAGGTCCAGTAGAAGTCTGGAGACCGTTGCAATAGCACTGCCGAGGTGGCGGACGTGCCTAGTCGGTCGGTGCGTGCCGTCACGAGCATTGGCGAGTCGTACGAACTTTTGTGCCGAGTCTGAAGTTCATGCCGTGGCGAAGAAGTTGGTGGCGACGGCTTGGGTGCGACTGGCCACGTCGGCTTCGACACGAAGCCTCAGCACGGGTGGAGTGGTGTGTAATCCATCTGGGGCGAGACGGGGAGACTGGCCTCCTGGGGATAGCCGCAGCATGTTGTATAATTGGCGTCACAAATAGCTTGGCAGTCATGCTGGGCGTCCTGGCACCTGAATATCCTGCATAGGTATAGGTGTCGTGGGAAAGAGCATACCTATGAATGATACTTGGCAGGGCGCTCAGCCTGACCGACAAGCTATTTGTGACACTATTGGTGCATACCTAGGTATGGTGGGAAACAATATGCTTATGCAGGATATGCAGGTGCTAGGGCAGCCTGACTGCCAAGCTATTTGTGACGCCAATAGTACATGTACATCGAAGCTGGCAGAGTAAACTGAGGAATATAAAACATTATAGTACAGTATACTTTGGATGAGTGAAGTGTGTTGGTTTGGCAACGTGTTCTTGCCCTCTCACCATTATCGCTCATAAATGGCTCGGAGAATGTTGAGGCACCGCGCACGGTTCGAACGAATATAATTGGTGCGCCGAGTGAAGCGCAAACCACGGTGAAGAATAACGCCGAACATATTTTAAGTGCGGGAGATTTGTAGGCGATACGACTTTCATTGTTCAGTGATTATGCGGGGTAATGCTAGTTCAGTCGCAAGTAAAGATCATGGAAGCACAGTTGTTGACGGAAAGGGAGAGGGAGAAGGGAAGGGAGAGGGGAAGGGAGAGGGAGAGGAAAGGGAGAGGGAGAGGGAGAGAGAGGGAAATACATTTTGATCAAGGTGGTTATGATGGCATCCTTAACGAGGTCTGGCCTTAAAATGCAACATTTGTATTATCGCATAGCTAAACACATAGTCCCTTTTGTTCGATTTAAATCGCTTCAGCCAGTTGCCATCACCCTAGTCAATGATATGAAGCAGAACGGGAAAGTCGTCGATGGAGAAGGATATGTGATGATACACCCACCGACATTGTTCGAGTGGCGTTATGAAGAAAAGGCAACACCCATCATACTGTCCAACGAGGGCAGTCTAATGACCTCATGCCTCTGTTTTATTCCTTTCTGGTTCAGTTGTACTGCTAATGAGTACCGCCCACCAAGAGACGGACCCAGGGTGAGAAAGTGCTCCCCCACATTCCTTGGGGGAGAAAATTCCGAAAGTGGGCACGGCGTTCTTTTCTGCGCCGAGTTGACGTTTCTGTGGAATTTTGGCAATTACCTTTCGACAATTTTATGACCTTTTTTCTGCCGTTGATTGCGAAAGTCATCCACAATTTTGCAATCCGTCATCAGGCCCGGGACATTTCGGTGCCGGATTGCCAGATGCCAGATGCATTATACCGTGGAATGTGGCAGTTTTCGGGGATCGAATAAGCAAATGTTGGTCTTACCTGTTTGTGGGAGTAGTGTCACGCTTCAATGGACATTTTTGCTGTGAACATGGCTTGAAATATACATGAAATATATTAATACCTGAAGCAAATCTGTTTTAGACTAGCAAACAAGACCGCCATAGCAATGCATGCAAGTGCAAGCACAAGCCCAAGCACTAGCACAAGCGCAAACAACCTGGTTGAAGATTGTTTACTTCGGTGACTGGAACAACAACTGGATTGCTAGTTTTCTTTCAGATTTAGTGCAAATGTTCAAAAGTGGTTACATGTTTGGAATGAAATTTGTTGCATTCTACGCTTTATGCGGAATTCAATTAGAACAAGCGTAGAAACGTGCGAAGGTGCCGAGTTTTCGTATTTGTGAATGTATGCAGCCAAGATATTCAAGCATGTGAAAGCTTCTTATATTACCATCTCGTTCTTTCACGAGAGTTTAATATAAAAAGAAGCAAAATAATCAGACACCAGCTGAAACGTGTCTGACTTTGTGTCAAGCCAACGAAAACACGTGGCTCACTGTCTCTGTCTCTAGTAAACAAGCATCTAGCTTCAGTTGGATTGTGTGGGTGGAACAGGGCACCTGCATGACTGCTTAACCAAATATAATCGGTGCATTTCACTAAGCATCTGCGTTGGTTTCCAGCCGCCAGCTGCGATGATGTCACACTATTTTTACTATTTTGATCACTATTTTGAGTCAAACTGCACACAAAATACATACCATAAACATACACACGCACAATACATTGGCTACTACTACCTTGAAATGTACCTAAGCAAATATACATTGTGAGTTGAAGCCTATTTAAGGGACGCCGGGCTTGAGTAAATCGCGGGGTGTGGAGCCACGCCGCTTCTCCCATCCTTAGCACAACAGCCGCAGGATACGGCTAAATATATTCGCGGAACGTGTCGGCTTGGGGTGGGCTTCCCGGCTCGGATCAAAGCAGCCAACATTCCATGCCGAGAGCAGCAGCCGCGAGTAAACATCCCCTCACTTCGGCAACTGGATCAGTCGCGTGCGGCCGGCACGTGCCGGACGGAGGTCAAGGACGCAGGTCAAGGACGCACGCAAGGCAGCGCTTCCAGCTGTGGTAGCTCTGTCTAGCAGAACGATCATCCCACGTACCGGAGGGAAGTCGATGGGGCATGTGAGACAGCCCCCTCCCGCTCTATCTGTAGTATCACTGCCCAGCAGTACAGTCACCCCGCGTACCGGAGGGAAGTCAAGGGCACGGCACGCAAGGCACCCGTTCCGCATGTAGTAGCACTGCCCAGCAGTACAGTCATCCCACGTACCGGGGAGAAGTCAAGGGGGCATGTGAAACAGACCCTCCATCTGCCCACTCCATCTGCAGTGGGCAGCCCTGAACAGCTGGCAACTCCTTCGTGACCCCTGGGTAGCTGAGATGCTACCGCCCCTCTGGTAAGCTGTCCAGGGCGAGGGGATGGTGCAGGATGGTCGAGTCGCCCACTGAGATAAGTCGCCCATAGCGAGAAGTCGCCCATTGCGATAAGTCTACCATTGCGATAAGTCCCCCGTTGCGACAAGTCGTCCATTGTGATAAGTCGCCCATTGCAATAAGTCGCCCATAGCTATAAGTCGCCAATTATGACAAGTCGCCCATAGCGATAAGTCGCCCATTGCGGTAAGCCGCCAATAACGATAAGTCTCCCATTGCGATAAGTCGCCCTAGCGATAAGTCTCCTGTTGTGATAAGTCGCCTATTGCGGTAAGCCGCCCATAAGTCTCCCATAAGCCGTCCGAGTGTGGGCTGCTGTTTCGAGGAGCTCGCGTTCTTGTGCCCCACTTCTCTCAGCTTGGCACAACCGATGTGAGACAGAACTTTTGCAGATTTTGCACAAAGTGTGGGTCACGTGCCTTCGGTTACCGCTGCGAGACATATATCTTCTGGCACCGCCACGTAAGCAACTGTCTGCATTCTTTAGTTGTTTGGAGCTGGAAATCCACTCAACTAGGTCACTAACAAAACATGAGTGGTGCAACACGAGAAGTGCCTCTGTGCAATGTTCGTTGTTTTTATGGTCATTGTTTTCATTGTTCGTGTTCATTGACTTCGCAAGCGTGTCGATTGTGTTTCCCCGCTACTTACGGTGCTTTTGGAAATGGATTGAGAACTCCGAAACGCTGAGCCAAGTGACTAGGAACGGCTTAACGGACGTCCGACGTCCGTCTATGATGGAATCGAGAAAGTCGACAAATCGTGGGCACCCTGTCCAGCGCCGTTCTTTACGGACGCTGGAGATATATTTGTGGCGACGTTGTATCATATTGCGCCCATAGAAGCTTCACTAAAAGTCGGAAGAAATCCTGTTTACGGACGGACTTTAGACAGACGTGAATTGTCGCTCCGAAGCCGCAGTCGCACACGGGTGCCGTCGAAAACGGACGCTCTCGGGAGTGTTTGCTGAAATTGGTACGGTGAGCACGGGCCTTTGGGGCCTGCTAATGCCGTCATTAAGAAGCTGAGACGACGCTGAAAGCCATTTGAAGTTGAAAATAAACCGCCGATTTGATGAAGAAATTCCCAGATTTATCAAGCAGATTGGTCCGTTCGATTTCTGAATAGTTGGTGATAAGATGGAGCAAAGCTTTCCTGGATGGATGTGGTATTCTCATTGAAGTTGCTTCCAATTTCATTAAAAGAAACATTCATGATGGGTGCGCAATACAGTTTGGCACTTTTACGGTAAGGTTGTCGATGGTCAAACTAACAGCCAAAATTCATTTTAAAAATGTGCTCACTAATGGAATGTGATTTGTTACTTTAGACGGTTTTAACAAGCTCATATCTTTCGGTTGTCACGGCTGAAGCAATCATATTGGTTGAAGCAGTGTTGTTCATCATGGTAGACCTGGACTGAGTACACCTTGATTTATTGCTGTACGCTTTTTCCAGGAGGAGTGCAGACTTCCATAGCGCAGATGTGACAGGCGTGATATCGGAAACAAAATTATGGAGCACGCCACACCAATATATTTAACGTCAACCTGAAAAATATTGTGCTCGCCAAAAGGAGAGTAAGTTATCTAGACTTCAACTCTCCCCCTGCCAACAGATATTTGTCCCTAAGAGCTCAAGTCAAGACCTCCATTTATGCTTGAGCGCCCACATTGGCAATACCTAATTTTGTAATGTCAATACCTCCGTTTGCCACTGCCGTGTAGGTCGAACCGTACTTGCTGCATTGTTTTTTATGTGTAGGTAGGCTAAATTGAGTACTAAAGGTACTAAATAAATGCAATGAACAAATGCATAAGTAAACATGTGACAAATGAACGCAATGCATCGTGAAGATACAGGCGCTGAACAGTTAAGTATCTGCTTCCTGAAACATGAGTTTGTGCAATGGTGCTTGTGCATCGGTCGGGTGCGTAATGAGCTGGAGAAACATATGCTATCTCTTTTTTTCGGGGGAGGGGGCTCCAGCTTGCTATTTATGGCAACCACCAAATGCTTTCTTCAACATTATTTTGTCATCCTTATTTTTTATGCTCAAAAGAAGTGATTAATTTCTTCTTCGTACCATCACCTGTGGTTACATACTTATTCTAATTATCCTCTTTTTCCGTTTTTCTACGGTTCACGTTCACATCAAAATGTTTGAAATGGGGATCAATTCGGACTTGAACCGTTTGTTTGCACAAACCTGCTCTGAATTGGATACATATTTGTCACCAGGACTTGCAACCAGCAATCACGTGCTGACAATGCATCGTGTATCACCTGGATGATGAATATCACACTTTGACCTGCATTGGCAGAACTTCACTTAGTTCTTATTTAAGGTTCCTGGGACCCAAACCAAAGATGGTGTGGCCAGGACCCAATCAAGAGCATAAAACACTCCGTCCTGCTTTACACAGACGAGTGACAAAAACACAGACGATTGACGAAAACACAGACGAGTGTCGGGGACACAGACGAGTGTCGGGGACACAGACGAGTGTCGGGGACACAGACGAGTGTCGGGGACACAGACGAGTGTCGGGGACACAGACGAGTGTCGGGGACACAGACGAGTGTCGGGGACACATACGAGTGTCGGGGACACAGAAGAGTAATGGGGACACAGACGAGTGTCGGGGACACAGACGAGTGTCGGGGACACAGACGAGTGTCGGGGACACAGACGAGTGTCGGGGACACAGACGAGTGTCGGGGACACAGACGAGTGTCGGGGACACAGACGAGTGTCGGGGACACAGACGAGTGTCGGGGACACAGAAGTGTCGGGGACACAGACGAGTGTCGGGGACACAGACGAGTGTCGGGGACACAGACGAGTGTCGGGGACACAGACGAGTGTCGGGGACACACCGTGTCCGGGACACAGACGAGTGTCGGGGACACAGACGAGTGTCGGGGACACAGCCGAGTGTCGACACCACCTCCGACACCACCTCCGACACCACCTCCGACACCACCGCCCGACACCATCTCCGACACCACCGCCGACACCACCTCCGACACCACCTCCGACACCACCTCCGACACCACCGCCGACACCACCTCCGACACCACCGCCGACACCACCTCCGACACCACCTCCGACACCACCGCCGACACCACCTCCGACACCACCGCCGACACCACCTCCGACACCACCGCCGACACCACCGCCGACACCACCTCCGACACCACCTCCGACACCACCTCCGACACCACCTCCGACACCACCTCCGACACCACCTCCGACACCACCTCCGACACCACCGCCGACACCACCTCCGACACCACCTCCGACACCACCTCCGACACCACCTCCGACACCACCTCCGACACCACCGCCGACACCACCTCCGACACCACCGCCGACACCACCTCCGACACCACCTCCGACACCATCTCCGACACCACCTCCGACACCACCGCCGACACCACCTCCGACACCACCTCCGACACCACCTCCGACACCACCTCCGACACCACCTCCGACACCACCTCCGACACTGTCACGTGTCGGTGCAGAGTCCGACAGCCGGGGCCCGTCTGAGGCTCTGTACAATCGTCGTGAATGCAGTGGGCGACTTGTGTCGTGTCATGTCGAGCGACCTGGCCCCAGGGTGAAAATAATGGTTTTTCGTCAGGTGTGAGTTGTCGAAACGAGTACACTAGGTTGCCGAAATTTGCCATGGAATTAGTGTCGTTTATAATACCTTTGATGCCTCAGACTCAAATGGCAGGTGGACTGACTAGCCTGCAGACCCGGCTGCTGCAGGTGGACTAACTAGCCTGCAGACCCGGCTGCTGCAGGTGGACTGACTAGCCTGCAGACCCGGCTGCTGCAGGTGGACTAACTAGCCTGCAGACCCGGCTGCTGCAGGTGGACTGACTAGCCTGCAGACCCGGCTGCTGCAGGTGGACGATCTCCGGCCGATCGACAGGCTCTCCGACCTGCTCCGACCAGCTCCGACCAGCTCCGACCAGCTCCGACCAGCTCTCCGACCAGCTCTGTCCTCTCCGACCAGCTCCGACCAGCTCCGACCAGCTCTCCGACCAGCTCTGTCCTCTCCGACCGGCTCCGACCAGCTCTCCGACCAGCCCTGTCCTCTCCGACCAGCTCTCCGACCAGCTCTGTCCTCTCCGACCAGCTCTCCGACCAGCTCTGTCCTCTCCGACCAGCTCTCCGACCAGCTCCGACCAGCTCTCCGACCAGCTCTGTCCTCTCCGACCAGCTCTGTCCTCTCCAGGGCCGAGCTACAGAGCTGCTGCCGAGGCGCCGAGGGCGTCTCTCCAGTCGGAGCGGCAGATCGACTGCTCCTGGCTGCCGTAACTACCGCCGGCGCGCTCGAGCGGGAAACATTCGTAACGGCAAAGGTCGTCTACTTCCAAGCGTCATAAAATGCAAATAGAGAAATCAAGGCCCGAATGGATCCGGTCGGGAGTCGCGCTCGGGCTGCCGCTGGTTTTGGCGCCACCGTGTTCGCGCCAAACCGAAATCGCGGCACGGAAAGGCTGTCCTGACTTGGCTGACAGCTGAGCGAGAAGCTCAGTCTATCCACCTGACATCAGCACAATATGTTAACACATCGGTATGCGAAGAGAATGGCGAAAGAGGGTGCAAACGAGAAATAGAGGTGAGAGGAGTGTGGGATGATGACGTGACCAGACGAGGTGGTGCGTAGGATGACGTCACGACCAGACGAGGTGACGCGTAGCATGACGTCACGACTAGGCGAGGTGACGCATGAGATCTTCTACGGCGACCTTGATTGAGATTATGTCAAGCGGACCGTTTTTAGCAGGTCCTGGGCTGCATAGCAAGATTGTGTGGCATATGCTCAAGTCTGAAGAGGGGATTGAGCTCCCTGTGGCTGCTGATGGAATCCAAGTTGGACTATTTTCCGGTGAGTATGAATATTTTGACAAACGCCACGTGGTGTGCGTGTGGTGTCGGTCGTTCAGCGTAGTTGGGTTATATAAACAAATTTGGCCGTCAATCGGCTTCGAATTCCGCGAGCGACAGATGGGCTGGCACCTGGGTGGCGCCTGGGTGGCGCCTAGGTGGAGCCCGGGTGGCGTCTGGGTGGCGCCTGGGTGGAGCCCGGGTGGCGCCTGGGTGGCGCCTGGGTGGCGCCGGGGTGGCGCCTGGGTGGCGTCTGGGTGGCGCCCGGGTGGCGCCTGGGTGGCGCCCGGGTGGCGCCTGGGTGGCGCCCGGGTGGCGCCTGGGTGGCGCCCGGGTGACATCAGAAAGCGGGTGGATTGCGGTCGACGTTTGCACGTGCCACACCTGTATTTTATACAGACTTTTGTGAAGACAAAATGGCCAGTTGCGATACGAAGGCTGAATGCTATTGTAGAGACTTGATGTTGAGATCGTGTTTCAGGTCGTTGACCTAGGTTGACCGTCTTTAGCGTTTTTCGAGTGGCCGTCTTTAGCGTCACAAAATATTTACGAGTATTTTACGTCCTGATACCGATTCAATCATTCACTGTTACCGTGCGGTGGATGAAAACGGTAGTTTAGCCAACAGCATGCCAAATTTCGAAATGCGGTGTCAGCTTTTGTCCTGACATGCCCCGTGATTTAAATCAAGTCATGCCACGTAACCTATGCTCGAAATGAAGTGTGTGATACGTTAGTGCATCTGGAAAGCACCGACAAACACCACGACCTTAAATGAAATTCATATCTCTTGCAGTTTAGGAAGCGTTGACGATTACATGTGACAAGTCCATTTGCGACAATTGACATTCAATCTGGCCTTCAAGAATCAGTTATTTCCCCCTGTACCTCTTACCTTTTTTTGGTGTGAATCGAAAGATCTGGTCCCACCTCATATGCCCCTTTTCTTTTGTTTATCTAGCATATTGGCGAAGATGGCTGCACTCCCCTCCCGCACTGGCGAAGGTGGTAAAATGGCGCGTGTAGGTCAAGATGTTACAACGTAGCAATGTGTTACTCCAGGCCAAGGCTGCAGATGCTGGCCGGGTCCGGGAGATGGGGATGGCTCGTGACTGTTTTTGGTTTGGTACCTTGCTAATGTTAATTCGTACTTTTGTTATTCGTGCTTTTTTTAGTACTTTTGTTTTGCTAATGCTAATTAGTATTCAATCCGAGAAGTCTTGGACTCAGCACTGGTGCCCCGCCCTGGCTTGGTGACCTTTTTTAGTTATTGGGGTTTTAGGGCGCATCAACTGCAGTGGCTATACAGCTGGCTTGGCGACTTATTTCCAAACTTGCTCAAAGCACAAGCAAAGCATTGTTGCTAATGAGGAATGAGCAAGTGAACAAAACATAGTAAATAATAATGGGAGCCACGTATGTCTTCCTAGATACAGTCTATGTTTACAAACTTTTCATAATCTCATACTATATGATTTGCCGCCACGGTAACTCAGTTAGTAAGAGCGCTGGTCTTCACTGGTCTCCCCTGTCCTGCCAACACAAAGTTCAAGTCGCTTCATGCGCTCGAACCTTCGCATTTAGCCCCCGGCCAGGAGTGTCAGTTGGCAGCTGACCCGATTAGGCCGAGGACGAACTATCGGGCGGCCGTGTCGGTGCATTCGCGGCAAGTTAAAATTTCGGTCTAAATTATGCCGTTGAACTAGAATTCGTGGATCGGGTGGTGGGGCCAGGGTTCACGCAACACTATCTGCTTAGCAATGGAACCCTGGCTCATAAAGCCACCCCAACAGGAATTTGGATTAAATGTATGAAATAAAATATATACTCCACAATTTATGCAAAAACTCAACTGATCAAGTTAATGAGGAAACCAATATTACAGGCTGGATAGTCATCGGTGTATGCCTTGGGAACAGGTTGCCTTGGGAACATCATGCCTGGCGAACAGCTTGCCTTGGGAGCAGAATGCCTTGAGAAAAGCTTGCCTCAGGAACGGCATATCTTGGGAAAACCATGCCCTGGAAACAGCTTGCCTTGCGAACAGCTCGCTGCGCGACAAGCATTAACATTACTTTGAATAACAACACTGGTTCGCATTATGGCTCCAACTCGTATGAACAGGTGGTTTGTATTATGGCACCGAAATGCATGGGCAAGTGGGCAAGTCGTCTGTATTCTGGCACTACACTGACATAAGACATAAACAAAATATTAGTGCAACTATGCAGGGCCCTTCTTGGATGTACTCTGTACACTGAACCCACTGTATGGGTAGGTGGTTTGCATTCTGGAATCGCATTGCATAGACATTGGCGTTGGACACTAATGTCCAAAATTCACGCCCTCCGCGTGTCTTTCTGTCGGAGAATCGCCCTCGTTGCATGTTCATACATGGTTGACACACTTTCATGCTGGTAGCTGGAGATGTCCCTTCACAATAACACATTGCAATGCGCTGCTGTTTCAATGTCACAATAACGTAATGCCCTGCATGACGGAAGGATTTATCAGGTAAACACCAGCCGTCTCAATATTTATGTTCGTCTGGGATGGTTTGTTGTTTTTCGCTCCGTCCGCGAAGTTGTGGCGATCTTGACGATATCGTGTTGGTCAGCTTGCTGTTAAGTAGGGGTGCTAGTAGAGCCCATTGGCGCACACAAACTGGATGTGATGCACACCATTCCGGGCCGCCATTTCACCAGATTATCGTAGGCACTTAGTAATATAATCCAGGCTACAGTACCACAGCAAATCAGTGGCCTGGAAATAACTTCTCATCAGGTGGGACTTATGAGCTGAGACACGCAAATCAGCGATGACATCCAAGGAAGCTAACAATATTACATCTAGCAAACTACTAGCTTTAGTATGTTTGGGATGGGGACTTTCGAAGCCCTCTGAGATTTTCATATATAGGAAGGGATACCTGAGATAGCCATGATATTGGATAGCCGGAGCAAAAGTGAACAAGTTATGAAGCAATAGTCCGACATCAAAGCCCTGGTTTGGTCGTATTTGCATCACATCATTCCATGTATTTGATGTTTTGCAAGGAAACACAGAATAAATGGCATGAGGATAAGCCTCGAAATATCTGAAATATCTAGAACATAGAGATGTTTTTATATCACATAAACGGACGGTCTGGCACATATTCTTCGATTACTCGTAGTAATTTAAGAAGTTTTTACTCTCCATGTAGCAATTACGTGTTTCTATCAATCGGTGTGTGGCGGAACCGGCAATTTTTAAAGCTCTTTTGACGATATCGTGGAGACCAGGCGATATTGACGACTGTATTAATGTTTGGATGGCAAACGAGGTATGCTCACAATTCTCTTCAATCATATGGGTTCGATCTGGTGGCCATCATTTTTCCAGTGTAGGCATTTAAACCGCAAGCTTGCAAGTATTAGCAAAATTCACGGTGAGCTTTTAGCTCTTGTTTTTTTATACAGTGCGATATATTTGGTATCTAATGCATTCTAAGTAGTATGATCGATGAAGTATTGGCAGGCCCACAAGCAAAAAGGTACGTCGTCGACATTGATGCTGTTCGTCCGTCAGTGTACATGTCGATGGCGTACATTTTTGGGGGGAACATAAGAGGGCCAAAGCTGCAGTTTATAGGTAGCGTTTATCGAGCGACGTTGCTGAAGTGGAGAAACGTGGCTCACGGTCAACGGTACGCGCTCCCCGAAAGGAATCCGGCTCAACAGACGGGTGGCATCAGCAACAACAACATGATGACATACCTGAATGATCTGCCGATGAATCAGATGAGCATGGTATGCCCTATTGGCACTAATCTAAGAGAAGCAAACCGCTTGATCTGACCGTCGTTGGTGGGCGCTACAGGTGCAAGAAAAACGTCGAAAATACTAACATAATTTTATTTCGCTTCAGGAGAAGGCAGTGTGGGTGCAATCACGAGATCGAAAGTGAGCAAAAGCTATCGCTGTGAGCAGAAGTGTAGAATAGCTGAATTATATGGCGTGACGAAGGATCGTATCTGCTGGTTGTCGGGTGGCACGCCTTGTGGCCTCTGCTGCCTGTCGGGTGGCATGCCTTGTGACCTCTGTTGCACTGTCGGGTGGCACGCCTTGTGACCTGTTGGCTGTCTGCCTTTTGGGTGACGCTTTTTGGCTCGGTGGCGCTTTGCCCTGGCTGTCGGGTGGTACGCCTTGTGACCTCTGTTGGCTGTCGGGTGTCACGCCTTGTGACCTCTGTTGGCCGTCGGGTGTCACGCCTTGTGACCTCTGTTGGCCGTCGGGTGGCACGCCTTGTGGCCTCTGCTGCCTGTCGGGTGGCATGCCTTGTGACCTCTGCTGGCTGTCGGGTGGCACGCCTTGTGACCTCTGTTGGCTGTCGGGTGGCACGCCTTGTGACCTCTGCTGGCTGTCGGGTGGCACGCCTTGTGACCTCTGTTGGCTGTCGGGTGACACGCCTTGTGACCTCTGCTGGCTGTCGGGTGGCACGCCTTGTGACCTCTGCTGGCTGTCGGGTGGCACGCCTTGTGACCTCTGCTGGCTGTCGGGTGGCACGCCTTGTGACCTCTGTTGGCTGTCGGGTGGCACGCCTTGTGACCTCTGTTGGCCGTCGGGTGGCACGCCTTGTGACCTCTGCCGGCCGTCGGGTGACATGCCTTGTGACCTCTGTTGGCCGTCGGGTGACACGCCTTGTGACCTCTGCTGGCTGTCGGGTGGCACGCCTTGTGACTTCTGTTGGCCGTCGGGTGACACGCCTTGTGGCCTCTGCTGCCTGTCGGGTGGCACGCCTTGTGACCTCTGTTGGCTGTCGGGTGGCATGCCTTGTGACCTCTGTTGGCTGTCGGGTGGCATGCCTTGTGACCTCTGCTGGCTGTCGGGTGACACGCCTTGTGACCTCTGTTGGCTGTCGGGTGACACGCCTTGTGACCTCTGTTGGCTGTCGGGTGACACGCCTTGTGACCTCTGCTGGCTGTCGGGTGGCACGCCTTGTGACCTCTGCTGGTGTCGGGTGATACGCCTTGTGACCTCTGCTGGCCGTCGGGTGACACGCCTTGTGAGCTCTGCTGGCTGTCGGGTGGCACGCCTTGTGACCTCTGCTGGCTGTCGGGTGTCACGCCTTGTGACCTCTGCTGGCTGTCCGGTGACCTCTGTGCCTTGTGACCTCTGTTGGCCGTCGGACGACGAAAGTCCTGCCGCCTCTTGATAAGCCCATACCCACACACGCATTAATCTGGCAAATGTTCAAATAGATGGGTGCCCATGTCCGAAAAGTTGTTGGGGAGTGTAATCCTAGATACCTCCTGGGTTACGTCAAGATTCACAAGGCAGGCGACACTATCAGGGCAATCATTCATCAGCAAACTTGGCCGGGTAGCATGGCAAACTTGGTATCATGACTTCAATATGGTTTCCTCTACTCAAGTGACTACTCATACTCCACATGGCATAGACCACTTAAGCAACCTACACCGCTCCTCACATCATACACTATTCCAGTATCATATACCACTCCTTACACCATACACTGCGTCATGTATGTATACTATTACAGTGTCTAACACCAATCCTCAAAGCATATACTACTCCAGTATACTGCACCGCTCCTCACAGCACATACTACTCCAATATCCTTCACCTGCTCCTCACATCACATACTACTCCAGTATCCTACACCGCTCCTAACAACACATACTACTCCAATATCCTTCACCTGCTCCTCACATCACATACTACTCCAGTATCCTACACCGCTCCTAACAACACATACTACTCCAATATCCTACACCACTCCTCGCAGCACATACTACTCCAATATCCTTCACCTGCTCCTCACATCACATACTACTCCAGTATCCTACACCGCTCCTAACAACATTTACTACTCCAGTGTCCTACACCACTCCTCGCAGCACATACTACTCCAATATCCTTCACCTGCTCCTCACATCACATACTACTCCAGTATCCTACACCGCTCCTAACAACACATACTACTCCAGTATCCTACACCGCTCCTAACAACATATACTACTCCAGTATCCTACACCACTCCTCACAGCACATACTACTCCAGTATCCTACACCGCTCCTAACAACACATACTACTCCAATATCCTACACCACTCCTCGCAGCATATGCTACTCCAGTGTACGTTACACCGCTCCTCACATCACATGCTACACTGTTCTACAACATTTGCCACATTCATGTCGGCTCCCGTCGACGTTCCATTACATCAGCATCTGTCCGATCCTGTTGACGTTCCATCACATCAGCATCTGTCCGATCCTGTTGACGTTCCATTACATCAGCATCTGTCCGATCCTGTTGGCGTTCCATCACATCAGCATCTGTCCGATCCTGTTGACGTTCCATCACATCAGCATCTGTCCGATCCTGTTGACGTTCCATCACATCAGCATCTGTCCGATCCTGTTGACGTTCCATCACATCAGCATCTGTCCGATCCTGTTGACGTTCCATCACATCAGCATCTGTCCGATCCTGTTGACGTTCCATCACATCAGCATCTGTCCGATCCTGCTGACGTTCCACCACATCAGCATCTGTCCGATCCTGTTGACGTTCCACCACATCAGCATCTGTCCGATCCTGTTGACGTTCCATCACATCAGCATCTGTCCGATCCTGTTGACGTTCCATCACACATCAGCATCTGCCCGATCTTGTGGACGGTCCCTGCCCCGTGGACGTTGAGACCACACACAACGTTGTAAACTGGTTGTATTTTTTAAAGTGACCGGAAAACCGCAAACGATGTACTTACTGCGCGGACCACCGCTCAGGCGAGGAGACCGACCGTCAAGTGGCCCTGGGTGTCGATGTCCAGATGGTCGGTCACCCGCACCGCCTGCAGATCGTCCATCGTTCTGAAGCTGGTGCAGTTGCAGTCTCCACACGCGCACACTTCCTACCACGGGGTGGTAGCTGTTGTGACACCTTATGCTTTCACGCAACGCACCAACAGAGCGGTTCAAACCGCACTCCTCCATAGCGAACGGTGGTCGTGGCTTTGCGACGCATTCAGCAGCTACGGCCCTATCGCGTCGCCTGCCTCTCACCCTGGCAAAAAAGGCGGGCACCGCGGGGAATCGAACCCCGCACCTCTGATACGCATAACGCTCAGCTTAACCACTGAGCCGTCGACGCACCATCTTCGGTATCGAATGAATGCCGGCCAGAACAGGGCTGGCGACATGGCCGTGACCCTCGGATCGCCCGAGGGCTCAGGTGCATCGCAACCAGTCAAAACCCCACACACATCGCGTCACAGGTCAGTGTTCTCGCACACACCACCCCCAGGGGGGGGGGGTAGCAAATGGCCGCCAAAGGGCGTTGCACTTCATACCGTGGTACCAACGTAGACAGCGTCATAACGCATCACTGTAGCATACAATCGTGGACAGTAATAGTCCTGACGGCAGCTAACCAGGGGTGGTCAAACGTGCGGAGGAAACTAACCGGGGGTGCTCAATCATGCGGAGGGAAATTCACAGGGGTGCCCATTCATATGGAGGACAACTAACCAGGGGTATCCAATCATACGGTGCAGCCCATCCCTCGCCTATTAATCTACAGTATAAATTGGCACGGCTACAGGTGCTATGAGGACATTTCCATCAAAATCTGAATGAGGGCGCATGCCACTTCTCGCATGCACGCACAACGCGCTGCAATACATGGTCAGGTCGCTCGCCCATCAGACCAGCATCATACTTGGCAAGCAACCATCACACCTGGCAAACAAACATCACACCTGCCAAACATTTATCACACCTCACTCATGGTCACATGAACCTAAACATAAATTCGACACAAGAGCACGAAACAGATAGCAAATGTCACAATTGTATGCAAATTCAGCGGGCTAGGTATTGCCGCGCTATCCTCACAGTCTGACACAAACAGCCTTGCCCCTTCCACACACTAATCATTTTATAGGTGGAAGCAATTACACGCAACAGTCGCATCGTTGATTGGACGGTAAAATTGGTCATATCACCTGTAATGTGATGTCGAAATGCACAGTTTAGGACGCTTACGGTTACTTCGTCACCTCATCGTGAGGAACGCCAAGAACCGGTCGCAGAAAGAGTCGGATTCGCCATAAAACACCCTCAACAGGCGGGACCTACAAGTGCAAATGACTCTCCCTCGATCCACCTGAATGACTCCACCAACTCGATTCTTGGTGCGATGGTCCTGGATCACCACTTTGGTGGCTACGTGAAGTAGAGGAAGAATCATTCACCTTAGTTGTGTTGCCCGTCTGATGCGGCATTCGTCTGAGAAGCTCGAGCGTCGCATTCCGACGCGACAGGCCGCCACTCCGGATCGCGGGACCGGCGATCGGCAGGAACGCAAGATCCAAGAGGACGGCCGGAAACAATCCGCGCCGGTGAACGACTATCTGACCGATCAGTGTTCCTCGGTTCCAACAGACCCGCGGCTACGTCGTATCTTCTACGTGACCACCGGCGGAAGTCTCCGCAATCAACCCCTTCGCGGCGTTTGCAGATTCCTCGCACGGCCATTGCCTTGCGGGTAGCCTGGGGCGGACAGCCACAGTCTATACCCCGAGCATCCAGACACTTTCAGCATTATCTGCTGGAAAACCGCGGTACCATCACATCGGTCCGCACGGGAACATCGAATTCTGCGAATGCTTGCCGGACAGCAGAGATGAGTTGGCCAGTTCTGGCTTCCCTTTGGGACCACAGGCCAACCAGAAGTATATCCACATACCAGAAATTGAGGCTCCGCGTGAGAAAAGAAATCTGCTGACACGTCCTGGAAAGCCCCGGGTGGAGTTACTTCCGACTTCAGTGGCGCACGCGGACGGTGAAGCTGGCGCGGGTCACATGCATCCAACGGTGACGTGATGCCGACGTCTGGCCCGGACCACCACACGATCCGTCCGGCGCGCCTCTTCCTCTGGACTGCTCACTGGTGAGCAGCTTCCTTGCAGCGTGCAGATTGTAGGGAAGTTCTTGCTCCCCAGAACTTACCAGACATTTTCAGCACGTCTGGAGCGAAGTTCCTTGGTACGTTTATATTACTAGTCGGACCTCGATGTTGATGGTAAACCCCGGGTATAAATCCAATAGCTCTTTGTCTCAATCTCAGACCTGTAATCCAAACATCTTGAACGCCACATCAAATCAAACACTTTTATATTGTGCAATTACCCAACAGTTAAATGGCTATAATTAGTCATGCTCCAATAGTGCAGTGTGACAGCCAACTTAATGCAATAGCCTCGTTTAGCGCAGACAGCTTGAACTGCTTCACATACGACTCTCCAGTGGGCTGCCACGCATATTAGCGCTCACGTCTTCATACATCTCAGTCACATATTCTCATCGCCTAGTTCCAGCGTTCAAACATTCAAAGTGGCAACAGTGACAACAGATACTTCCTGGTTATTGGTTTTACGACACATCGACCGTTCACTCATGTAACGTCGCCAATCTCTCACGTCGATTAGTCGCGGGAGAAGGGTAGCGACAGGTGAGACTCGAACCCACAACTTTTATATTGTGAGACGGGCCACTTACCCAAAGACTACTCGTCCTCACAACAGATGCTTCACATACGATCTTCAGTTTACATTCTGACCGGTCTTCATAGGAACTACAACTCTCATTTTGTTTAAAAAAAACTACATTTCGACAGCCACACCGCGACTCTCACGCAGAGTCCCACGTACCTCGAGTACCGACGGGGTGAGTCCTGGCGGCCAGCCCCTTTAACGACCGCTCGGTGATGCGTCCCAGTGGCAAGTGCTCGAGCGATCTCTCTGCTCCGCGCCAGCTAAACGTGACACTAACGCCCAAATGGCACCATGCCAGCGCACACGTCATGGTCATGTGGCGGTTTACGCTCCCCACCCAGTGCGGGTTGCTCATCCCGTGATGTCACCAGAGCACACGATCTCCGTGTCGCATCCGATAACAATGCTCGTCCCCGGTGAGCTCTACACCGGCGGGTCGCGCCGTCTCTGACGTCAGAGACATCCCGTCACACCAGAGCTATTTCGGATAGCAGCTAGAACTGGCCGCCTCGTGGGAATCACTGCTGACTTCGCATAATTCAGCGGCATAATTTCGCGGCCTGGTGTCACAGCGCCGGCAACAATGCTGATATCCAGCAGCATGTCACTAGACTGCTGCCCTCAGCTGCACACAGGCGGCCAGCAGATCGTGGCGCCGCAGCGCCTCTGGCATCTCACATTTCACAAACATATTAACATTCATCCAGCAGTCAACCAATATTCTGTACTGTTATTACATTCATAATGATTGACACACATCCAATACTTACGAGTAAACGGAACATTGCACACATCCTCATGTACCTGTCCTACATACATCCAAAACACACCTGTACTGACATATTCACACAACATGTGCCAGAGGTTATGACATCTGACATACCTGTCATCCCACACACATACACACTGCACTCGAGACACACCTAACATATTGTAGTTGAGACAGTATCAACGTATGATTGCCACAGTGACAGAGACCTGTCATATTGCAGCTATATCACTTTCAATGCCACTGTCATACCACACTCATTCCCTCACAGCTATACACACGGCACGTGTCTTGTCAGACAACTGTCATACCATTCATGTACTTACACACCTGTCATCTCTCCATCGTGCACACACACACACACACGCACGCGCACTTGCCCGACTGTTACCAGAATAGAATCCTGACATATATCACTCACTGGCGGTCATATCACCCGCTGGAATTTCATCACCTCAGACGGCAGCAGTGGTCTACATCGAGGTCACTTCGCCAGACAGCGGCAGTACCAGGGTGTCAGGTATCTGTGCACCTCGACCTGAAGTGGATGAGAACATAATTGCCGCTGACCTCGGCGGCGGCTGGTGGCAGTCCCGACGCAGGCAGTTACAGGTCGGCCGGTCGAGGCCCGGCCCGGTATGATTTCCTGTCGCGACATGATTGGGGATGGGAAGTCCGTGTTTGTTTCAGCTTTTAACATCGTGTACACACACACACACACACAAAGCGTGCACTTGCCTGACTGTTACCAGAATAAAATCCTGACATATATTACTCACTCACTGTCACATCACCTGCAGGAATTTCATCATCTCAGACGGCGACAATGGTCTATGACGAAGTCACTTCGTCAGACAGCTCAGCTCTAAACGCGACGGGCTGGCTGAGTCCTCCCACGCACACCGCCACATTCCAGGTTCCCTCAGTGCTGTCAAAGATATGAGCTTCGGAGGCGGATGCACAGGAGATGATATTGGAACCGTTTGAGAACAAGCTGAGCTTGGCTGCATAGGGGCATGCGGTGGAGGAGAAAGAAACGTTTCTGTCACAATTTCCGCGCAACGCTCCGTCGCCTTGATGACAGCCGCTGCCTGCAAATATATATCCTGCGATCGTCCCGAATGATACCCCACGGTTCCAAAACAAACGATGGGCGGAGACAACCGAATGTGATCCAGGAATTTATAAGTCAACCGAGTGGATGAACTTCGCCATATCAAACGCACCCACAGGCAATATCAAACAGGCAGTCATTCGAAAAATACTGACCTAGTCAAAGAAGCGGACATTGGCGGGCAGCGTGGGCGGAAACTTTCGGGGCGGAGTGGGCGGTAACCGTCCGGGCAGAGTGAGCAGTAACCGTCCGGGCAGAGTGGGCGGTAACCGTCTGGCCAGAGTGGGCGTAACCGCTGCAGAATGGGCGGTAACCGTCCGGGCAGAGTGGGCGGTAACCGTCCGGGCAGAGTGGGCGGTAACCGTCCGGGCAGAGTGGGCGGTAACCGACTGGGCAGAGTGGGCGGTAACCGACTGGGCAGAGTGGGCGGTAACCGACTGGGCAGAGTGGGCGGCAACTAATTGGGCAGAGTGGGCGGTAACCGACTGGGCAGAGTGGGCGGTAGTCAATTGGGCAGAGTGGGCGGTAACCGATTGTGCAGAGTGGGCGGTAACCGACTGGGCAGAGTGGGCGGTAACCGACTGGGCAGAGTGGGCGGTAGCCGGTCAGACAGAGAAGCTGGAAGCCGGATGCTGCAAGCTGTGCCATGTCTGGACGCCATGTCTGGACGCCTGGTACTTTAGCACAACATTGAAACAGATGTGTCCGTACTGCACTCCTCATCAGTAGCGGATTGTGATTGGTCGTGGCTTTACGGCGCACTCAGCAGGCGATGTCATCCGGCAGTGTCTGCCTCTCACCTTGACACGAAGATCGGGCACCGTGGTGTGATTGGCCGTGGGTTTATGACGCACTCAACAGCGGAGGCCACATGGCGTCGCCTGCCTCTCACCCTGACAGGAAAGGCGGTCACTACGGGGAATCGAACCCTGCACCTCCGACAGGCCAGACGCTCAGCTTATCCACTGAGCTAATGACGTTCCTCTCTGTGGCGAACGAATGCCGGCCCGAGCGGGCCGGTGACATGGCCGTGACCCTCAGACTGCCCGAGGGCTAAGATGGACCGCAACTAATCAGAAATCCACAAACACACCGCGTCGCAGGTCCGCGGTCTTCCACATACACCAGTAGCCATGTCACAAAGCCCATCAGCTAGAATCATGAACAATGCACATCGTTAAAGTGTGTGGCGAGCGTAACGGAATGTGACGTCATCTACCAGTAGCCGGCGCCAATAGGACGGCATTGTTAGACGCTGACGTTTCCTGGAGACTTCCGTCTACACAGGAAACCCACCCGCATCAACGTCTAGCTGCGACAAAAATCGAACCACCCCCAAAAGGTGAAGCAACGCGTCGTGCGCTGTCCCATTAAAAGAGCCCGTAAAATATTCCACAATGTCGACAATGTCTTTGCCGCTAACGGCTACCGAAGTAAATGCGCCACGTCTGCAGCACGAGACCAAAAAGATCGAAAATGGAAAGCAGAAAACAATCTGGTATCCCTTTCAGTTCTCTACTTCCTGGGCATTGGAGAGCGCCTGGGGCGCCGGAGGCCCCTGGAAGTTGCCACCCCTCATGCGTCCGGACACTCCTTGAAGAGGAAATCGCCAACGCCTCAGAGATCTAAGAGGTCGCGGAAAACGTCGGGAACCGTTTACCGCTTGGAATGCATGCGAATGCAACGCAGCGTGCATTTGTGAGAGTGGTCGGCCGCTGCACAAGCTCCTGAAGGAGCACCGGAATGCTTTCTTCTAACCAGAAATGTTCGCTGTCGCTGAACACGCTGCGGGTGTTCGGCACGATATCCATTGGAACGAGGTGGGGATTCTTGGACGGGAAGCCCAGTTTGGGAGAAGGAAGCTGATAGAATCAGATACTGGAAAGTCGTGACCAGGGATGAATCGGAATATGGATTTAGAATAGTCGATCATCTGGAGAATTGCTGATATTGATGGGGAGTATTCCGAGGAGTGAGTGGGAGGAGGATTATGGAATTTAAGATTATGATGTTTCTATGGACTCTACCGTTTTTATTTCGTGGAAGTTTTGATTGTGGTGTTTTGCAGTGTCTTGTCGACGCGACTACGTCGAAGTGTCGATTTGCCCACTGCTCGCAACTTGTGGTTGAAATTTCTGCATTCTCAATTGCTTTCTCTTGGAATATTCTGTCTGACGACGGAGCCGTCGGGAACGCTGAAATCTCATGAATTGTTTCAGACATGGTCGTTCCAGCTAAAGTTTATCATTTATCGATCTTCACCTTGCACAACGAAAGCATGGACGGTTTACTTAGGCTGAGCGACAGTTGCACCGCTACTCGACGATAACATGAAACCCGGTAGTACAGTTAGTTAGAGCCCAAGCCTGCGCTGGTCTCCCCTGTCCTGACAACACAGGGTTCGAGTCACTTCGCGCGCTCGCGTTTAGCCCCCGGCTGGAAGGGACAGTTGGCAACTGACCCGATAAGGTCGGGGACCAGCTACCGGGCGGCCACTGTCGGTGTCGGTGCATTGGCGGTACGTTAAAACTTCCGGTCAAAATTATCCCGATGAACTGGAATTCATGGATCCGCTGGGGAGAGTAAGGTTCACGCAAAACCTTTGCTTAGCATTAAGACCCTGGTTCATAAAATCACTCCAGCAAGTACTCGGATTATTTTCTTAAACAGCAAAAAATCAGGGTTTTCTCAAAAGATAGGGTGACAGAAGTTTGTAAGTCCCGTGCCATTCAGCTCAGTCTGTCTTCTGGAGTACAATCGTACCCATATTGTGTCGTATTTCGCCTTCATTAGCTGCAAAGCGCAGGGGTGCACAAACCTGCCAACTCGCCTACCAGCGTAGGTGATAGATAATGACCGAAACTAGGCCGTTGTTGTGACAAAGAATCATT
Organism: Imbricaverruca yamaguchii; assembly: GCA_034440575.1. Lineage (NCBI taxonomy): Eukaryota > Metazoa > Arthropoda > Thecostraca > Neoverrucidae > Imbricaverruca > Imbricaverruca yamaguchii. The sequence goes on along the minus strand of JAOTOL010001607.1, from coordinate 286,136 downwards.
ATTCGCAGAAGGAAAGTATTCACCACATAAGGAAGATATTTCACTTCAGGAAGACATTTTAACGCAAAAGTACTTCATGTACAGTATATTTTGGTTATTTCACGAACTATTCGCTCATATTTCGGTAAGTTATCACTGCAATTTCGGAACATGACATTTGGCACCGCTAACTCTTTTGGGACAGACACCGGTGCACAATTTCGGCTGTACGCAGGCTGAACAAATTCGGCTCCATTAGGCTGAACCATGGCGCAGCAGGCTGTCACAGATACGCCGTAACAGTTGACAGGGTTTGGTTGCGGCGCAGTTCCCCAACGTTTGTGTGGGAAACTACGTACGACGGGCGCCTGCCAACGGAAGGTCAGGTCGTAACGCCAAGGTCTAAGAAACAGACAGCATCTCACGCACACCGTTCGACAGAGACCATCTCGCAGACATGGCCGATCTCGGCAACCGCCAAACGATCGGCCGTGTGCCAGAGGTGTGCGATTTGGACTTTCGTTACCTTGGTTCGAAACAAAGGGCACCAAATAGATTGTCACATATTTATGGGTTTCAATACTTGTAGGTGACATTCTTGACGTTTTGTGCATCTCTGGCGAATTACTCAATTGTCTGGTATGCCGAAAATGCATGCTGGATGTACGCTCACTAGTAAGAAGATAATCCACATGGAACACCATTGCAATGCAAAATGCATGCTCAAGTCTAACGACATCCACACATATGTTACGATGTCCTCGATCAGGATCTATGTCGCACAGAGCAGCGTGCAAGTCAACTGCGTCCGCTTCTTCTGGCGGGTGTAGGACGCGAACGAAACGAGTTTCTGACGACTTCTTGACCGGCAGGAGTTTTACATCACTTGCCCCGGTCTTCCGCAGCCAGAGTGATGCCAGCGCCAGTTTCCGCTGTCAGCACGCGATCTATTTTTCTTTGTGAACTATAAATTTAATCAGAGATTTTGCTCGGGTGACTTTATGAACCAGGGTACTTTTGCTAAGCAGGGATTATTGCGTGAACCCTGGCCCCACCACCCGATCTATGAGTTTCAGTTCAACGGCAGAATTTTGATCGAAAGTTTAACGTGCCGTCAATGCACCGACACGGCCGCCCGGTAGCTGGTCCCCGGCCTTATTGGGCCAGCTGCCAACTGACCCTCCCGGTCGGGGGCTAAATGTGAGCGCGTGAAGCGACCCGTATCCTTTCCCGCCAGGACAGAGGAGACCAGAGCAGGCCAGCGCTCTAACCAACTGAGCTACCGGGGCGGCTGCGGTTTCGTGCAGGGTCGTGACGGTGCAACTGTGCCGTATGGCTCACCATTTGTGAGAAGTGGTAGATTCACGCGGTCTACACCACCTTGTTGTGTGGACACCGTGCCATCGGCATGGACGCCAGAAGGAAGCCAAATACTTGTTGATACTTCACTGTATTAAATGCCATACTGAACATTGCAATGCGAGTAAATAGCGTCAATGAACACAGTCTGTTTCAGCTCCGAGCCTTTACCAATTGTTAACTGCGTTCATTGAGCATATTTACTTTTCCATTGATGATGAACATATGTGTATTTACTTTCCTATTTGCTGAACACATTTGATTAGAATATACGTATATATATATATATATATATATGTGTGTGTGTGTGTGTCAAAATGCGCATTGATACAGAGGCAACGAATGCTGCCGCCACCATGAACCATCTGCGTCGTATGGCGAAGAACTATGAGATTGAAAATCAGTGCGGAGAGCGGGAAAGCCAACCACTCGTGGACTGTTAACCAACTGCCTAAGTGCTGTGGCGGATGCCATCCATTCCTGTGGAATGCAACTGGAATGGAATGATAATTCGAGTCACGACTCACGCAGTGTTATATGTCCAACAATCTTTCGACAGTATCTGAGCGTAAACGAAACTGAGGAGATCCTGATAAATCGCCCTCGCGAGATCGGAGGCTCTTGGAGGCTCCGTTCGACATCAGGCACTGTCGGTGTGAAGTGAGTGAGGACTGCCACTGACTCGTGGCCACAGGGTGCCACCAGCAGAGCTTGAAGAGAGTGATAACTACCATTTCCTCGTGGCCATAAAGTACCGCCAGCGGATCTAGGCTTCCTGCAAGACCAGCATGGACCTCGGAGAATGATGATGGAGTGAGTGGACCGTATGGAAACGCCGCGGCGGCAGGCAACCCGAGGGCGGCGGGAGATTGGAGAATGGGCCAGCCGATCTCAGGATAACGCGAGTCCATCATACGTTCAAGACTGCATGCTCACTGCTCGCTTGTCAAGTGATGCAAGTATTCCTTCCGCCACACTGACTGCAACATGAATATGACCCTGAATACGGTGGGTCTATATACATGTGATTAAACGAACACACGCGACTGAGATGAATGGTGTGTAGCATCAGTATTTCAAGCAGCACACACACATGTCATTGGATGACGTTATGATGCTGCGTGAAGGCGATTTATATCGGCAAAAGTTTTTAGTTTCGGCCAATGTTCCATGGAGAATTAAGGACTAACAGTATTTTGAGCCAGCAAGATTAGAGAAGTTCTAGGTGTTGCATGGAACAAAGCAGAGGCAATCGCTGTGGCTGGTGGCTGGATCGGAAATGCTGCGCAGACAGCTGCAGAAGAGGGGCTGCTCGTCACATAGAGAGTGCGTCTGATAGAAGAGGACCAGGACAGACCAGAGCGGGGGCAGGGATGGCAGAGTGTTTAAGGTGTTGGGCTCTGGGAAACCAAAGGTCTTGGGTTCGACACTCGCACCGCTTGAGACATTTCCCAATCCCGTGGCCCACCGGCGAAACAGTGTGGGCGGCGCCATTAGCCGTGAATGTGCATAAAGCACGTCGTGAACCACCCAATAAACAAACAAACAGACCAGAGCGGAAGGTGGTTATGTCTGAGCAGGAAGTTACAGCGTACAATTGAAGCACGGCAAGCTCAGCATAGTTCCAGGACGATGGTCTTGCGGACGAGCACTGCTATTACTATCCTGAGGAGGAAGCCAGAGGGAAGGAGTAAATGAAGAGATGCCACACTTGTCACCTTACCAAATGTTAACACGCGCACTGGAGGGGGGAGGAAGTCCGCCTACCCCTCCGGTTTTTCGTATATAACTCCAGATTTTACCGGTCCATACACGCGATTTCGAGTTAGGGGCCGCTAAAGTAAGAAAAAAATCGCAGCGCCGGACTACAAAAGTCAGCGCTGATTCGCTTCCCGTATATTGGCAAAAGGGAAGTGTTCTTAGCAACACTAGAAACTTGTTTGATGTATGTTGTTCTGCTATATAGTTTCAAAGTCATATTAGGTCACCGAGGTCAAGTCGGGTCAAGTTCACGACAGGTTAGTGGAACGAAACTTGGTCAACTGGAATGTTGTCATGCATGCAAATGACTGACGTGCGATTGATGTTACTTTGCGTACTACTCCCTAAACATCCTGCTAACTACTGTTTGTCGTTGTGTACCTAAGACGTTCCATGCTTTATTCATGTACTTCACTCTTTTCTTTATGGGCGCTGTATGACCAACGCAGTCGATGCGCCCGAAAGCCCAAATAACCAACCAACTCTTTTCTTTGCGAAGCTGATTGCACTGAGCCGCCTAACCGAGCAGACGGGCGGGCGGCCCGGTTCCAGTAACTGGAGCAGGTAATGACCTGATAAAGTGCTGCTATATCTGTATTTGTATATATATCTAGTATCTGTATTGCATCATTATTAATGTCCCAAGCATCATTGCTGCCCACTTTGGAGCATTTAAACGCAATCACAGCGATCCATAACAATGCCAAGTCAAGCCACACAAAACCGGAACATGTTGACATTTTAACCTCATTTGACCTTGACGACATTGACCTATGATCATGACATTCGCACACAATAGAGTTCACTACAGTACCTATCAACCCTGCGAATTTTGTTGCTCCAGCTTTAATAGGAGCCGAGATCTTAGGGGGGCGGAATCCGCCCCCTCCAGTGCGCGTAATTTTCAGAGGTCATCCAGAGCGCGTGTTAATAAGGTCATCGTAACTCCCCTGCTGTCAGACATCTCGGCTATCGCAGTACCCAGTCGAGATCCAGCCCCAAGCCCAGACCCAGTCCCCATTCCAGACCCAGTCCCCAGTCCAGATCTAGTCCTCAGATCAGATCACTGCCGGTTTGGACAGAACTCATCTAGCCCACGGCAAGTCAAGCAACGGAGATCATATAGGGATCGGCCTAAATCGCCAATCATGTGAATCCACCTCAAGAACATCCTCAAATGAGCCACGTTGTTGTCCGAAGAGACTCCAAGAGCATCTGCGGTGTCCATAGGAATAGATGGGTACCCTGGAGCCTAATGAAAGGGCGAGGGAGCATTACATCAGCTAAGATAATATTTCGATATGCAGCTTCTCACAAAATCACTAAAATAGACAGGCTTTGCGCAACCACAGAACATGATACAAGTGGCACGTGCTTATCCTTTTTGAAATCGCCATCTTGCAGCGTATATTACAACCAGGGGCGTGGCCACCGGGGGGGCAGAGGGGAAATCACTCCCTGCCGTGATACTGGGGGTCGCACCCCTTGAAATTTGAGAAGGCCCCTATCCGGAAATGCACAGGGCAAAGGTGAACAAGCAGGCCGATGAGACAGAAGATCATGCTGTCAAGGAGGCCCCAAGACTGGCAACGAGCCTCCAGGAAAATCTAGTCAGGTCGCCATAAGAGACGTAGAACAGAGATTGGGAGTAGGCCCCCAGGATGAAAATGATTCCACCGAGATGGGCAAGAAGCTACCCAGGTTAGACAAGAAGGCTTCCGATGGGTGGCTTCTTGATGTGTCGTTGGACAGGCTGAAAAATCCAACGACACACACACACACAAAATAGTGATCGAAATCCGCGGACTTTTAATGGGGTAGGTGGACCGCCTCCAAATACGTTTGCCCCCCCTTGACGTAAATATGTGTACGCCTCTGGTCTCCCAATAATTTTCAGAAACATTCGCCCATGGAGCAAAGCCAACATTGAGGGGGCAAAATTCCCTCTCACAAGCATACAAAACAACACCGATGCCCCATATAAAATTGGAGTAATGATGCTATTAAGTGCATTTTCTTCTGTGATTACAGCCTGCATGATCAGAGCTTCCCAGCTTCAATACCTTCTCAACAACGCCATTTACAAAGCGGTACAGCACACAGGAAGCAATAGGCGTGACGGCGTGGATTTGGAAGGTTTTGCATTGCCATTGTTGCATTGTTCCATTGTGATTGATGCGTTGTTGTTCAATGCTTGTTCTTTCCGTGAATTTATGCGCTGAATATGTATTATTCTAGTTTGTGTGCCAGTTGCCTTGCGGTTAGTGGCAAATATTATAAAAATGAGTATATCTCTAAGATGACGATCAGAAAACCAATTGAATCGACTTGTTGTCACCTTCGCGAAATTGTCGTCCTAGGACTGAGAAATTATCGCTTAAGCTTGCTTATGACATCAATCTGGTGGGAATGACTAACGGTAGTGATTAATCTAGCTATATTCAGTTGTACTTGGTGGAGATAGAAATGGGTTGATGAGTGGGAGATATGTTTAGGATATGCTCAGCACCTGCCCCCCGCCAGCTCTACAATCTAGAAGCCCGTGGGAAGATTCATCTGGTCGAAAAAGCATTCAAGCATTTGTTTTTTTTAGGACGTAGGTATTTATACACATTTACTTCTTTATTCCCCAGTATGGCTCATTTCTCAGCGAAAATTAAATGATTATTGCGATTGTTTTTCCGTGTATAATGCACCATGCCAAGAACAAACAAGACATCAATATGAAATCATGTTTCCAATTCTGGATCTATGCTAAGAGCCAATACAAACAATAGGAGGCACTAACACAGTGGAGGCCCCCTTTCTGGGAGCAGGAAGCCCTCTTTCAACATTTTCCCCTGGAAGTATTTCGTGGCGACGCCACTGATTACAACCCGTTGCATTGGTTTAGTCTCATACATATAGACCCTGCTGAGTTATCTCGCTGACTTCAATTCTGCATCTGCCAGATTTGCTATGTTCAACGGACGAATGGCTGCCATCAAAGGCTGCTCGATGCACATCGAATGGGCCACCGCACCTGAGAGCGAGTTGGCAGCTAATCGACAACGATCTGGAGCGCTGGAAGGCATGCCCGAAGCAGAGCTGTGAGAGAAGGAACGGAACGTCGAAAGAAAGAGAAGATGTCGGCACTTTGCTTTGACGGAAGGAAAGTTGAAGTATTCTGAGACAGCTCGTTCAACGCGGTCGCTTTATGCTGTCTACCACGCTCAACCAGGCGGATATTACCTGCCACATTTTGCTTCGCAGTCAATACATGTGTTTCAGCAAAGATGAACTGCCAGCGAAAGGTTGATTCGATATTAGTTTCGACATTCCTTGGCCTGACCTATCACCCTGATGCTACTACGCGAAATCTTGACCTTTGGACGAATGTCAGTGCTTGTGGGTGCTAACAGATAACTGAATGTTCTGGAAAAATCGCAGCTGACGAGAAATGGCAAAATTGCGAGCCGACAATTGTATTCGGTGTCCGTTTTCAGACGGTTCACAAGAGCATCTTGTGGGTTTCAGTGTGTGTGTATCGTCAGTACCCAGAAGCAATCAATCTCTGGATCCAACTTGTCCGTCATAACGTCCCAGTGAGGTTCTATATTCGACAACGGTGCTCACGCTCAGAAAACGCGTAGCGCAGTATCAAGTCGCTCCGAGAACTGCCCGAAGGCATTCAGACAGACATCTGACCCGCGGCTCGCCGCAATGAATACCGGCTTGAATACGAAGCTGTCCTGTCGGCAATGTGCGTCTCGATGACGGAGTAGTCATAAGGCCGTGGTAGACGACGGAGTAGTCACAAGGCCTTCGTCGATGACGGAGTAGTCATAAGGCGGTCGTCGATGACGGAGTAGTCATAAGGCGGTCGTCGATGACGAAGTAGTCATAAGGCCTTCGTCGATGACGGAGTAGTCATAAGGCGGTCGTCGATGACGGAGTAGTCATAAGGCGGTCGTCGATGACGAAGTAGTCATAAGGCGGTCGTCGATGACGAAGTAGTCATAAGGCGGTCGTCGATGACGAAGTAGTCATAAGGCCGTCGTCGATGACGGAGTAGTTCGCCAGAAGGCCGTCGTCGATGATGGAGTAGTTCGCCAAAAGACTGTCCGAACAATAACTGAATGTCGCACTCGCACGAACGATGATAACCATCCGGTGCTGTGTTCCACATGTGAAGCTCAGCGCGTCGCATTGCCGTGAGGTATTCGGCTCGTTCGCTGCAGACACAGCTTAGCCTCACGGGCTGCTTAGCCTTAGCTTAGCCAAGCAGCTGACGGAGCACGAGACCAGCTTAAAACACACCTACTGAAAGTCAGTGCGTACCCCGTTCACACCCAAGCCTTAGGGCGTGCTGTACAGAGGGCTGCCAATTGATGTGCGGCCTTAGTCGGGGATAAGGAGCGCCAGCAGATTATGTATGCCGGCATCAAACATCGTCAGAAGTTGTGCATGCTGCAGTCAAGTATTGTCGTTCCCACAACTCTGAATACATCGTCTTGTTCAAAATGTTGATTGCTCAGTGTTACGTAGATACGCGGAAGTCCACCAATATGTGTGTCGATCTATCGATATATATATATATATATATATATATATATATATATATATATATATATATATATATATATATATATATATATATATATATATATACATTTATATATGTATATATATATATATATATACTGTGTGTTCCGTGGATCCCTACGTGGGTGAAGGAGAATGCACATTTCAAAAAGCAAGAGTGCTCAAATTAAACATGGAATCCATCGGTAATTTGTGAACTTAAAGTCGTTCGGTGGTTTCAATAATTGATCGGTGAGCTGTTGTCAAGCGACGTTTTCCAGTGGTTGTGAAAAGACCATTTAGGGTGGAGGACGGAGTTAGAGTTTTAGCCATGCCCTGTCAAATAGCAAGAGTTGAAGTGGCAGTTCATTTATTTAGGAGGCTGCTCAGCTCTGAACTGATGTCTGCACTTAGATAACTCTGAGGAGGCCTGATATCAGGAAGCAGAGACTATGCCCCATTTTCTATCTGTCTTGTATTCTTTTCAAGCTTAGTTGTACGAGGCTACACGTTTCCGCAATTAGGTCAAAGTCGCTTATTTCCATGTCACAACGACAGCTACAAAAGAGGATGGGAAGAGAACGCCGTTTTCTCTGATCGAAAAAGAACTCTCCTCTGACCTGAGAACGACTCTCCCTTCATCGAAGAGCGACTCTTCCCTGATCGGAGAACAACTCTCTTGATCCGCTAGCTACTCTCTCCTGATAGGAAAATAGTTATCTCCCTCTCTCCCTCTCTCTCTCCCTCTTTCTCTCTCTCTCTCTTTCTCTCTCCATCTTCCTCTTTCTCTCTCATCCTCACACTTCGTGTACCATACCTCTCGCTCATGTGCATGACCTGTTTCCACTCCATCTCGCTATTCTTCATACCCCATCCACTTTCATTCATCTCTCCCTATCTCTCCTCGTCCCACCACTCTACATCACCTTCCAACTCTCCCCGTATCTACATCTCACCCTATTTCACTTCACCACTTTCCTTATCTCACTGTGCTACACTGCATCCCTCCATACATCTCCATGTCTCCTTCTGTTCTACCTTTGCTGAAGGCGTCGCTGATAAGTTAGACCGGTGGATATTATTGGCCGTGATGGGCGCCGATGCACTTAAGCCAGCACACATGAGCGCTAGAACGAAACCTCGCCAGCAGCCAGAGTGACGTTGAGCGTGGTGGGTCGACTGTTGTTCCTTCGCCGCCGCCGCCACCGCCGCCTCATCCTCAGCCGCCGCCGCCGCCGCCTCAGCCGCCGCCGCCTCAGCTTCCGCCACCGCCGCCGCCGCCGCCGCCGCCTCAGCTTCCGCCACCGCTGCCGCCGTCGCCGCCGCCTCATCCTCAGCCGCCGTCGCCGCCGCCTCCACAGCCGACGCCGCCTCATCATCAGCCGCCCCAGCCGCCGCCTCATCCTCATCCGCCGCCGCCGCCTCATCCGCCGCCGCCCCTCATCTTCATCCACCGCCACCGCCTCATCCTCAGCCGCCGCCGCCTCAGCCGCCGCCGCCGACGCCCCAGCTGCCGCCGCCGCCGCCGCTGCCGCCGCCGCCGCCGCCGCCGCCGCCGCCGCCCCAGCCACCGCCGCCGCCGCCCCAGCCACCGCCGCCGCCTCCGCCATCGCCGCCTCAGCCGCCGCCGCCGCCGCCGCCGCCGCCCCAGCCGCCGCCGCCGCCGCCGCCGCCGCCGCCGCCTCAGCCGCCGCCGCCGCCCCAGCTGCCGCCGCCGCCGCCGCCGCCGCCGGCCCAGCCGCCGCCGCCGCCGCCGCCCCAGCTGCCGCCGCCGCCGCCGCCGCCGCCGCCTCAGCCGCCGTCGCCGCCCCAGCTGCCGTCGCCGCCGCCGCCGCCGCCGCCCCAGCTGCCGCCACCGCCGCCGCCGCTGCTCCAGCCGCCGCCGCCGCCTCCGCCGCCGCCTCCGCCGCCGCCGCCGCCGCCGCCGCAGCCGCCGCCGCCGCCCCAGCCACCGCCGGCCCGGGCCGTGAGTGTGCGTCGGTGAGCTGTCGGTGCCGGGCGGGCGGCTCTGCTCCGGCCGATCCGCTCTGCGGGCCGATCCGCTGGCGCCGCGGCCGTCGGCGCCGACGTGTGTCCGGGCCTGTCGCCGTCGGTGTGGTGTCGGAGCACGGAGCGCGGTGCTCGCCGCGGCCGAGGAGCACGCGCGTGAGCACTGTTGTCACGCGAGAGCACTGCTGTGGGAGTCCGCGGGAGGGGACGGCGGTGACACTGCAGTGGCCGAGGACGGGTGTGGAGACACTGGGCTATTGCGACCGGTGCCAGGCGGACTGCTGCCCGTCCACACCCCAAGGGTTCAATGGTCTGGTGACGAGTGTGTTCTGAGGCGTTCGAGCTACTGACCTGACCTGATCTGACCTGACCTGATCTGACCTGACCTGACCCGACCGGCTGACACACCTTTCCCGATGGACTCTCGTCGGAGTCTTTGATGGAAAATATCGTGTGCGTAGAGCAGCATGTGGATTACTTTGCCCGTGACACTGACAGCTCTGTGGCTGAAGTGAGCGATCACCGACCATATCTCCGGCGTTGTGTGGGCGGCCCTCTGCCAGTAAAAGCACGCAATCGACCCAGTGGCGTGTGCATTGGTGCAAACCACATTGGTAGTCCATCCGCGATCTGTCCGTGACTCCGGACCGTGAACTCGGACCGATAGCTCAGACCGTGACACGGGGTCGGGCCTCTGCGCTGTGACTCCGGACCGTGACCCCGTACCGTAGCGCCGACCTGCGTCCCCGGTGCGACCCCGTCGGCCGTGACCCCAAACCGTGACGCCGGCAGCTGGCCCCGAGCCGTGACCTCCATCGCGAGACAGCAGACCCGCTGACAAGGCCCCCGGACTCGGTCCGGCGACATCCGATCCGGCCAGCGCTCCGTGACGGCTCACGAGGCGGGCGTCAGTGACGTCACCACACCTGGGACGTCCGGTGGGTGTCCGCCGATCGCCGAGACCCGGCGGCGCGCGGCGGCCGCGACGGTAGTGGTCCGACCGTTCCGCGCCAAGACCAGACCCGTGCATCTCTGCCGCGTGTGCGTGCCCGCTGCGGGTGTCACCACCAGGTGTCACCACCAGGTGTCACCACCAGGTGTCACCACCAGGTGTCACCACCAGGTGTCACCACCAGGTGTCACCACCAGGTGTCACCACCAGGCGTCACCACCAGGTGTCACCACCAGGTGTCACCACCAGGTGTCACCACCAGGTGTCACCACCAGGTGTCACCACCAGTCGCCACCGCACGGCAAATCGGCCGCCGGCCGCGTCCGAACCGCGCCGAGAGCGCGCCACGACTGCCACCCGGCCGCCATCGCTCGGCGTCTCCTCCGACGGGTCGTCCGGCAGCGCCGCCGGCATGGACGTCTGCTTCCAGGAGGACGCCGTGCCGACCGCCGCCAACGCGACCGGCGAGCGGCTGTACCAGGTGCCGACGTCGATCGTCGTCCTGCTGTCCGTCTGCTACGGCTCCATCTCGGTGGTGGCCGTGCTCGGCAACGGCCTGGTGCTGTGGATACTCTGCACCAGTCGCAGGTAGGTCGCCGGTGTCGGCACGGCCGGACCGGCAGCTCCACGGCGCTCCAATACTCTGCACCACCGCGCAGGTGGGTCTGGTGCTGTGGCATACTCCACGGCTACGCCGGTGGGCGCCGGTGTCGGCACGGACGGACCCGGCATCTCCACGCGCTACACCGGCATCTCCACGCGCTACACCGGCATCTCCACGCTACATGACATCTCCACGCGCTACACCGGCATCTACACGCGCTACACCGGCATCTACACGCGCTACACCGGCATCTCCACGCGCTACACCGGCATCTCCACGCGCTACACCGGCATCTCCACGCGCTACACCGGCATCTCCACGCGCTACACCGGCATCTCCACGCGCTACACCGGCATCTCCACGCGCTACACTGACATCTCCACGCGCTACACCGGCATCTCCACGCGCTACACCGGCATCTCCACGCGCTACACCGGCATCTCCACGCGCTACACCGGCATCTCCACGCGCTACACTGGCATCTCTACTACTCCACCCGGCCCACCTTCTGGCAGGTGGACGTCGGACACTAGACTCAGGCAGCTGTGAACTAGACCGGATCGTTTTTGCACTTTTCCGAGGAGCATTACCCCACGCGTCTTAGCCTGCGATGGACCTTAACACAATGGATAACGTGGAAATGACAATTCCCAAAAAAAATTATCCGGGTGCTAACTTTTGTTGAAAAAGTAGTTTTATGTTCCGGAGGCATTGCAGTCCACATACAATGCAAATATTAGCATGTAAAACAAGAAGACACCACCACACTTTTTTAATTCCTTGTGTCACGTGCATGCTTGAAGTGCCTGAATGATATGACATTGATTGTTAAGGGTATGATAGCACCTGGTATTCTTTAGAAGAGAGAAAAATGAATGGTGTATATGCAGCGTGATGAATGACAATGCAGTACTTAGAAAATGTATATGTCATTGCCGGACTAAATACCCGTTGATGACATATCAAGGTAATGATGATATACACAAGAAAGACGAGACGCTTTTACTTTTTGTCTTCTTAAAAATGAATTAATCAGAGTTACTGCTGGGGTGGCTTTATGAACCAGGGTTCTATTGCTAAGCAAAGCTTGTTGTGTGAACCCTGGCCCCACCACCCGATCTATTGATTCTAGTTCAACGGCAGAATTTTGACAGAAAGCTTAGCATACCTACACGGCCGCCCGGTAGCTCGTTCCCGGCCTTATCGGCCCAGCTGCCAACTGACCCTCTCGGCCTAAATGCGAGCGCGCGAAGCGACTCGAACCCTGTGTTGCCAAGACGGGGAGAACAGTGCAGGCCAGCGCTCTAACCAACTGAACTACTCTGGTGTTAATGGCGAAAATTCGCCGTTTTTGACAAGCACGGGCACTGGGCACGTACATGACGAGGAGGCAGAACGGAGTTGGGTATTCGACGACAAACGCTGTCTCGTCGCTGGTCTCGGACCGCGTGACGCATACAACTCGCCATGGTTGGAATAGGTATAAAGAGCAGTCACATATGGGCCGTTACTGTGTCGGTATTGGCCATCGATAGTGGCTGGCAACCAGTGTTGACCTCGGAGTCGGAATCACTCGGCACCTCATTTGTACTGTCCTGTGTCGTTGCCGTTGCGGTCGTTTCTGTTGCTACGGTCGTTGCTGCTGCTACGGTCGTTTCTGTTGCTACGGTCGTTGCTGTTGCTACGGTCGTTGCTGTTGCTACGGTCGTTTCTGTTGCTACGGTCGTTTCTGTTGCTACGGTCGTTGCTGCTGCTACGGTCGTTGCTGTTGCTACGGTCGTTTCTGTTTATTTGTTTATTGTCCACAATCTCCAACAGCATATTGCGCCCTTTACAGGAGAAGTCAGTAGCTAAAAACGTACACAGAACAGGTGAATAGTTTTCAGTTCAAACAGGCAAACGGCTGTCAGAACTCGTCGATGTCCGATGGCTCCGCGTCTCAGATGTGAGCGTGTGACGCAGCACAGTATCTCACCACCTGTGTCTTAAATGCATTCAGCGGGTCTGTGAAGATGTCCGCACTCGGTGTCATCACTAAAAATGCGTTCGCTACTCTCAATAATCTGTTAAACAAGCCACACCTAATGGTTTCTACACGTGCATACGGTACATGGAATAAAACAGGTTGCCTATTTCTCCTGACTGGGACACTTAATCCAAAGTTTTGCAATAACACTGATGAGTCCGTCCTGCTGCATAAAACAATTCTATAAAAGCGAAGAAGGTCCTGATATTGTAGAGATTCCGGTCGAGGTGTGGCACTACAGTGTTGGGCAAGCCACATTAAAAATGTATGTTCTACCCTATCAATCCTGGTGAGATGTGTTGAGGCTGCGCCTGCCCAGATGGCGGAGCAATACTCAAGGCGAGACCTATTGTTCGCGTTATATGCCGTCAACAGATCAATTTTCGAGAAGTTGCTACCAGGAACCCCTGCTTGCATTGATCTAATAAAAAGTCCGAGAGCTCGGTTCGCAGATGACAGTGTTTGCCACATGTTGTGCGAAAGTCAATTTGCTGTCCAGGTACACACCCAGGTCTCGCATCACAGTCTCACGCTGCACTGTTGCATTGTGTACCTTATTTTCGAAGCGCACAGGAGTACGGCGGAGAGTCATTGTGAATGATTTACATTTCAGAGGGTTCAAGGATAGCATCCAGTCTGCGGACCACTTACAAAGGGAATCAATATCCCTCTGCAAGCGTGTCGCGTCGTCCACAGACGCTACCCTCCTAAAAATGTTGACGTCACCAGCAAACATCAAACATTCCGAGTCAATACTGGATGGCAGGTCGTTCACAAACAGGGCAAATAATAGAGGAGCCAGCAAGCTCCCTTCCGGTACACCGGAAGTGACGTCAGCCCAGTCAGAGACCGCCCCGTTAACTATCACCCGCTGCTGGCGACCAGTCAGGTATGAGCGAATCAGAGAGAGCATTTTGTCTAAAACATGATATGCATTTTCGACCTTGTATAGTAACAGCTTATGGTTGACACTTTGGAAAGCCGAAGAGTAGTCCGTATAGATTGCAACTGTCAGGCAACCAGCAGCGATGGAATCCCAGGCGTGTCTCAAGAAAACTGCCGCCAAGTTTGAAGCACATGACCTTCTTGGAATAAAACCGTGCTGGGTGTTAGTCAGTGCTGGCAAAATGTGATCACTCAAAACATTGTAGATGTTTTTTTTTTCTAAAATCTTGCCACACAGGCAAAGAAGTGAAATGGCTCGGTAGTTCGTCGGATTTTTTCCGTTGCCTTTCTTATATATTGGCGTGATATTTGCCTTTTTCCACTGGTTGGGTTATTTTCCCTGCCTGATGGAAAGGACGCAAATTTTGTACAGCGGAACGCATAATTGGTCAGCACACTCACGGAGGATTCGGGCACTGATATTGTCTGGTCCACATGCTTTATGCGGGTCAAGTCCAATGAGAATCGTGTGGATTTGTTCTAATGAGGGCCGAAAGTCTGTGAGATTGGACAGTCCATAGACCTGTAATGGTGGGTACTGGGCTACATCCCGTGCTGTGAACTTGGCTGAAAAGGCTTTGTTCAACAGGTTGGCACGTCCAACGTCATCGCTGATTAACTTGTTTCCGTCTAGCAGAGACGGAACAGAACCACTCCTTTTAAAACATTTAAAAAATGACCAGTATCGCTTTGGGTTTGTCTTAAAATCTTCCACTAGTCCCCTCAGATAACTGCGGTAGCTGCGTCCGATCAGACGTTTGAAGAAGTCGCGTTTGTCTGTAAATTCACACCGAATGACACCGTCACTCGGGTGCCTTTTCATTCGACGATGTGCACATTCCTTCGCGGCTAGTGCACGCCTGGCCTCACCGTCAAACCAGGGCGGGAGTCCACGGCGAGGAGTCACGACTGGCACATGATCACGAATAGCAGCTTTGATTAACGAGTAAAATGTTGCTACGGTCGTTACTGTTGCTACGGTAGTTGCTGTTGCCGTTGCGGTCGTTTCTGTTGCTACGGTCGTTGCTGTTGCCACGCTCGTTGCTGTTGCTATTGCGGCCGTTTATGTTGCCGTTGCGGTAGTGCGCGTAGTGCGATCACGTTCCCTCAAATTCTGAGCCAACGTACTCTGACAACTGGCTTGTCTCACTTGAAAGCGTCTCGTGCCAGTAATATCCACGGTGGAACTTATATGCTGGCGCCTCTCGTTTCTCTGGTCATATATGAACTGCACTTGTGCCGCATGGATGCGCTTTTTCCGGCGGGCAGAAATCATGACGTCACACTGACGGCATGCAATATCAGAGGTCGTCCCTTTGGGGCCTTTCTTACAGTCCTGAAGTTTGCATCACTTTTTTTTCTTGGCCGCGACCGTTTCCCATTTCCCGGACAGATCCCAGATGTGTTTAACTTGGTCGTCTTCGTGTGTTTAGCTGGTCGTCCGATCTTCTCCATTATCTTCTTCTCGTTGACGACCCTGATTCGCACACGCAAGCGTTTTGAACAATGCTTAACCTATCCCATACAGGAATGACAACATTGTTTTGATCGGCGATATTAGTACGCAGTGCAGCAAAGGACAGAGAGTTGGGGCCGCTTTAGACTTCGATAAAAGCATGCATCTCACTTTTCAACGGGAGGCAGAATTGTGGCAGATCTGCTGGATGAATGTCAAACATGAAAGAGTGAGTTTTTCCGAATAGAAGGTCCTCGATTCTACATTGTCTCCCATCCAGTTCAAACGTTATCGCATGGCAACACTAATCCACGCTTCTGCTCAGCTACGTGCCGATACAGTAATTTCCGATGTGCTACTCTTTATTTATTGGTTGGTTCACGACACACTTTATGCACATTCACGGCTAATGGCGCCGCCCACACTGTTTCGCCGGTGGGCCGCGGGATTGGGAAATGTCCTGAGTGGCGCTAGAGTCGAACCCGGGACCTTTGGTACCCATAGCCCGACACCTTAACCACTCGGCCATCCCCGCCCCCCGATGTGCGACTCACAGCGAGCCGAATGTGTCCCGTGATCGGAGCGCAGCGACGAGACAGAGTTTGTCATCGGCTGCCCAAGACCATTCTGTCTCCTGGTCACGTACGTGCCCAGTGCCTGTGCTTGTCAGAAATGGAGAATTCTTGTCGGTAGCACCACAGCAAAGAAGACTGAATGTGCTCTGGAAATCATCATTGCATTGATGTCACCAGAGGGTATCTGGTTCAGCAATGACCCGCCAGTTTTCGCCGTAATGCATTGCCATTAATCAAGGTGCGTACACACCATTTAGGGGCGGGGTGGCCGAGTGGTTAAGGTGTTGAGCGCTTGGTACCAAGGGTCCCGGGTTCAACATTTGCACCACTCGGAACGTTTCCCAATCCCGCGACCCGTCGGCGAAAAAGTGTGGGCGGTGCCATTAGCCGTAATGGATGCATAAAGTGCGTCGTGATCAACCAATAAACAAACAAACAACATTAATATCTTTGTCAAGCATACGAAGTGCCATCAATGCATCCTTCAAGCAATGTCCTACCAACCTGACACCTCAATTTTCCACGTGACCCAAACGATGAAAATGTGCGACGTACCTTCCTGTTTCCATGTTAATATCCATGGAGACTATGCATGCAAAACAGCACTTTTCAACAACCAATTCCCGGTTCAGTATTTTTTTATTATTTGAATTTTGACGTGATCTGCTGTTTAAAGGTTCATTGCAAGCTCCAGCGGGTGGAGGAATGCGAAGCCCTGGCGAAGTCTAACATCGATCCGGTCTACTCTGAACAAATTTGAGAGCCTCTGTCTGAATGTTGACGTGATCTGCTGTTTGAAGGTCCATTGCAAGCTACAGCGAGTTCAGGAATCCTCCCTGCCGAAGCCTAACATCGATCCGGCCTACACTGAACACATTTGAGAGCCTCTGCCTGTGGGGACAACAGGTCCGCTTCCAACCTATTGCGGTGTGGGCTAGTGCGATGGCTGTGTGCTGCATTTGCCGGTGCTCAGTCCCCCCACCCCTCCACCCCGCCCACCCATGCCTCTCGCGACTGGTCAACACGCGGAAGAGGCCGCCTGATCCCTGACAGGCCGGCGGTCAGGTGGATGTTTATCTGACAGGCGGTCAGGTGGATGTTTATCTGACGGGCGCCCGACAGCGCGGCACACGCGACGTGTCCGAGGATGATGGCAGCGATGATGGCACTGGACTGCAATTTGCAATATTGCACATTGGCAGCAGGCGGCAGAGCGTCGGATATGGCGCGCGCTATCCGATGTCGGGCCCCGATTGTCGGCTTAGTTATTTACACGACCGCTTGGCTTCGCCGAACCACCCGAGCAAATATTCTCCGACGGGAATTACTTCAGCTGACTGGCCTAAATTGGTTGCAAACCCGTCAGATTCCCCAAACTATTGTACGCCAATTATATTATGTATTATATCAGGTTTCTGCAATTTTTATTTTTGTTATGGGTAGAACGAGCCGAGAAAGGTTATTTCAAGTCAACTTGACCTCACAAGAAGTGTTCGCTTTGGCCAGAATCCTCGATTTTAGCCTTATCGGCCAAATATGCATCACTGATGCGTCATCAAAAACGAAACAAAATCAAACATTCCAGTGGTGTGTTTTGTTGCATTCATAAACATATGAAAATGCTGACAGTTCCTTTTTTCTTCATTCGTTAAAGCGTGACGACTGGTTGAACGTACTTGGAGGTGACCTCACTTGACCTTGCCTAACTCGCTGACCGTAGAAGACGCGACGTCAAATTTTGTTATGCAACATGCCAAATTCATGTCGGAAGAGGTGTACCAAATTTTTATGCGTTGCAGCGCGGCGTTTTTCTTATCAGCGGAACACCTTTGGCGAGGGGGTAAAATTTTCCCCATATACATCATAAAGTACACCATACGGGTTACTTTTCCCCAAATAGCATTCTCATGTTATTAATCCACACAGCACGCTTGCGCGTGTAGCCTTTTTGGTACGATGTCGTTACTTTTTGTGTTGTTCGTTTGCATTGTTAGCACTTACTTGGTTACAATTAGCATGGAAGTTCCATCAAGCAACCTGGTAGAATATTTTGCAATAGTACAGCAATGAACTTGGAAACGTGGTTACTTTCCATGCAGAACGTGGTTACGTTGCACGTAGAAACGTGGCTACCTTGCGTGCGGAAAAGTGGTTACCTTGTAGGTGGAAGCGTGGTTACTTTTTACGTGGATACGTGGCTAACCTGTACGTGGACACGTGGTTAACTTGTACGTGGACACGTGGTTACCTTGTATGTGAACACGTGCTACCTTGCACGTGGACACGTGTTATATTGTACGGGGACACGTGGTTAACTTGTATGTGAACACGTGCTACCTTGCACGTGGACACGTGTTATATTGTACGGGGACACGTGGTTAACTTGTATGTGGACACGTGGTAAACTTGTACGTGAATCACGTGACCGCTTGTATGTGGTCACGTGGTTGCCTTGTAAGTAGACACGTGCTTTGCGCCGCTGTTTCATTCCTCGACCATCTCGTCATACAATGATCAGTATTTTGGTGGCGGTGCACCACACCAGGGGGGGGGGGTGTTCTTTGTGGGGCTGACATGGCCAACTGTCAAGAAGGCGCCCAGCCAACACAAGAGTTACCGACAAAAGAGACACAGGACACGCCCAACCGACACGAGGGACACAGGACACGCCCAACCGACACGGGGGACACAGGACACGCCCAACCGACACGGGGGACACAGGACACGCCCAACCGACACGGGGGACACAGGACACGCCCAACCGACACGAGGGACACAGGACACGCCCAACCGACACGAGGGACACAGGACACGCCCAACCGACACGGGGGACACAGGACACGCCCAACCGACACGGGGGACACAGGACACGCCCAACCGACACGGGGGACACAGGACACGCCCAACCGACACGGGGGACACAGGACACGCCCAACCGACACGGGGGACACAGGTCACGCCCAACCGACACGGGGGACACAGGTCACGCCCAGCCGACACGGGTGACACAGGACACGCCCAACCGACACGAAGGACACAGGACACGCCCAACCGACACGGGGGACACAGGACACGCCCAACCGACACGGGGGACACAGGACACGCCCAACCGACACGGGGGACACAGGACACGCCCAACCGACACGGGGGACACAGGACACGCCCAACCGACACGGGGGACACAGGACACGCCCAACCGACACGAGGGACACAGGACACGCCCAGCCGACACATGGGAGCCCTGGGGATGCACCTCGTGCGAGTCACTTGCTATTGTTATATTTTCTTATTAGGAAGAGCAACACATCAGTGGGACAAATTTATTCAGGAGCACAGAGCGGATCAGGTCAGGGTGGGTCGTGTCGGTGCATAGTTATCCGGCATTGACAACATAATTTGAAGAGGTTAAGGACCTTTGAGCATTTGAACCAATTGGATGGAACTGTCAATCGAGGACTTTTCGGCAATTATCGCATAATCATTTGATCTCATCATAAGCTCGCCTTGCCATCCATAAAGCTTGAACGACTCAGAATAATTGGTGATTGCGAGGGAGAGAGAGAGATAGAGAGCGAGAGAGAGAGAGATAGAGAGAGAGAGAGAGAGAGAGAGAGAGAGAGAGAGAGAGAGAGAGAGAGAGAGAGAGAGAGAGAGAGAGAGAGAGAGAGAGAGAGAGAGAGAGAGAGAGAGAGGGAGAGAGAGGGAGAGAGAAAGACAGGAGGAATAGATCTGCTTTCATTCTCTGTCCAATGGCCTAAAGCGTATTATGGATTCATAAACGGCATTTGAGGATTATAGGAGGGAGATGAGGGCATACTGAGAAGCTTTCATAGGCTTTCGAACATCATTCACAAAATATACAGGCTGATCTTGGGGTGCAATCCATGTCGGTTGAGTTTTTAGACGTGAACGTTAGTTTAGATCAAGGCCTGACAGTAACCGATTACTATACCAAATCCAGAGATTCCAAAATGTATTTACACTTTTATTCTGACCTCATCCATATCAGGAAGGTCGTTGCATGTGACCTTTGTCCATATGAAACGGATTTGCACCAGCACAGCAGATCTCATCCTTCGTAGGAGCAACTTGCGGTGTGTACTAGAGGAGAGTGGTTACCTCACAGCACTAATTGAAGCATCACAGAAAGGGCAGCTGGGAAGACAGAGATACGGTGCAGAAGCATGGCGGTGTGAAAAATATCGAACACCAGTTAAATTGGAAAAGGACAGCTGCGAAGGAAGGGTGGAGCCCAAGGGTTGCCACCTTCCCAAGCCGTTTACCGAACATTAGGAATGTTTTGTGTAGCAAAGGGCAACTTATTCAAAATTCGGCAAATTTTCAAAAGTCTCCGAAACTTTTGAGTCTCCACTCCACTCCGTCTGAGGACATATTCACGAGATCTGCTGGTGCGCGCAAACACAGGAAAAGTGCGTAAATGAACAAACAATCAGGAGACATGACTGCGGTAAGTAGCGTGATATTTGCAGGACGTTTTATACCGAGGGGACATATTGTATGGCATGAATACATAGTGTACAAATGGCAAAACCGGTGTATGTTGGTCGTGGAATGTTATTTATAGAGTGTGGTGACACAGGACACAAGTGGTACACCAACAAGTGGTTTATGTCCCGGGGAAACTGGGGTGGCCCTCTACACCCGAATCCGGAACCACCTCTCTTCAATCCGCTGCTCTAAGTCCAAGCTGAATTTACCAGTCAAGGACCACTTTATACAGAATGATCATGACATTTTCCATTTCAGAGTCCTGGGTTGGGGTAGGTAAAGCACCAGGACGTATATTACAGGCGGGAGAGGGAGAAGCCGTGCACATAGCTATTTCTGACAAACGGTAGGCCTGGTGACATAAATGCTAGACTGAGTTGGGGTAGGTGAACTATTTGTTGCAGTGTGACAGTCCTCATTGTTGGATGGAAACGAGAGGCGTTTGTTTCCTCTTTTCGACCGACTCGCCCTTTACCGTGAATGTGCGCAGTCGGCTCGTAGGGTAGCCATCGTCCTTCAGGCTCCGTTCCTACATACGCACACGTACACAAACACACACACATCTACGCATATGTATATACATATACATACATACATATATATATATATATATATATATATATATATATATATATATATATATATATATATATGCAGATATGTATATATATATATATATATATATATATACATATATATATATATATATATGCATGCATACACACACACACATATATATATATATATATATATATATATATACATATATTACACATTTCGAGAGCCCAAGCGCACGTCCTGGAAGGAGTATCTGACCGCACATATCACATTCATTCTAATGACACAAGTGTGGTCTCGTGGGAAACACATAGAGGACAAACGTATTTCCGTCCCTCTCCCAGTGCTCCAGATGGTACAGAGGTCAACTATCCTTCCGATGTTCGAAACGTAATCCGTCGCGCGATAGTGACACGAGGCCAAGCAGGAAGCCTCCATTCTGAGTTTCGTCGTTAGTACGGTCGCTTAGCGGAAAATTTGTCCACTTCAGCACGTATGAGCAATTCATTACAACAGTCTACGGTCGACGATAAGAAGCCTGAAGAACGTTGCAGACAGGCCTGACAGCATCGACAACGGAGATGCCAAATCATTCCCTTCACGAGTACTGAAGGAATTACCAGCGACATTTAACGTGTTATGGGAGGATTGTCGATTTCAGGGCACATGGCGGGAAGCAACAGTGGTCCTTTTCTTAAAGTCCGATAAGAGTCAGTTCCGCCGCACGACCGTCCCAATCTCCCTCGTTTCGTGATTGTGCAAACTTATTTTTTGGTTGTCAACGTACAGCTTATGTGGTTTTTAGAAACACACGACCTATTTTCCAACACCCAGCGCAATCTTAGAAAGCATCACGAAACCATGGACCATCTTCTAACAAATGACACCGCTGTACATGTGGCCTTCGAGCAGGAACGTCACACTGGAGCAATTTTTTTTCGATCTGGATGGTACATATGATACAACTTGGGGCCATGGTATTTTGGTGAAAGCCCGAACGTGTGGAATCCTGGACCATTCGGGCACTTCCCCCCGGAACGTCTTGACTGAACGATTATTCGGTGTCCAGGTGGGACACGAGTTATCCGAACGGTTCCAACAAAGCGGTGGAGTTTCACAGGGCGGTGTACTTAGTGTTCCTATGTTCGCCATGATGACAAATGGCGCTGACAATGATCTACCGCCAGCCATCGGACCACTGTTATTTGTCGATGATTTCACAACCTGGTCCTCTACGTCAAATAATTCGGCGATGACACGGCAGTTGCGCCGTCAGTGAACAAGCTCCGTTGCTGGAACATCAAAAAATGGCTTCTGGTGTTCCACCAACAACACGGTTGCAATCCATTTCTGCCGCGGACGATGTATCCAGAAACTGAACCCTCTGCTGTGTGGCGAGCTTATTCCAGTTAAACCGACCGTGAAGTTTCTGGGAATACAATTTTGCAGTCGCATGACACATACACATCACATGAAGACATTTAAACAAAAATGTCCAAAATCTCCCAACCTACTGAAATGCATTGCTAGAACGCCTACGGCGCTGACCGTAAAGCCCTTGTGTTTTTTTTTACAAGACAAGAACCCCATCCAAACTGACATACGTCTGCAACGCGTACGATGGCGCTTGCGCTAGCAATAAGCCACTGTAAACACAGTGCACCATTGAGCACGGCGTATTACTACTGATGCTTTCAGAACCTCATCGGCTCCAAGCCCTACGACAAAGACCAATGCCAAGCCGCCGCTGGCACTGAGGCGTGAAAAAACTGGGCGTGTGATATGCGCGAAGGCTGCACCAGTGCTCCTAAGCAGCAGACTTTCCAAGCAGTTTTCTCCTGCCGCGTTTTGACGCTTTTCTCCAATTGGTGGAGTCAGAGGACATTGCCATTTTGAACGCGAATGCAGACCTTTTTTGAAACAGAAGAACGAGGTTGCGCCGAGTGAAACGAGAACAAAAACTACCGATTCCACCCTGGAACCTGGTTTCACCTCCAACCAGACGTTCCGTCGGAACTGTGTCGGTCGAGAATGGTTCATCGTCTGGATTTTTACCGAGGACACAAGGATTCTTACTGATGGTTCCAAGAGCACCATTGGAACGGGATGTGCCTTCGTGCGCGGTGGTTCTGTTATGTTCGTTTGCTGTGTAGATTGCTGAGTTAGTTCGCCTGGGTACGCCCTGGTTTATAGATTGGATCTAATTGCGGTCGTGAAGGCACTGCCATTCATACATATTTCAGGACTCTCTATATGTGTTTATATCTGATTCCCTTAGCAGCCTTTCGGCACTGACTGCAATTTATCCCTTAGACCCTCTACTACTTGACATTCTCATATGAATTACTACACTGGAACGAGAGAGAAAAACTGTCAGATTGTGCTGGATCCAGAGCAACATCTGGGTGAGCGGCAACGAAAGCGCGAGCTCTGCGTCGGAATGCGAAGCACAGAATCGCAACCAAAGCATAAGCCCACTTCCTGCTAGAAACCACTTCTCTACGATTGCAAATTTGACACTTGCTAAGTGGCAAATGTCATGGGATAGAGAAAGCAATAGTATACCACATGCAATCAAGCAACATCTAGGACATTTTGCGTCGTGCTTAGTGCTTAGGTCCAGACCAGAGGAGGTCACGCTTTGCAGGATGCGCATCGGTGCGCCATTAAGTGCACAATTAAGTACGCCTGCTCTACTCATCGCTATCTCCTCTGTGATGAGGATAGACTGCGGTGTCGCCCGCTGTCCGGAAACCCTGACGGAGCGCCGCCTGCTGTTCACACGCCAGCACTTTGCATTAGAGCGCCGGCTATTTTACGGAAGATAGGCGGACCGTTTGACATATGGAGGCATTCTGGGAACAACCCTAAGCTTGTATATTCTGGAAACTTGTTTCGTTGCCTGTCAGCGATCGGATTTTAAATAATGTCACGCTCAGGAAAACCAACCGTGAAGCACTAGCAAAGCACTTGTGAAGCACCACAGTGAGTACACGTTATGGGCGCGAATGGTCAAGTCTGGCGGAAGCGCTCTAAAGTTCAAATAACTAACTGACTGCATACACATGCATACACACACATAGACACACACACACACACACACACACACACACACACACACACACACGCATATATACATATATATATATATATATATATATATATATATATATATATATATATATATATATATATATATATATATATATATATATATATATATATATATATATATGTACATTTACGAGTCAGATTGGTGACTGACGCAATGACACGGAGCCCCACTCTAACCACAAGGCCGAGCTCAAACCAGAAGGATCTGCCTAGCGTGCGCCGTGAAGAAGAGATACACCGCCTCGCTCGGCTGATCTCCTAGGCCAATAATGCTAATGCCCCCCCCCCTACTGCGTCTTCGTGTTCTCTGGCGAGCGTGATAAGAGAAGACCAGGCGCGCCGCCCCGATGCCTTGACACGACCAGCCAGCGTCCGCCCAACTACCCGCCAACATTTGCCGTGTCTGCCGTACATCTTGGGCGGAAGCCAGGCCGAGGCCGGCCGAGTTGTACAAGCCGCGGCAGACGCCTCAGCTATAGCTGCAGCCACGGCATCTGGGCTGCCTGCACTCTGCGCTGGCAGAAGGCTGGGTCGCTTCCCGCCGGTGTCTTCCCGATTAATGTCTGCCAAATAGTCGCAGTTGCATCTCATTGCACGCGTGTGCCAAGATGCACATGCAAAAGCTCATTGCACGCGTGTGCCAAGATGCACATGCAACATACCATTACACGCTTGTACCAAGATACACATGCAACATCTCATTAATTGCGTGTGCCAAGATACACATGCAACATCTCATTAATTGCGTGTGCCAAGATGCACATGCAGCATCTCATTAATTGCGTGTGCCAAGATACACATGCAGCATCTCATTAATTGCCCAAGATACACATGCAACATCTCATTAATTGCGTGCGCCAAGATACACATATACACATGCAGCATCTCATTAATTGCGTGTGCCAAGATACACATGCAGCATCTCATTAATTGCGTGTGCCAAGATACACATGCAGCATCTCATTAATTGCGTGTGCCAAGATACACATGCAGCATCTCATTAATTGCGTTAATTAAATATTTTGGTGCCAAGATACACATGCAGCATCTCATTAATTGCGTGTGCCAAGATACACATGCAACATCTCATTAATTGCGTGTGCCAAGATGCACATGCAACATCTCATTAATTGCGTGTGCCAAGATACACATGCAACATCTCATTAATTGCGTGTGCCAAGAGAGATACTTCGCCGTAGGTAACTCATTCACTTTGTTCCCTTCGCCTCATCGGCAAACGTCCGCGGCGTGGTAGCGACACCCAACGCGGGGAAGGTGGCAGAATATCATGGCGACAACCCCCGACACGGGAAGGTGGCAGAATGTCATGGCGACAACCCCCGACACGGGAAGGTGGCAGAATGTCATGGCGACAACCCCCGACACGGGAAGGTGGCAGATATCATGGCGACAACCCCGACACGGAAGGTGGCAGAATGTCATGGCGACAACCCCCGACACGGGAAGGTGGCAGAATGTCATGGCGACAACCCCCGACACAGGAAGGTGGCAGGATATCATGGCGACAACCCCCGACACGGGAAGGTGGCAGAATGTCATGGCGACAACCCCCGACACAGGAAGGTGGCAGAATGTCATGGCGACAACCCCCGACACGGGAAGGTGGCAGAATGTCATGGCGACAACCCCCGACACGGGAAGGTGGCAGAATGTCATGGCGACAACCCCCGACACGGGAAGGTGGCAGAATGTCATGGCGACAACCCCACGACACGGAAGGTGGCAGAATGTCATGGCGACAACCCCCGACACGGGAAGGTGGCAGAATGTCATGGCGACAACCCCCGACACGGGAAGGTGGCAGAATGTCATGGCGACAACCCCCGACACAGGAAGGTGGAAGAATGTCATGGCGACAACCCCCGACACGGGAAGGTGGCAGAATGTCATGGCGACAACCCCCGACACGGGAAGGTGGCAGAATGTCATGGCGACAACCCCCGACACGGGAAGGTGGCAGAATGTCATGGCGACAACCACCGACACGGGAAGGTGGCAGAATGTCATGGCGACAACCCCCGACACGGGAAGGTGGCAGGATATCATGGCGACAACCCCCGACACGGGAAGGTGGCAGAATGTCATGGCGACAACCCCCGACACAGGAAGGTGGCAGAATGTCATGGCGACAACCCCCGACACGGGAAGGTGGCAGAATGTCATGGCGACAACCCCGACACGGGAAGGTGGCAGAATGTCATGGCGACAACCCTCCGACACGGGAAGGTGGCAGAATGTCATGGCGACAACCCCCGACACAGGAAGGTGGCAGAATATCATGGCGACAACCCCCGACACGGGAAGGTGGCAGAATGTCATGGCGACAACCCCCGACACGGGAAGGTGGCAGAATGTCATGGCGACAACCCCCGACACGGGAAGGTGGCAGGATATCATGGCGACAACCCCCGACACAGGAAGGTGGCAGAATGTCATGGCGACAACCCCCGACACAGGAAGGTGGCAGAATACCATGGCGACAACCCCCGACACGGGAAGGTGGCAGAATGCCATGCACGAGCGGTATGTGAACAGACCAAAATAATTATCAAGCGTCGTGCCTTGTGATCTGCCTCGTAAACAACCGACACTGAACCTGCTCGACGGGCAGATGGATTCCGGGCTGTCGCGTGCGATTTGCGCTTTTGGCACCATACTCATGGAGGCGGTGGGGGGGGGGGGGCGTCACGGATATCTGTGTACCGGGTGACTTGTACCCAGTCGGACACTCGCCTTGATCTCGGTGCCACCATACTCATGGGGGTGGGGCGTCACGAATGGGATGGCTGTGTATCGAGCGACGTTTAGTCTGACGTGCATCAGGCTACTACTCGCTTTGATCTCGGTACCACCATACTTGAGGGGGGGGTCACGGATATGTATAAAAGTAGCGTCACGGATGGCTGTGCACCTGGTGGCGTGCAGCCGGACATCAGGCTACTACCCACCCGCCATTATCTCGGTAGCGTCACGATCACGGAGGGGGTGCCGCAGAGGGCTGTGCACCGGGTGAACTCGTCACGATCTCGATAACACCATGCTCAGGGAGGGGAGGGGGCATCGCAAACGACAGTGCACCAGGTGACGCGAAGTTCGTTACCAGGCTTTATACTCGCCTTGATTGATTGATTTAGTTATTTATTTATTTCACGATACATGACCTCCACGTGCAGCGGCTATCACGGACAGCCTCGATCCCAGCGCTGCAGTGGAATGTTGTTCCGCGTCAATCTAAAAGACTGAAGCTTATGTCGTGCTGGCCAGACGACGTATCCGACAGCGATGCCTGCCGTTTGTCGGGATATTGGGCCGCCGCGAACCCAGCTTATCCAGCTTTTAGAGAGATTACGATGCCATAGCCACCAGCAGAGGCGGAAAAAATCCACCGCTGTCGCTGACGAAGGTATGTACCAGCTCTGTCTCATTAGTAGGGAAGAAGGCATCACCAATGCTTAGAGATTATGGGTGAACTTTGCACGCACGCAGTTTGGGGGTCAAATTCATCTCCTCACTCCCTGAGGCTGTCCAAAACTGTGAAGAGGCAGCAGCGCGCAGCGCCGCCAGGATTGTCGTATATATAAAACATGGATTAACATTTGTTTGCTGGTATATTTATTTTGATGCAATTTATCACTCTGGTTCATGAGGTGGCAACCATCCACCAAGCATCCGCCAAGCAGAGGGTTGGGCAAAGTATATATTTTCATGGTTTGTGTGTGTGTGTGTGTGTGTGTGTGTGTGTGTGTGTTTAGTTGATATTTTAGCGCCGGCCATCTTTCTCGGCTATCCTGCGCCCATAACTACAACAGCAATGGCAAGGAATGCGAGCCAGATACAAAGCCAATCGGGACAACATGATGGAGGTGACGTATGTCATGTGACCGATGGCGACCGAATGAGCGCACGCAGAGACACAAATTTTCCCGAACATTGTTATCCATCCGTTTCGCATATTTTCAAAAAGAAATCAGATCCAGGTCTGCAAAGGTCATTGACCTAAAACCAAAAGGAGTGATGTTTCGCAATATTTAGAGTACCGCCAATCTGAGTATTGCAGTATATGAGTGCCACACTCGGAGTACGGTATCCTCAATGTTATCAAGGCGAGGAAATTCATGTCGGGAAGTGTTCATTGAGGTCAAGGTCACTGATCTGAAGCTACATCACTTCTCGCACTTTGTTTACCATAAAATTGAAGTTGTGGGCAATTTGGAAAAATCTAATTTTTTCAATTCATGCAAATTACGGATACAGAGCCCCCACCTCCCGGCGCGTGATGCAAAATGCAAAAGGATACCGAGCATGCAAAAAATATTCTCGGTTAATTCATTAGTCAAAGGTCAAGGACATGAAGTCAGGTCATTTCTCATGCATATATTATGAATAATGTCATCTTATACAAAATATTACTGTTCCTCGCCAAGCGATGTATGAACTCGGTTTCAACGCTGCCTAGGCTGTGTGATATAAAATTAGATAACACACAAATGACCTGAGATAACCTGATCTCATGCAAGCTGACCTGAACTGACTTGATTTGACCATGCTTTTGAATTACTCCCCAAGCAGTGCACACTAAGGTGATGGTTGAAGAGATCGGTTTATCAGTTTGTGAATTGTCCGAACGTGACCTGAGGTCAGGTCACGAGGCCAGAAAAAAATGTTTTTTGTGTGACTGGCGTTGTTCGTGGAGATAATCTCGTCCATGTTTCTTGAAGTTACACAGCCTCGATGTTTGCATTGCGACCACCCACCGTCCCGCCAATGATTTTCGGACATCAGCGCCCTTGTTGCCGCCATCAGCGTCCTTGTTGCCGCCATCAGCGTCCTTGTTGCCGCCATCAGCGTCCTTGTTCTCCCAGGGTTGTTCGCCGCAGTACACACCAGTTACCTCTACGAGCCTTTGGTGTTGCCTTCACACCAGCCGAGGCCAGCCAGCGGCCAGCCAGCGGCCAGCGGTTCCGACGGCGCGCTGGCACCAGCGTCCGCCCTTCAATTTCCATGAACTTCAACCTGACTTGGCACCCACATCAAACCGATGTGGCAGTGCTTGTGTGTGCAGGGGTGATTAGTAACTAAGGTACGTGATGCCGAGATGAAAGCAGTGGGCTGGGTACGAGGCGCGAGCTGTGCAGATTCTGATGCGATTGCACTGATTGCGTGGCCACGCCGCCAACATTGAGCTGGGCTGTGGCAGTAGGCCCCAAACATGGGGCGCACGTACGGATCGGCCGACTGCAAAGGTTGGAAAGATAATTTTCCTTGGCAATATGGTGCCATCAAGGGGCGGGGATGGCCGAGTGCTGTTGGGCTCTGAGTACCAGAGGTCCCGGGTTCGACACCGCGCCGCTCGGGACATTTCCCAATCCCGCGGCCCACCGGCGAAACAGTGTGGGCGGCGCCATTAGCCGTGAATGCGCATAAAGTGCGTCGTGAACCACCCAATAAACAAACAAACAAACAAATGATGTCATCGGTGTCTTCAAGGGAGGCTTCTACTCTTGTCCTCTTGTCCCAAATTTATCCAAGTCAGCTTTCTTAAAATTCCATTTTCGAGTTATCAAGTCAAACACAGCTCGACTTTCATAAGTACGTGGAAATGGTAATTGCCAAGGGTACCATCATACACAGACAGGTAATCGTGACACATGTGGCCCTGCAAGGCCGAGATAGATTGCAGATGTAGCACCAGAAGGGTGCTAAAGTGACCGACAGCACCGGTATATAAGCACGCGACCAGGATGGGGGTGTGGAATCCGCCCACCCATCCGGTTTTTCGTACATAACTTCAGATTTTGTCAGTCGTTATACGTCATTTTTGCGTACCTGCTTAGCCGGTCTGCTTTTTTGCGTACCTTTTGCGCCGGTCTGCTTTAAGCAAGTAGAACGGATATCGGACGAAAATTTTCTAGTTCGGGGCCGTTAAAGTCAAAACAATTCGTAGCGCCAGACCACAAAAATCGGCGCTGATGCGCTTCCCGTATATTGGCAAAAGGGAAGGGCTCTTGGCAGCACTAGCGACTTGTTTGATGCATATTGTTATGCTGGATAGTTTCAAGTTTCAAGGTCATGTTATGTCATCGACGTCAAGTCAGGTCAGGTGCATGACAGATTAATGAAACCAAACTTGGTCAACTGGAATGTTGTCATAAATGCAAATGCCTGTCATGCGATCGATGTCACTTTGCATGTTACTTCCTACACATCCTGAAAACTACTGCTTGTCATCGTGTATCTAAGAGTTTCCATACTGTATTCATGTACCTTTCTTCGGGAAGCCGATTACACCCAGCAGCCCGACGGAGCAGTTGGGCGGGTGGTCCAGTTCCGGCAACTGGAACAGGAAACTGACCGGATAAAGTGCTGCTATATAGGTGATCTGAGGTAAAATGTCAGATCTAGCATCTTTATTGCATCATTAGCAATGTCAAAGGCATCATTGATGCCCATTTTGGAGTATTTAAACACAATCACAGCGATTCATAACAATGACAAGGCAACCCACAGAAAACATTTAAAAAAAACATATGTGGCCTCATTCGACCTTCAAGATATTCACGTAATGTCATGAAATTTGCACACAATGGTGTTCACTATTGTGCCCATCCACCCTGCGAATTTTGGTATTGCATCTTTAATAGGAGCCGAGACCTTATGGGGGCGGTATCCCCCTCCAGTGCGCGCACTTTCCAGAGGCCCTCCAGGGCGCGTGTAAAGGCATAGGGATTCGCCGTTAATAAAGCTAACCCTGGAACGGAATTGAGGGCTGCGTAGCGTGACGATAATGATGTTGATCCACCGACTAGCGACCATGCTACGGTGAGAATGGGTGTGTGGGAATGGGTGGTGGGTGGGAACTGGTGGGTGGGAACTGGTGGGTGGGAATGGTGGGTGGGAATGGGTGGGTGGGAATGGGTGGGTGGGAATGGGTGGGTGGGAATGGGTGTGTGGGAATGGGTGGGTGGGAATGGGTGGGCGGGAATGAGTGGGCGAAAATGGGTGGGCCGGAATGGGTGGAGCCCACTCCAGCTGTGAATGGGTGCACCCGATCACCACCGGCACGTGGTGCGAGGAGTGGTGGGGGGGGGTCGACAGCGACCCGGACAGCCGGGGAAGACGAGCTAACCCACCGCCAGTCGCCGGCGAACACCGGTGGCTACTGGAGATCATGTCATGCAGTCATGTCATGTATTTGGGCACTTCCACGTGGTGGCTGTTCTGCACCCAGACATTGTTGCGTGAGCACATCCGGTAGAGAACATTGCATCAGAAACATTTCATGAACATACAGCGCACAAAGACTTGCACCTCTATAGTAAGACTAGCGACTCTGCGCCAAGGCACTTTTGAATGCAGAGCGACTCGGTGCTTGCCTGGTGACTGGTGGTAGCCTATTCCAAGCGACCGCGGCGCGGTATGAAAAACCTCGCTGGGTCTGCGTGAGTCGACATCTTGTGAGATGAAGCTCACCGACTGACCCAGCTGAACTGTCGAACGCACGCTCGGAGTCGCCCACATTGCTGGTGCTTTACCTCCCGGTGGTCTACTTCAGCAGACGACGAGGTAGTGAACCATTGGAACCATAAATGCCATAGCTCGCATTTTATATCGGTATCGCATGCCCTCCACGAAACGTTGGCCTTCAGAGGCACCTCTTGCTAAGCTGACAGTGAGCATTGCTCGACATGTGGTGTCATGGTGGGGGAAAGGCGTACGTGTGGATGCGTTGATAATGCATTTAAGCTGGACACTGAGTGCACTTATGTAGCATTGGATGTGGCCGATCCTGGATAAGTAGGCTCCTGCTGAGTTTTCAACTGACAACTTTTCCCTTGGGAGGAAATTAAACTATGTGACCTGCACCCGTGCGGTAGCAGCTGGATTGCATCAGGTTCGGTCGAATGACAAACTTCTGGGCTTTTGATGCATACATTAGCATAATTCAAACGTTAGCTGGATCTCAGATGCAGCCGAAACGCGAAAACATTGTTCCGTTTGGTCTGACTTTGCTGTGGCTGTGATCAGTTGTCAATCCTAACCAGGGACGGATGCAGAAAGGGGCAAGGGGAAGGGGAAGGGGAAAATTGGCCCCCTCTGACGTCCAACGCCTCGACGGATTTTGTACTCAAAGGTGCTCCTCTGGGTACTCTTGCAGTAGTGTTCCTCCGGTGAATTGGCGCCCCTGTAGCCGACGGGCCCTCATGCAAATTCCTGGATCCGCCTGTAATCTCAGCAGAATACGTATGCGATCAGTCGATGTTTGTTAAACATTAACCAATCTGAAGTTGACGGATATCTCACCGCTGTTCGAATTATTCACCGAGCACAATTAGTTCTGAAGATCATGGCGCGGGTTTGACCTCCCCCACCCACCCTAGTGAACGGTATTATCTCGTAATGCCCGTAATGCTAGGGTTAAGACCGGCTCCTACACAACCGATTTTGATGTTTATAGAGTAATGCCTTCGCTCTCAACTTTCAGTGTGCATTCCTCTGAATAGTCCCACAAAAACTTCCAGAAACCAAAATACCACGATTCCGAAATCAGGTGAGGCTTGGTGTTAGAGCTTATTTGGCTCAATGTTCCTCTTTCCGCTCCCGGAACTTCTTCAACACATCTACGCCCTTTATTTTATACATGCTTTAGATGACTTGGAAATCTCCCTCGTTGGATCAATGCTGCATCGCATTCTCTTTGAAGTGGGCTTCGGCAACGTTTGCGTCATATCCATGAATGTTTGGAAGGTTGAATGCTTGACATGAACATGAAGTTATACCTTGGGATGCATGCGATATTCCGGCCACTACCTGGTACAATTACCGGTGTTAAAAATTTAAAGAAACTCCTTCTGAAGTTCTGAATTTCACGTGCAGAGTAGAGACAGGGTCCTCTTGACGACCAGGATATTGGAAGCCAGTCCGCTTTTTCTTGGCCCTTATTTAACATGTTAAGTTATTCCAATAAGAAAAGTAGAATCGATCTGTACGCGCCCCAAGATCAAAGGTCATTTGTCGGTTCCCATCCTACCCACAAACAGTTCAGGAATTGCTTCTTTTGGTCTCGCGATTTTCCTTAGATAATCCTTCCATTCCACCGAATGTTATTTACCATTTCAGAACCGTATTAAATGTCCTCAAATTCGCTGCATGCCGAGACATTAAGCATAAGACTATGACAGCGATATCTGCGCGCCAAATACTTGAGCAGCCCCGTAACCCCGTGATGTGGCTGGCTTTCGTCATAGCCGGCCACATCACTCGGGAGCAAACGCTTCATTGTTCGCCGATTGCATACTGCCTGAGGAAAAGACCCACTTTCAAGTCGATCCAATATTCAGAAGGCATCCAAGCTCGCATTCGGGAAATCTTTCATTTTCGATGGCTGTTATCAGCGTCTCGTTTCTGACAAACATCGTTCGTTCAGAGCATGCAATATTGGCAGCCACCATACGCCGACTCGGTGCATTTATCGCAAGGCTTCCCGCATAGAACTGCGCTGCGAAGATTTGTATTCACATCGTTGATGGTCAAATGTCATTTTGTATTGTCTGCAACATTGGAATGCTTAGCAGCTGAGGTGTCAGTGCAGGTTAATAATGAAGAAAGCGGACTGAAATGATGCATCAAGTCCTTACGTCCTTCCTGATTAACTCTGCAATACGTTGGATCACGCTGAAGTACATTGCATCACGTTGAAATACGTTACATCATGTTACAATCCATTGCATCACGTTGCAATGTGCTGCATCACGTTGCAACATGCTTCATCTCGTTACAGCGTTTTATCACGTTACAATACTACGCGTCGCTTTGAAATACATCGCTTCACGTTGAAACGCTTGCATAACGTTGCATAACGTTGCAATACATTGTACCTCATTGTAATAAATTGTTTCACGTTGCAATCTGTTGCTTTACGCTGTAACAGTGGGCCTACTAATATTCTGCGAAGACCTTTGGCATTTTTTGTTTCAATTCGCAGCGAAAGTCTCCCTGAAATCGCGATACGAAGTTGAATGCGTTCGGGTATACCTGGCCACCTGTTGACGTAGCTCTCGGCCTTGGACCCTAGTCTGCATGGCCGTCGTGATATTCTGACATACACGTACACCTATTCGATGTATATTATATATATATTGTGTATATTCGATCTATATGATGTATATTCGAGCTGTTCCATGAGACATGGGTCACATCGTGCAGCACAATCCACCATGTACAATGGTAAGACACATGTTCGAAGTGCACAATCAACATGCTGAAGCGAGGCAGAGGTTTCCTTAAAAATAGGAAGCCACCGCTCACTGTCACCCTCTACATGGACAGCGTGGCAGGTGGCTGGCAGGGCTAGCTTTCAGTAAGAACTTTCTTCAGGCACGTCCGCCACATCTGCCGCGAGTCGGTGCTCCATGACAACATGGAACGGCCGGATAAGTACTCCTCGGAAGCTCACTTCACGCGCGCGGAATATAGAGCAGGCTTCGTCGCCAGTTCTGATATCACGTCACGAGGGGACGAGTGGTCTAGGGGTAAGTTGCTCGTCTCACAATCGAAGGATTGTGGGTTCGAGCCTCACCTATCGCTACTCTTCGCCCGCGACCAATCGGCGTGAGAGATTGGCGACGCTACATGACTCAACGGTCGATGTGTCGTAAAACCAATAACCAATAACCGATATCACGTCACGACACGGGCAAGACGGGACGGGGCTGGGAGCGGTGGGGGGGGGATTGAGTCAGGCGATGTATGGCAATGCACAGGGTTACTCGTCAGGGTGAAGTCGCATTGCTCAGTCATAGCGTCAGTGGTTTGCGAGCCAAGTTCCCTTGGAGCAGGCGTCACGTTCTCCAAATAATTAAATCCAGTAATAATCCGGGTGTTTTCAAGTCTGCTCGTTTCCGCAACCCTCTCTCTCTCTCTCTCTCTCTCTCTTTCTCTCCCCCTCCCTCTTCCTCTCTCTCTCCCTTTCTGTCTCTCTCTCTTTCTAGTTTTTTCTCTCTCTTTCTCTTTCTTCTGCACAGCCGTGCAACTTCCCCAGATGGTGAGACGGAGGCGTATTTGGGGAGCACTAGTGATTCGTCAACATTTTTATAGTTGTGCGGGACCTGAGACATCTCAGCAAAACCCAAGTCAGTCACATCAGAACCCCAAAACACTGACAACATGCAACAGATATGCGCCTCTCCCATGTCATTCGTTGATCGATGCTTGCATACAGTACACATGCTAACTGCCACGCAGATGAGCTTCTACCATGCCATGCGCTAAACGATGTTTATACCCGCTATCCTAACCGACGGTAGCGTCGCAATGTCTGAATTTCCACCTTTTACGGTAAATCTAATGTCATTTGGTTGCATTCTGATGTCAGAATAATCATCTGTTTATATGCTAAATATAGTTTGAGTGGGCTTTGTGTGAACCACAGTATGACCAAACGGAGTGACATCGACACGGCTTTTTGGGGTTGGATAAATAGTCGGGATCGAGAAGCTGAGTGTTGTCCGTATATTTAGCAACCGTTCCACGCAGTGCATATTCGAAGCAGATTGCCCGCGAACGGCAAGTACGGCATGCTCTGAACGAACGATGTTTGTCAGAAACGAGACGCTGATGACAGCCATCGAAAATGAAAGATTTCCCGAATGCGAGCTTGGATGCCTTCTGAATATTGGATCGACTTGAAAGTGGGTCCTTTCCTCAGGCAGTATGCAATCGGCGAACAATGAAGCGTTTACTCCCGAGTGATGCGACTGACTATGACGAAAGCCAGCACGGGTTTCGGCCCAGTATCGATTGAACCCTGTGGACGCCGAGTGGCACACCCAGCACTTCTGGACTGCCCGGATACTGCGCCGAGTGACGTACCCAACACTTCTGGACTGCCCGGATACTGCGCCGAGTGACGTACCCAACACTTCTGGGTTGCCCGGATACTGCGCCGAGTGACGCACCCAGCACTTCTGGGTTGCCCGGATACTGCGCCGAGTGACGCACCCAGCACGTCTGGACTGCCCGGATACTGCGCCGAGTGACGCCACTCTGGCTGCCCGGATACGCGCCGAGTGACGTACCCAACACTTCTGGGTTGCCCGGATACTGCGCCGAGTGACGTACCCAACACTTCTGGGTTGCCCGGATACTGCGCCGAGTGACGTACCCAACACTTCTGGACTGCCCGGATACTGCGCCGAGTGACGTACCCAGCACGTCTGGTTGCCCGGATACTGCGCCGGTGACGGCCCACTTCTGGTTCCCGGATACTGCGCCGAGTGACGTACCCAACACTTCTGGATTGCCCGGATACTGCGCCGAGTGACGCCCACACCAGCCTCGGATCTGCCCCGGATACTGCGCCGAGTGACGTACCCAGCACGTCTGGGTTGCCCGGATACTGCGCCGAGTGACGTCTGCCCGGATACTGCGCCGAGTGACGCAACACTTCTGGCTTGCCCGGATACTGCGCCGAGTGACGCACCCAGCACTTCTGGATTGCCCGGATACTGCGCCGAGTGACGTACCCAGCACTTCTGGATTGCCCGGATACTGCGCCGGCCCAGCACTCGGACCCGGCGCCGGGTGACGTACCCAACACTTCTGGGTTGCCCGGATACTGCGCCGAGTGACGTACCCAACACTTCTGGATTGCCCGGATACTGCGCCGGGTGACGTACCCAACACTTCTGGGTTGCCCGGATACTGCGCCGAGTGACGTGCCCAGCACGTCTGGGTTGCCCGGATACTGCGCCGAGTGACGTACCCAACACTTCTGGCATACTGCGCCGTGCTCCCACTTGTGCCCGGATACTGCGCCGAGTGACGTACCCAACACTTCTGGGTTGCCCGGATACTGCGCCGAGTGACGTACCCAACACTTCTGGGTTGCACTCACAGTGCGCGGCGAGCACGGGTCTGCAGCATTAGCGCGAAACCATTTGCATTCCGGCCCATACCGGCCAAGCTTCTCCAGCAGTGGGCTGCCCTCAGCGCTGTCACTAGGCGGCATCACCGTGCCATTGTGTTGTCGATGCCGTTAACGCCGCGGCTGACAGCGGCCGCCAGCGTTGAGAGGCCGGCGCCAAAACCGCAGTATTCTCCAAACAAAACGCCATGGCGAGAGAGGTTGCACGCAAGCTGTGTGCATAATATTCGTTCACATAGGTGTGCGACAGCACGCAGAGTAGACATCGGCGGATAATTGCCCGTCGCACGCCCGCCACCGTTCTGATGATGGTGCAGCCGCCGTCGCTCGCCACGCCCCAGAAGATCTCTGATGACGACAACAGGGTGAGTGTCTGCAGCTGGCGGCGCTATGTTCAGCATGACGATGGCGACGCCGTCGGCCATGCCGGCCCGGCAGGAGCCCAGCCTCTGCAGCACGACAGCCCCGGCAGACTGGCCCGGCGTGCAGGCTGGCGGCGTCGCCGGAGACGAGCGGCAGGAGCGTCTCCCGGCCTGTTTGACGACGCAGGAGACAAGGCGCCGGAGAGTCTCCCCACCTGTCTGACACTGCTGGAGACGCGAGGCTGTCTCCCCACCGTCTGGCGCCGCTGGAGACGCGAGGCTGCCTCCCCACCGTCTGGCGCGAGGCCGCTGGAGACGCGAGGCTGTCTCCCCACTCCACCGTCTGGCACTGCTGGAGACGCGAGGCTGTCTCCCCACCGTCTGGCGCCGCTGGAGACGCGAGGCTGTCTCCCCCGTCTGCCGGAGTCTGACCCCCGCCTGGAGACGCGAGGCTGTCTCCCCACCGTCTGGCGCCGCTGGAGACGTGAGGCTGTCTCCCCACTCTGGCGCCGCTGGAGACGTGAGGCTGTCTCCCCACCGTCTGGCGCCGCTGGAGACGCGAGGCTGTCTCCCCACCGTCTGGCGCCGCTGGAGACGCGAGGCTGTCTCCCACCGCCGCTGGAGACGCGAGGCTGTCTCCCCACCGTCTGGCGCCGCTGGAGACGCGAGGCTGTCTCCCCACCGTCTGACACTGCTGGAGACGCGAGGCTGTCTCCCCACCGTCTGACACTGCTGGAGACGCGAGGCTGTCTCCCCACCGTCTGGCGCCGCTGGAGACGCGAGGCTGTCTCCCCACCGTCCGTCTGGCGCCGCTGGAGACGCGAGGCTGTCTCCCCACCGTCTGGCGCCGCTGGAGACGCGTGCGCTGGAGACGCGAGGCTGTCTCCCCACCGTCTGGCGCCGCTGGAGACGCGAGGCTGTCTCCCCACCGTCTGGCGCGGCGCTGGAGACGCGAGGCTGTCTCCCCACCGTCTGGCGCCGCTGGAGACGCGAGGCTGTCTCCCCACCGTCTGGCGCCGCTGGAGACGCGAGGCTGTCTCCCCACCGTCTGGCGCCACACTGTCTGGAGACGCTGGAGACGCGAGGCTGTCTCCCCACCGTCTGACGCCGCTGGAGACGCGAGGCTGTCTCCCCACCGTCTGGCGCCGCTGGAGACGCGAGGCTGTCTCCCCACCGTCTGGCGCCGCTGGAGACGCGAGGCTGTCTCCCCACCGTCTGACACTGCTGGAGACGCGAGGCTGTCTCCCCACCGTCTGGCGCCGCTGGAGACGCGAGGCTGTCTCCCCACCGTCTGGCGCCGCTGGAGGCTGTCTCCCACCGTCTGACGCTGGAACGCGAGGCTGTCTCCCCACCGTCTGGCGCCGCTGGAGACGCGAGGCTGTCTCCCCACCGTCTGGCGCCGCTGGAGACGCGAGGCTGTCTCCCCACCGTCTGGCGCCGCTGGAGACGCGAGGCTGTCTCCCCACCGTCTGACACTGCTGGAGACGCGAGGCTGTCTCCCCACCGTCTGGCGCCGCTGGAGACGCGAGGCTGTCTCCCCACCGTCTGACGCCGCTGGAGACGCGAGGCTGTCTCCCCACCGTCTGACACTGCTGGAGACGCGAGGCTGTCTCCCCACCGTCTGGCGCCGCTGGAGACGCGGGTCTTCCCACCGTCTGGCGCCGCTGGAGACGCGAGGCTGTCTCCCCCGTCGCCGTCTGGCGCCGCTGGAGACGCGAGGCTGTCTCCCCCGTCTGGCGCGCTGGAGACGCGAGGCTGTCTCCCCACCGTCTGGCGCCGCTGGAGACGCGAGGCTGTCTCCCCACCGTCTGGCGCCGCTGGAGACGCGAGGCTGTCTCCCCACCGTCCGGCGCCGCTGGAGACGCGAGGCTGTCTCCCCACCGTCTGGCGCCGCTGGAGACGGTTCCCCCCACTTGCGCGCTGGAGACGTGAGGCTGTCTCCCCACCGTCTGGCGCCGGCGAGGCTGTCTCCCCACCGTCTGACACTGCTGGAGACGCGAGGCTGTCTCCCCACCGTCCGGCGCCGCTGGAGACGCGAGGCTGTCTCCCCGCTACCGAGACGCGAGGCTTCCACCGTCCGCTGGAGACGGAGGCTGTCGCCACCGTCTGGCGCCGCTGGAGACGCGAGTGTCTCCCCTGGCGCCGCTGGAGACGCGAGTGTCTCTCCGCTGGCGGACGTCGCAAGAGCGGCGATCACCGCAGGCCCGACACTTGCCAGACAGTGGTTAGCTTGCTGCTGCATTCCGACTATCTCTGACTTGGTCGTGTCGAGCACACAACCCGGTGACGGCTCTTCTAGACGAGACCAGAAACGGTATGCACCCTCCCAAGTAAGCGATTGTGTGCCCTCATAGGACAGCGCGACATATTCAGTACACGCTCGGCGCTGAGCCGATAGCACGGCTTCTCCGCGCTAGGCCTGCTCGGCTTCCTCACATGACATTAGCTATCTGTTGGTGCGTACTCGGTCTCTCTCTCCTCCCCTCTCTCTCTCTCTCTCACTCTCTCGAGCTCTCTCTCTCTCTCCCTCCCTCTCTCTGTAATCTTTGGCCCGTCTCAGCCACTTGTGCTCACCAATGGTGGAATCCCATGTTGGCACCCAGGCCTCCCATGTATCTGTCGCTGTCCCCATGTTAGTAGCCACGTCTCCAATTTACCTGTTGTTCCCATGTTGGCAGCCGGACCTTCCATGTACTTGTCGCTTTTCCCATGTTGACATACAGCCCTCCCATCTATCTGTCACTGTTCCCATGTTGGCATCCAGGTGTCCCATTCATCTGTCGTTGCCGCCGCCTGGCAGTTCGATGACCA
This sequence comes from Imbricaverruca yamaguchii, assembly GCA_034440575.1. Lineage (NCBI taxonomy): Eukaryota > Metazoa > Arthropoda > Thecostraca > Neoverrucidae > Imbricaverruca > Imbricaverruca yamaguchii. The sequence goes on along the minus strand of JAOTOL010001607.1, from coordinate 245,630 downwards.
GTTCGCCGGCAGCATGGCCAAACGGAGGTCTCCTCGACATGGGTGGCGCATCCATCGCACAGTCCCCGACCCCCACAGTGATTAGCCTAACGAGCGCTTTAATTTGCCTCCGGAGATGGGCGCCGTCCCGTGTTCATGGCCCCTGACGGCACGCTTTATCACCGACGTGACGGTGGCGAGGCGGAGCCCGATGGCGATCAGACGGTCAGTTGCTGACGCGGCTCACGGCTGGATGGAGACGACGAAGACGTCACTAGCATTGCTAATTGTCTAAGAGGGCTTCAGGAACATCTTTTACTAATATTTGGTGAGGGGATCTGTCCAGCAAGAAACATGAGCGGGGAGTGGTTTGACGTGCCTTGATTTGCTTACCACGACCTACTTCTCACGCTTGGAATTTAACGTAATTATGTCGCACGGGTGTGGAAGGGCACTCCTGCCTACATATTAATGGGTAGGGGAATTTCTTTTAAATAATAATTTCGGAGCGAGAGCGCGCTGGTCGTCTGGGTCCGTAGCGCAGCACGCATAGTTTTTAGTTCAGTGTTCATAGATGTCCCAATTAAAGTGGAAATCAACGCTTCACAGAAGCAGGTTTTGACCTCAAAGAAGGACTTTCTTCTGATGCCTCCTTGCTAAAATGGTTCTGAATTATCACGGGAATAACAAATAATAAAGCAAGCGATGCAGAATTCACAACTGGTGACATTATGTTAGCTATGAATGCTACCACTTAGCACAGCCGTAGCTCATAAGCCGGTACCAAAACCACTCAGATGTGGTCCATTGCCATTGGGCGTGATCAAAGCCATATTGAAGCAGCACCCTTCTTCACAATCCTCATCAGTCTGCCTGCGTGTGCTGGATATATTCCGCGTGAACGGAGTCCAGGGCGTCACCGCTGTCAGTCTCCAGGTGGGATCAAATCCCGAGTTGGCGGAACGATTTTCCGTACACGATACAGGAGCAAGGTCGCCACCTGCATTCGACTTGCCTCTTGACGGCTGGCAAACGGTGAACATACGCGTGCTATTCATGCTGCTGATGCTCGCTTCATTGAGCGTCTTGCACGCTCACAAAGACACTCCAGTCGCGTTGACGATCATGTACTGAGATTGGTTATTGGTTTGCCGTCAGCGCAGTCGCAAAGAACGCCTGCGTTTGAGAGCTGCTAGTATATATCGAACCACTAACCTGTGTACCAAGTTCAGAAGATTATGCCTGGGGAAGGGCATCTTCTGGAAGGTCCCCAGCTTTACAGGTAGGGTCGAAACCACCCAAAGAAAAGTACGAGTGAGGTCGGGAGCGCAGGTCCCCCGACGGTGACGATGCCCTTCGATGGGGCATGCAATGTTATGCTGGCTGTTTGATCTAACGGCACGTAATTGCTGTGCATAACACAAATTGCAGAGTGACATTGTCCTTTTTCGAAGTCTGATGAATAAATCGATATCCAACCATTCATCCAGTAATCCATTAGACACACATTACCTTCTTATAATTTATTTTTCAGGATTGCACATTTGCTTTATCAATGTGCACACTTGCACATTTGCTTCATGCCTGATAAACCCGGTACTTGCACTGAAAAAGGTCGAGGTTAAGTACGATGGGACCCGTCCGGCGGATGCTGTGTCATTGGGTCATGCCACAGTCTGGAGCCGACTTGTGCTCGCTCAAATGTTTTGAGTCGACTCACACGTGGCTCATAGATCTTCAGATCTGATTCAACTCATGACTCAAACAGACTGACAGAAATCTGAATCGATTCAGATGTGACTCAGTGGTATCAGACTCATGAGCAATATGATTCAGTGTGCACTGCCTACAAATGATATCTGAACGATTGACTCATGATTCAAATCATTTTTTAAAAGAAAGATTGTGTTCAACTCATGACTAAAGATATATTCTTTGGAAAAGAATCAATTCAACTCGCGACTCATCCAAAACGATTGATTCATGAGTCGATTCTCGATTCAGCTGGAGTCGAGTCTGGTCGGAAGCCGTTGCGTCGTGTCACCATTGCGACACGCGTGTCAGTGAGTGACCCAGCGGGTCTGCTGGGGCAGTGGCCGCAGGGCAGCCGAGGAGGTCAGACGTGGCCGAGAGAAATAGGCGGGCCGTCGTCGAGGCGAGGTGTAACGCGTGGCCCGCGCCCGAGCCGGCGCGAGCGATGGTGGTGGTGGTTGTTGGTTTCACGACACGTCGACCGTTGAGTCATGAAGCTTCGCCGATCGCTCACGCCAACTGGTCGCGGGCGAAGAGTGGCGACAGGTGAGACTCGAGCCACAATCTTTCGATTGTGAGACGGGCAACTTACCCCTGGACTACTCGTCCCCGGTGAGAGTGAGAGACGCTGTAGAGACGCTGTAGAGACGCTGTAGAGACGCTGTAGAGACGCTGTAGAGACGCTGTAGAGACGCTGTAGAGACGCTGTAGAGACGCTGTAGAGACGCTGTAGAGACGCTGTAGAGACGCTGTAGGGACGCTGTAGAGACGCTGTAGAGACGCTGTAGAGACGCTGTAGAGACGCTGTAGAGACGCTGTAGAGACGCTGTAGAGACGCTGTAGAGACGCTGTAGAGACGCTGTAGAGACGCTGTAGAGACGCTGTAGAGACGCTGTAGAGACGCTGTAGAGACGCTGTAGAGACGCTGTAGAGACGCTGTAGAGACGCTGTAGAGACGCTGTAGAGACGCTGTAGAGACGCTGTAGAGACGCTGTAGAGACGCTGTAGAGACGCTGTAGAGACGCTGTAGAGACGCTGTAGAGACGCTGTAGAGACGCTGTAGAGACGCTGTAGAGACGCTGTAGAGACGCTGTAGAGACGCTGTAGAGACGCTGTAGAGACGCTGTAGAGACGCTGTAGAGACGCTGTAGAGACGCTGTAGAGACGCTGTAGAGACGCTGTAGGGACGCTGTAGAGACGCTGTAGAGACGCTGTAGAGACGCTGTAGAGACGCTGTAGAGACGCTGTAGAGACGCTGTAGAGACGCTGTAGAGACGCTGTAGAGACGCTGTAGAGACGCTGTAGAGACGCTGTAGAGACGCTGTAGAGACGCTGTAGAGACGCTGTAGAGACGCTGTAGAGACGCTGTAGAGACGCTGAGAGACGCTGTAGAGACGCTGTAGAGACGCTGTAGAGACGCTGTAGAGACGCTGTAGAGACGCTGTAGAGACGCTGTAGAGACGCTGTAGAGACGCTGTAGAGACGCTCTTAGAGACGCTGTAGAGAACTGAGGACTGTAGAGACGCTGTAGAGACGCTGTAGAACGCTGAGAGACGCTGTAGAGACGCTTAGAACGCTTAAGCCGCCAGGCTGGACGGTGGCCCGCCGCGAACGCAGAGCGAGCCGCCAGGCTGGACGGTGGCCCGCCGCGAACGAACGTCTGCAGAGACCGGGAGGCGCGGATTGTGGAATCGGCACGCGTCAGTTGCGTTGCTGTTGAAGCTGTCGCACATTTGTTCGCCGTAGTATTTGGTCATCGGCCCGGTCAATGCACGAGCATCGACGGCTGTTGGCTTCGATAACTTGTCGGATTTGAGAGGAAGTTGAGAATTGAGAGCCAGTTATTGTACAGGCGAGACAAACCGTAGAACATCACTACCAGGCGACATGAACTTGCCTACAGCACCTGCAATATCAAGCTCACCATGGATTCGAGCAAACTATGATCGGAAGCCTATTGGTCTCCGTAAGCATTTAGGGCATCATGTTACTTAGGTACCTCCATCTTGACATTCATCCCAGCTTTCATCTATCTGAAAACAGAAATATTATCGGCTTCATTTACTGCAAGGATGCTGTGGCTTGCGTTTTTTATTATTATAAAGTTTTCAAACCACATGGATATATAGAAATCCGACCTAAACTGTACTGACATTTGATCATGACGAACTCTCTTGCACATATTTCATTGCATACAAGAAAGACGACTCATGGTTTTACAGGTGCCTGAGTGGTATGTAAATGTAGGGCAGTACCAGGAAACTTGTACCAGTGTTTGATATATTTTAAGATTGACAGCAGAAATGATACTCGGCGAAGCGTAAGTTGACAAATAGGAGAAAGATTGTGCATGTGTCTGTGTGTGTCTGTGTGAGCCCCAGGGTCTGACAGGTGGTAGAGCACCAACACGAGTCACGGCAGAATGTGAACATAATCGTGAGCATATTTGTGAACATATTTGTTAAAATACTCGTGAACATAATCGTGATCAAAGTCATGAATACAGTCGTGAAAATAAGTATGAGCATACTTGTGAACATACCCATGAACATATTCGAGAACACATTCCTGAACATACTCGTGAACATACTCATGCAAATACTCGTGAACGCAGTCGTGAACGCAGTCGTGAACAGTCGTGAACACAGTCGTGAACACAGTCGTGAACACAGTCGTGAACACAGTCGTGAACACAGTCGTGAACACAGTCGTGAACGCAATCGTGAACACAGTCGTGAACGCAGTCGTGAACGCAGTCGTGAACACAGTCGTGAACACAGTCGTGAGCACAGTCGTGAACACAGTCGTGAACACAGTCGTGAACACAGTCGTGAACACAGTCGTGAACGCAGTCGTGAACACAGTCGTGAACACAGTCGTGAGCACAGTCGTGAACACAGTCGTGAACACAGTCGTGAACACGGTCGTGAACACGGTCGTGAACACGGTCGTGAACACGGTCGTGAACACAGTCGTGAACACAGTCGTGAACGTACACAGTCGTGAACACAGTCGTGAACAAAGTGAACACAGTCGTGAACACAGTCGTGAACACAGTCGTGAACACAGTCGTGAACACAGTCGTGAACACAGTCGTGAACACAGTCGTGAACACAGTCGTGAACACAGTCGTGAACACAGTCGTGAACACAGTCGTGAACACAGTCGTGAACACAGTCGTGAACACAGTCGTGAGCACAGTCTATCCAGGCACTCCTGCTGTACCGGCAGGACAGCATTTACTGCCATTCATGTGCAGAGCACGAGCCTCATCTGTCGTGTCGGTGCCCCCCCCCCCCCCCCCCCCCTACGCCCCCCGGCGCCTCCCCCGACGTCACTACCGCGCGATGCGCCTCGCTCGTGGCGCTGATCCCCGCCTTTGCGGCAGGATGCGCACCACGATGAACTACTTCATCGGCAACCTGGCGGTGGCCGACATCATCATCGGCGTGTTCAGCATCCCGTTCCAGTTCCAGTCGGCGCTGCTGCAGCGCTGGAACCTGGCCGACTTCATGTGCCCGCTCTCCGAGTTCTTCAACACGCTCAGCGTCAGCGTGAGTAGCAGTCGCGGCGAGTGGCGTTCAGAGTAGCGCTGGTGATGGGTGGCGCTCAGAGTAGCACCTGCAGAGGGTATTGCGCAGACTTGAGTAACGTTCAGAGTAACGCTGGTGCTGGGTGGCGCTCAGAGTAACACCTGCAGAGGGTATTGCGCAGACTTGAGTAACGTTCAGAGTAACGCTGGTGCTGGCTAGCGCTCAGAGCGACGCCTGCAGAGGGTGATGTGCAGAGTGGCGCTCATAGTGGGTAGCACTCAGAGTAGCACTTGCTCCGTCAGTAGCATCACGAGCACGGCCCGCGCCACGACCACACCTGTGAGGAGCGCCGAGGAGCTGGACTAAGGGTCAGCTGCACAGCATAGCACACAGAGAGCATGGATAACACTTGATGCGAGAGTTGTGCTGGCCCTGGTCAACCCTGCGGCTGTGGGAGGAGGGGCACGATACGAAGGAAGTGACAAGAGCCAATGGAGGATGGCTCTTGTCTCTGAGGATGGCTCTTGATGCTGTGGCTGCCGGAGGAGAGTAAGACACGGGGACTGTGGCAATAACCAATAGGGGAGGGGTACCCTGCGGCTGCGGGGGTAGGGGTAGGATACGAGGAAGTGGCAATAGCCAATGAAGGATGTGGTACCCTGCATGTGTGGAGGGAGGGAGGTGCGACAAGGAAGCACTGACAAGAGCCAATGGAGGAGCGTGTACCCTGCGGCAGCGGGAGGAGGGGTAGGATACGTAGGAAGTAACAATAACCAATGGGGGAGGAGGTACCCTGTAGCTGGGGACGGAGGGGTATAACACGGGGGCAGTGGCAATAGCCAATGGAGGAGGGGGTCCCCTGTGGCCGCGGGGGAAGGTACGACACAGAGGAAGTGGCAGTAGCCGATGGAGAATCTGCTACCCTGCGGCTGCTGGAGGAGGGGTGCAGCGTACAGCATGGGCCGATCGAACGGCAGTAGCTGCCACATGTATCGATGGCCAGCCAGCCGTGTGATATATCGCTTGAGCTGTTGTATGTGAAGACCGCAATTATGGGCGCCCGAAGACTTCAGTCGGAGTTTGCGACGAATTTGTGCAGCCATGTGGAGATAGCGATGCACAGGGTTGGATTGTTAATTTGAGATTCTGGACTTCGGGACATATTTTCGCCATGAAATGACAGCTGGCTTCCCATCACGGGCCAGCTGGCTCAGTTGACACGACGGCGCCCGAGGCATCGCTCCCCGCCCGTGGAAATTATCCACCTGATGAAGTCGCATTGATTTCTCTGCTCCCAAAAGCTGGCTTGGTCGGACTGGCTAACTCCGCGCCGGGGTTGATTTCCAGCGAGCTCGACGTAGCCGCAGTTTAACAGGTCGGGGTCGCTTGCGAGCGGATGCGGTGCCGACGTGCGCATTATGGCTCGGACCGGATGTCAGGCAGTTCTGAGCTGCCACGCAGGAGCATGTCATCTGGGACTAATGTGTCAGGGGGACTAATGTGCCGGTGGGACTAATGTGCCGGGGGACTATTGTGTCGGGGGGACTAATGTAGCGGGAGGACTAATGTGTCGGGGGGACTAAGGTGCCGGTGGAACTAATGTGCCGGGGGACTAATGTGCCGGGGGACTAATGTACCAGGGGACTAATGTGCCGGGGGACTATTGTGGACTAATGTGCCGGGGGACTAATTGTACGGTGGGACTAATGTAGCGGGGGGACTAAGGTGTCGGGGGACTAATGCGCCGGGGGCTAATGTACCAGGGGACTAATGTGCCGGTGGAACTTGTGAGAATAGCTCGCCATCCCTTCAAGGAGCCCTCCCCCACCCCCAACTCCCAGGGCTCCCTCCTCCTACCAGCCAGCCCTTATTCTCCCGGAGCTCATCCAGCTCTCATGGGACCTTTAGATTCCTAGAGGTGCATACCACAATTTCTACAAACTCCAGGAGGTTCTACAGCCACCACAGGCCCCACTACGCCAGGTCCCGTCTAATTCCTGTAGGAGCCATCAATGTACAAGGGACTCATGCAGCTATCCGGGTCCTCCGGTCTCAAGAAGCCAGAGGGGAGGGGGAGCAGGAGCGGAAACCGCCCACCGCGCCATATTTCGGTGATATCTCATGCACGGTCAGGGATATTGTGATGGAATTTCGGGACTTTGTTACAAAATGGAAAGCGTATCGTATGCGAGGCTAATTTTTGAAATTCGTTCATAGATATTGGAATTGCGGGATGCAAAGTCGACCGAGGGGCCGCCCGGCCTCCGGAGATTCAAGGTTGCAAAGGCTTCGTCGGTGCGGCGGCGCGGTGTGGCGGCCGATTTCAACCTTATTCGACCCTGAAGACATTGACCTAGGGTCATGGCATGTATACCGCAACGAGTTTGTAACAGGTGTATTCTATCCTCCAAAATTTGCGTTTCTAGGTTCAGTAGTTTTCGAGATCTTTGGGAAGGAGTGGGAGATATACGTCCTCCGGGCTGCGCGTTAAGTGGGAGGCCCTCCGGATCGTGATTATTGACTACATGGACAGTTTGCTTCCAGATTAAATGCACAGAGCTAATCGGGGTCTCTTGTTGAAAATGCAACTTGTTGCATCCTGTATTTTGTGATAAATGTAATTAAGTAAAGACAAATATAAGCAAAGACACTGACGTGTCTTTCTTATTGAAATGTGCATCTAATACATCCACTAAGCGTTTCAATATTTTAATTGTATTTTGAAAAACAAGTTTTTAAACTAGAGTGTAGTTTCATATACAAGCATAGTATTTCCAGAAGCTAGCGAAGTCTTCCTGATTTGGCGCGAAGCAAAATCATATGTGTGCCCAACGTATTGCTATAAAAAACTAAAACAACGATGGGTTGAACACACGGCCTCAGACAAGCATGACGATCTTTGAGAACAAGTTGTGTGTGTGTGTGTGTGTGTGTGTGTGTGTGTGTGTGTGTGTGTGTGTGTGTGTGTGTGTGTGTGTGTGTGTGTGTGTGTGTGTGTGTGTGTGAAGGTGGAGGGGAGAATATCGAGTTTAATGAAGTAAACATGAGGCTATCAGCTTACTGGTAGCTCTCACTGCTTTTCTCGAGAACATACATGTTCTGTTAGTAAGGAGGGGCGGAAGGAATTGATGTGTTCTGAGCATTTCAGACTCAACTTTCGAGCCATAGCTTACCGTTGGAGTGAGTGCGGAAATATGTTCTGTTCATGAATGGGATTCATCAAGATTTTAACATTTATGGACGAAGTATGCGTGATTCATTTATGGTCATAACGGCGCTCTGGAAGCAATGTCTTGAGAGGTGATTGGTGATGTCACAACGGCGTATGCGAAGTGATGTCATCGCGGCCTAAATTGTGATAAGTGACGTCACGTCTGCGCGCGATATGATAATTGACGTTCTTAAAGCCAAATGCAATCAAATGAAACCTTCCGATATGTGTAGCGGCAGCCGACTTAAAGCCAGCTGTATTAAAACCAGCTGATTGCAGGAAATGCCAGCCGTGTGCATCGGAGCGAATAGTGGATATGGTGATTCAGTGACGGCGCCGGCAATTTCTTGGATCGGGGTGGCGAGTTGATGGAGCTGCCAATTAAGAAGGAGTTTATTGCCAGCATCAGGGAGCTAGCTGTCTCGACAGGATGATGGAGGTGCTGATTCAAGGCCGTTTCGAGTATCTTGTGTCTGGAAGGATGAGGTGCTGGTTCATAGGCGTCATCAGGGAGTTCGTATGGATGGTTGCCGTGCTGATTCATAGGCGCCACCACGAAATTATGCTGAAGAAGGGGGTGAGGAGCGGAAGCGGTGGATCCAGGGAGCTTTCCTAAGACCCAAGGGCATTTCAAAAGTTTTGTTTCACGGATTATGATTGACCGACTTCAAGTGCACCAGCTATTTGTTCCGAGGTAGTGGTGGCAGTGCTGATTTAGGGCTGTTTCCCAGATAATGCGACACGAATGACGAAGCACCGGTTCACATTAGGGATTCTCTCTAAGGGAAGGTGGCGGTTCTTCCGCGCACTACAGTATATTAATGCGTGTTGCGAAATTGGAGAGTCTACATAACTTTGTTTACATCCGATAAATAATGTCATTGGCTGGGACGTAAAGCTCATTTGAGCATATAGTTAATTCAAGCGAAACTACTCATTCTATGCTGTCGACCTATTTTTTAATACTCAGCGCAGGCTCTGGTGTCTTAATATAATCCGACATATAATTATGTGAGCGGTATGCAATAAACTGCTGCCTACGCATCTTATCCTATTACCTGAATCGAGTACAATCGTGTGGCAGAACAACTGACGTCAAATTGCTGCGTTTTCGCTGACAAATTCCCAATCTTATATCTCTTACCGTCCATTCCTGTCTTCGGTCTACGTGACAAAGATTCGTCGCTTCTAACTTCGAAGTTTCCTGGGCAAAGGCAAAGAAAGCCAAGAAGTCGAAGGACAGCAAGTAACTAGTAGACTAATCGATAGGAATAAAGTTGGATGGATGAAAATCAAGCGGTTAAAGTCAAGCAGTGAAGAAGACGAAAGTGCAAGTCACAGGTAGAAAATTCGAAGCGATAAAAGTGAAATCGGAAGAACGAACTAACAGCCGAAAGTACAAACATCGAAGGGATAGAAATCGAACGGACAAGAAGCCAAAAGGGCAAACAGGCAAACGGACAAAAGGTCGAAGGAATAACTGTCGAATTTAAAAAGGTCAAGGGCACTAATGGCCGAAAGGATAAAAGTAGAATTAAAGGGACACAGATCAGAAGGACGAAAGACGGCAGGATAAACGTCCAAGGAGTAAAAGTCGAAGGGGAACAGAAAAGTGAACGGGATAGGCAAAGGGAACTTGGTGCAGTACCGGAGAGAGAGAGAGAGAGAGAGAGAGAGAGAGAGAGAGAGAGAGAGAGAGAGAGAGAGAGAGAGAGAGAGAGAGAGAGAGAGAGAGAGAGAGAGAGAGAGAGAGAGAGAGAGAGAGAGAGAGAGAGAGAGAGAGAGAGAGAGAGAGAGAAAGAGAAAAAGAAAAAAGTAGGGAATCGGACGGAAGAACGGCATCGGAGAGCAAGACCGGTCAATGGAATCTCAGAACGGAACCGAGGAACTAGATCTGGAACAGGACTGGAGAACGGGACCGGGGAACAGGACTTGGGAAGGGAACTATAGGAGCAAAACTGGGTAGTTCGACGTAGAACGAAACCTTGAAACGGGACCAGAGAGCTGACTTGACCTTGGCAATAGGTACCCGTTTCTCATTGCAGCAGCGGAGGGAAAAGGGGAATGTGACCTTTGAAGCCATTGCACAATGCACAGATGCGAACCGACCAACGGGAGAAGAACCGTGGTACGACCCACTCCATGAAACACGGCACAGGAAGAGAATAGGGCGTGCAGGCCAGAACCAGGAAAGGGAATTCGTGAAGGCGACCAGGAAACGGAATCGACAAGTGGGAAACGGAACCGCGGAGTGAGAACGGGATTTCTGACTGGGAAGCGGAATCGTGATTTGCGGTCGGGAAGGCGAATTGATGGTCGGTGCCGGGAAGAAAAGCATCAATAAGAAATGCAATGGGCTCGGAGTGTGGGGTGAACGCTGCAACATATCTGAACCAAAAGCTCAGGCCCAAGGACACCATCTAGAAAAGCAAATACAATTTTGAATGAAGCAATAGTGCCTACAGGTGCTGTTGATGACATTGTGGAACCAACCTGGATATATCAACCGAACAGTAATTCAAGGAAGGTACCGGAAAACTAGATCTGCAAGTGCTGGCTCGGAAGAAACTGCATACATTCAGATTACCCTAGTTCATGTTGGGGTACCACTAACTATCATCAGTAAGATGGCCGCACTTGCTTTTTTCTGATTAGCCAGCTGCTGTCCCGACCCGGCTCGTGATACTTGTTCAGATCACCGGCTCGTGATACTTGTTCAGATCATGTGATGTCGGGCCAGGTTAGTGCGGTCATTTGAAGTTGGGAGAAGGGAACCTAAAATTTATAAGGTGCGGGAACAGCTATTCCTCCCAGTATCAACCCATGTCCTCCTCCTACCCTGCGTGTAAGTGTTGCCATATATATATATATATATATATATATATATATATATATATATATATATATATGTATATATATATATACACATATATATGTGTGTGTGTGTATAGCTTGGAGTGGACAACACTTTGGTCGAAAATTTAACATTTAGCTTCTTTTTATATTTATCTATAATCTCTACATAACATTGTATTTTTATCTTAGATATGTGCTGTCTTAGTTTTATTCCTTGGAGTGTTTATTCTTTTTCTTTTTGTTCGTTCGAATGTTTTCGTTTTTACATTTAGTACGTTTGGCCTTTTATAAGTTCCACTTTTATCGTTCAGACTTTTAATCTGCTTAACTTTTAAATTCAACTTTCGGTCCAGTTGATGTTTCGTTAGGTAACTTCATCGCTTCGACTTATATTTTTCAAACTTCTAGCTCATTTGGCGTTTCATGTTGGCTTTTAACCCTTCTACTTTCCCCCTTTGAGTTTTTCTTTTTCAACTACCTCTCTGACTTCTACCGCTTCAACTTTTCTCCATTCAACTTCTATGAATTCGATTTTTTTACATTCGACTTCTTGTTCTTTGAATTTTTGTCTTTTTACATTTTGTCACGGTACACACTTCAGGAATCTTTCCATTTTTGTGGGCGGTGTACTCTACCTGATGTATCCTTGTGACCCAGTAATTAGTGATCTGGTCAGACCAGGGAGAACATTTCACCTCACGAGGATCCGGTTTCGATGATGGGTTTTAGTTCTTCCCGAGATACAATTGGCAGATAACGCAATCCTACGCTTGTTATTGTTTAATCAGCACACCAATAAGCATACCCCAGGAGCAATGCTGCTGGTTTGAAATGATAGCAAGCTGCGTATTCTCCCGGCCCACTTGGAGCAGATGTTTCCCTTTGCTGATTGGCATTGTAGCGAGCGACCGACGAGAGGGGGTGGGGGGCAAGATTCCCTTTCTAGCGGCGATTTCACCAAACCGTCTGAATGAAGCGAGGCGAAGTCTTCGATGACTTCCGATTTATGCTAATACATGCTTTAGCAAATAGCGAAGTACCTGGTAGTTCTCGGCCATATATATCATGCTGACGACCTGAACACCGACTACAGACATACTGTCCAGATTCACGTGACTTTCGGCTTAATGAACGATGATGCACAGACGAGTCTTCTGTCGATACTAATTATAGGTGGGTGGGTGCCAAAATGTGCCAAACAGGTTTCATAAATAAAATCACAGACTTCTTCGTAACAACCGAGCTCACTGGAATTGCCTGTATTCATAACACACTAAGTAAGCACTTTAATCGGCCAATGCGTCGCACTGACCTTGATCTCGTTTGATCTCAGTTTCTTGTTTTCACGCTGACCTTGACCTCTCCGATCTCAGTGGAGTGCTTTCGTGGTGACCTTGACACCGTTTGACTTTAGTCGAGTGTTTTCACGCCGAGCTTGACCTCCTTTGACCTCGGGTGAGCGTTTTCACGCTGACCTTGACCTCGTCCGACCTCAGGTGAGCGTGTTCACGCTTACCGTGACCTCCTTTGACCTCAGTGGAGTGTTTTCAGGCTGACCTTGACACAGTTTGACTTCAATTGAGTGCGCAAGATAATCACTAGCAGTTGAGGCACCCTTAAGCCCGAAAAAAACAAGCAAAACTTTAATTTATTGTTTTCAGGTTGACCTTGACCCCCTTTGACCTCGGGCGAGTGTCCCCACGCTGACCTTGACCTCGTCCGACCTCAGGTGAGCGTGTTCACGCTGACGGCCATCGCGATGGACCGGTACCAGGCCATCGTGTACCGCCTCATCAACCGGCAGTCGCGGCGGCGCACCAAGGTATCCATCGCCACCATCTGGGTGTTGTCCTTCAGCCTCGCGCTGCCGCAGGCGCTCTGGCTGCGCGTCTGCCTCGAGTGGGACGAGGCCATCGCGGCGTACAAGGTGAGCGGTGACGTCACTACGGCGCTCTGGCTGCGCGTCTGCCTCGAGTGGGACGAGGCCATCGCGGCGTACAAGGTGAGCGGTGACGTCACTACGGCGCTCTGGCTGCGCGTCTGCCTCGAGTGGGACGAGGCCATCGCGGCGTACAAGGTGAGCGGTGACGTCACTACGGCGCTCTGGCTGCGCGTCTGCCTCGAGTGGGACGAGGCCATCGCGGCGTACAAGGTGAGCGGTGACGTCACTAGGCCTTGGCTGCGCGTACGAGGCCATCGCGGCGTAAAGGTGAGCGGTGACGTCACGGCGCTCTGGCTGCGCGTCTGCCTCGAGTGGACGAGGCCATCGCGGCGTACAAGGTATCTCTCTTAATCTAAATATTCCCTTAGGCCATCGCGGCGTACAAGTAGCGTGACGTCACTACGGCGCTCTGGCTGCGCGTCGAGGCCATCGCGGCGTACAAGGTGAGCGGTGACGTCACCAGGCGCTTGGCTGCGCGTCTGCCCCGAGTGGGACGAGGCCATCGCGGCGTACAAGGTGAGCGGTGACGTCACTACGGCGCTCTAGCTGCGCGTACGAGGCCATCGCGGCGTACAAGGTGAGCGGTGACGTCATTACGGCGCTCTGGCGGCGCGTCTGCCTCGAGTGGGACGAGGCCATCGCGGCGTACAAGGTGAGCGGTGACGTCACAACGGCAGTATGGCGGCGCGTCTGTCTCGAGTGGGACGAGGCCATCGCGGCGTACAAGGTGAGCGGTGACGTCACTACGGCGATATGGCGGCGCGTCTGCCTCGAGTGCGATGAGGCCATTGCGGCGCACAAGACGAGAGGTGACGTTGTTACGGAGTACGAGGTGATTGGTGATGTCTAAAACTGATTAGTACGTCACCACGGCATACAAGGCGGAAGGGAATGCGACCGATCTGGCTGAGACACGATGCAAATACCACAATTGCGAAAATAAAACGAAATGAAAATGTAATGCACCCAAAATGGCAACTGAAAACTTTCTACGCATCGCTTGTGGCCCTAAGATCGTTACTTATCACCTCGCACGTAGTGGTGACGTCACTCCCCGCACTGTGCGTAATGACGTCACTTTATGTACGCAATACCTTATCTTCGGCTAGATTTACAGTTAACATGACGATACAAAAGCTGGCGGAGACACGCCGGAGAGACAGCTAGCACATGGCACATGACACATGGCACATGACACATGGCACATGACACATGGCACATGGCACATGACACATGGCACATGACACATGACACATGGCACATGACACATGGCACATGACACATGGCACATGACACAAGGATAGGCACATGGAATTGCGCGAGACGTCGTCGTCGAACGCATTCGAGCACAGAGACAACTGCTGTGCGCAGGTCGGCCTTGGGGCTGCAACGCTTGCCGCACCACACTCCTCGACCATGAATCAGCCGGGCGAGGCATCATTTGTTTGGAACGCTCCGAAATATCTGGAGTTTGCGCCCAAACCACACAGGATGTAGATTTCGTGCTGGGAAGCGTCGTGAACGAATCGCGCAATGTGTCGGCTTGTTATCAAACGCATCACTGAAACCTTGCGTCAAGCCGTTCGCTACACTATTTCTAGGAAAACCATTTTCATATTTTCACCGTTCATGTTTCCCACGCAATCATGGAATTAAAACGAGAACCATGACCGATGCTGGAATAATTGGCTGTTTTTTATAGTTTGCATCCAAAACATCATCCTCTCCACAAAACTATTTTCTCACTTTTCTCATTTCGAGGTTGAATTGTGTATTTCACAGCGGGCTGCTATGTGATGAAGTGCTCAAGATTAACTGGGAAACACAAACTAGATTATGATGTAATGCACTCTCTTCATGTTCATTGTCCCCGAAAATATCCTCTCCACATCCAGGACTACAAAGTAGAAATCAAACTCTGATCACGACACAATCCACGTCATTGACCTTGAAATAGTACCGGCTTAAGCTGAAGCTCTGTGGCGTGTTTGGCTTCGTCTTGACGTGAATGCGAAGGAATGTGAAGAACACACCAACGTGAGAAAAGCCGAACAATGGTGGTGAATCCAAACTCCCCAAGGAGCCAGTGCGCTATGGAGCCATGCTAATCTGGCTAGAGTTACGTGTCATATGTCATTGTCATGACACTCATTCCGGCTTCATCACTTCAGTACAGCTCTCACTGACATACGGTTTTCGCAGCGGCGTGCCCATATGTTTGATAGTAGGAACACATTAATAAGAACAATTTGTGATGAGCAGCCAGTCTCGAAAACGCACGAATGAGAAGAACTGAAAGTCTGAGCATCGACATTGGACAGCTCATCGTTGTCCAGTCCCGGTAGCGCATTTGGCTGGAGCGCTGGCCTGTTCTGGCCTCCCCTGTACTGGCGACACGGTTCGAGTCGCTTCGCGCGCTCGCCTTTAGTCCCCGGCTGGGAGGGTCAGTTGGCAGCTGGCCCGATAAGGCCGGGGACGAGCTACCGGGCGGCCGTGTCGATGCATTAACGGCACGTTAAACATTCGGTGAAAAATTTGCCGTTGAGCTGTATTCATGGAACGGGTGGTGGGGCCAGAGTTCACGCAACAAGCGCTGCTTAGCAAAAGGACCCTGGTTCATAAAGCCACCCCATCAAAGAACTCGGATTAAATTTAAAATAATGATTTTTAAAAATCGTTCCTTGTCTCAGACGGGCCACGCGTCGCGATGAGCGCTGAACCCCGGCTGGGCCGACGCGCTTCGGTGCGCACGTCAGCCTGCCCCGCACGCTAATCCACCAATCACGGCGCCGATCTTGGCGCGTGTGAGCGACGGACGGAGGCCGGCTGACGATGAGCTGCACTGGCGTCAGCTGACTGCTCGAGCGTCAGCTGACTGCGCCAGCGGGTCGGCTGGGTGCTGGGGAGTGGACTGCACTGCTGGGTGCTGGGGAGTGGACTGCACTGCTGGGTGCTGGGGAGAGGACTGCACTGCTGGGTGCTGGGGAGTGGACTGCACTGCTGGGTGCTGGGGAGTGGACTGCACTGCTGGGTGCTGGGGAGTGGACTGCACTGCTTGGTGCTGGGGAGTGGACTGCACTGCTGGGTGCTGGGGAGGAGTGGACTGCACTGCTGGGTGCTGGGGAGTGGACTGCACTGCTGGGTGCTGGGGAGTGGACTGCACTGCTGCACTGCTGGGTGCTGGGGAGTGGACTGTGGTGCTGGGGAGTGGACTGCACTGCTGGGTGCTGGGGTGTGGGGAGTGGACTGCACTGCTGGGTGCTGGGGGAGTGGACTGCACTGCTGGGTGCTGGGGAGTGGACTGCACTGCTGGGTGCTGGGGAGTGGACTGCACTGCTGGGTGCTGGGGAGTGGACTGCACTGCTGGGTGCTGGGGAGTGGACTGCACTGCTGGGTGCTGGGGAGTGGACTGCACTGCTGGGTGCTGGGGAGTGGACTGCACTGCTGGGTGCTGGGGAGCCAACTCCACTAGCGTGAGCTGACGGCCCCAGCAGTCGGTTGGGTGCTGGAGGTGCTTCTTTACAGCTAACCACGGCTGTAATACCACGCGGCATCCAAATGTGTTGATTCAGGTGAATCGCGACGGGTCAGCTCGGTGACGGCGGTGTCCGCTGACGACCCTCCCCAGAGGCTGGACGGCTGAGGTGGGGGGGGGGTCCGCTGACGACCCTCCCCAGAGGCTGGACGGCTGAGGTGGGGGGGGTCCGCTGACCACCCTCCCCAGAGGCTGGACGGCTGAGGTGGGGGGGGGGGGGGTCCGCTGACGACCCTCCCCAGAGGCTGAACCGACTGGGGCGTGGTATCTGCTGCCGATCGTCTGTCAGAGACTGGACCGGCTGGGGCGTGGTATCTGCTGCCGATCGTATGTCAGAGACTGAACCGGCTGGGGCGTGGTATCTGCTGCCGATCGTCTGTCAGAGACTGGACCGGCTGGGGCGTGGTATCTGCTGCCGATCGTCTGTCAGAGACTGGACCGGCAGGTGCGGCGGTGTCCGCTGACGTCCGTCCCCCAGGGACTGGGCCGGCTGGGACGGAGGTCCAGAGGTCAAGAATGTCTCTAGACTGCTACCTACGAGAACAAAACATGCACTTTTTTGCTACCTGAGTCCGGCTTAAACGAACTAACACTATTTTGCCGCCATCCTTCCACTACAGCCGCCATGTAATGTGACCAGACAATGGAAAGATGTTACAATATTATATTACATACTAGACCACAATCCACAAGTCTAAAAAAAATGGAACGAAAGATACTGTATGGCCATGATGAACTATATTGATGGCATATCAGTCACAAGACATCATGGATTTTGTGAGACAATCGCACGTTTTGCGGCGTGAGAAGCCTTATGGGGCGCAAAATACCACCGATCGAGCGCACTTCTTGCTTCCAAGCCGCTGCATAACTGTGCCTTGAAACGCCTCCTGAATTATCAGGGTATACCCTACGCGTTGGAAGCGGTAAGACTGCTTTGTCTGCAGCAGGTCCAGCAGGGGACCAGCTCGCTTTGGCTCCGGACCGTTCCAACGAATGATCAGCTCATTCGCGGTGTTTACATGATGAAGCTGCCGGTGGGCCCCAAACACCTCACCAATCACACTCGCAATGCTTTCGACCACCGACTCTGCTGGACTGATAAGCAATATTCTGGTGACCGGTGGCACATATGCACCAATCAACGGATTCCCGTCCGCCGCCTCAAAAGGCACCTTGTAAAGTCCTCGATTGTCCTCATCGGGGCAGCGCCTCACGCAGCGCCAAGCGGCGAGCACACTCTCCTTTGAAACGGCAGCGAACGGAGGAATCAACCTCTTTAAGGCCAGCTGATCCACCGCTGACGTGATCAAGGTGACACTAGAATCGTGCAGCAACCGGCGGAGCTGGCAGAGGTCACCAACACGCTGCAGGTCGTCCATGGCTCCATTCAGCGTCCGGTTGGTGGAGGTGGTGGTGGATCGGAGTTTAGGGGCGCGTCGACATCTAGGGTCATTTTGCGCCCATGTTGGTGGAGCCCAGGTCTCGCCCTTGGACATTTACGCCGCGTCTCCTCGCGCACATCTTGGCGACGAGGCAGGACACAAAGATGCCAATATGTCCAGCCTGAGAAAGGGCAGACAAGGCAAGGAATATATTTTGGAATTTTCCAAAGAGGCGGGATTTCCCAGCGCGGGGAGAGGCATACTCCGTGACATGGGCCGTGAAGTCGCGTCTGCAGTAACCTTTGTGTCACTTTGTCAGCGCACAGAGCCACGCATGGCTGACGCATCAAGAACTCCATCAGCTTAGAGTGCATGGTGCTGACCAAATCACGTCGCATTCTTCGGACAAAATCAGCAGAGTGGTTGATATTACCCACTCTGACGCCGTTCTCTTTCTGTAGTTACAAGAGCTCTTCAAAGTAGGTGTGCGGCAAGCTTTTCTTGAGCCCATAGTACCCGGTGGACAGGACATGCCTCGATATACGCTTGTCGTCCTCCAGACGTCTGCGACTGCGCTCGCTCTCCTCCTCCCGCGCTTGAGCCTTTTTTCATGTGGCGCGTACCCCTGAAGTTTTCTGCGACACTGATTCGCATCGACCTAAACTCAGCTGGAAGTACGTCGTGTTTCTCGAATCTCGTTCACTGCTCAGTCATCTTGTAGTGGAACACACCACTCATGCTTGTTCTTTGTTTTTCAGTGGCATAGCGTCCGTCTTGTACACAAATGTCGCAGAACACCACATTGTCTTCAGGCACGGGAACCAAATGGTGTTCGGTAGCCACATGGAGATCAGGAATACTTCTCCCAGAACGAAAGATCAACTCTTGAAGAGAGGTGCCTTTGGATTCATTACCTTTTACAGGCGCATGTCTTGGGCTCAGAAGCGCCGTTAAAGCTTCGGTGGCTTTCAGGCATCTGTCCAGCTTACCCTCCATGGATCTCATCCACTCTATCGCAAGGGCGCAGGTCGATGCCTCCGGAGGTGTAGAGGCGGTTTTTGGCAGCTGGGGAGGTGCTTCGGTGGTTTGCTCCGATACTTCGGTGGTTTCCTCTGCATGACAACTGCTGGCGTCCACAGGCGCAGCAGACACCGGAATTGGTGGTTCATGAGATGAGGCCGCAAGGGATGACAATTTCTGTGAAAGACAAAATTGATAATATAAACTTGATGAAGTTGCAGAGAACAAATTATGTACAATCTATGCACGTTTGGACCATTCTGCCACATAACTGACGGCATCGTATTGATGCACCAGTTATTATGGTGTCATTGGACAAATAGCGAGCGCGCTGCACTGCACATTGTATAATACATCGGACTCCATAGCGCTATCAGACTGACATCCGCATCAAAAATAATTCCCTTCCATCGAGACAATTTCAATATCGAAATTGCTGGAGCCGATGGAGTAATTCACACCCAAGCTCGGGTAGGGAACACGGTATGGCACGTGTGGCAGCGATCACACTAACTTCTTTAAAATCTCCCAATTTTAGCACTTTCCCACTGAAGTGCACTTGTTCCGGTAACTTCACCACACCAACTTCTCCCCGCGTCATCCATCCTTGTACCTTTGCACTGCAATGCATGCAAACTACTTTTACATTGGTACCAAAATTGTACCTTCAGCCCGAAGGTTCTCATTTTACTTGATCACACAGACTAGAAAGACGTCATTCGAAAGCCCTCGTTGCGCAGAGCTCAAATCAAGCTTTGTTTTTACATTTCTGCTCAGCAGTTTCCCAAGATAGAATTTCCGGCATGGAGCAGCGTGGACAATGATGCTTAAGAACACAGGAGTGGAGAATATTGTTGCAAAATACGCTACGGAACGAAGGTCCTATCTTCAAAACAAAGTGAAAAATTAGATGTCAAAAGAACTAGAACATGATTGTGTGACTGGCTAGGAAAGTGATGTCATGAAGAATGTGTGAATTAAGACTCAACAATGAACCATAATTGTAAATGGATTTGGATTCAATATTTCATAACAAACAGGAACACCAGAGGATAAGATGAAAAATGTTATTTCAATTAGCATGTGGAAATGTGAGTGGAAAATTAACTGGAAAATAGATTAAAGCACTGGAAAATTAATTACTCTAAAGGGACATTTCGCATTGAAAAATGCACATTTTGAGGCCATGTATCTGAACATTGGATCAACACATGGCATGTGAGACATGTAGTTCACACACCTTGCAAATGTGACCGATAAAAGTACTTTAATTGCCTCAAAATAATATTAAATGTGATCAGATCAAACCAGGCCCGACCAGGCCATTCACTTGCCTATATTTATTCCATGTAGAAGTAGATACTTACCAACGTCCCTTGACACCAGGAAGCAAACTTCTCCCCATGGGCGAATCCAGAACCAACAACCCTCTTGTCTGTAGCCGGATTGAGATTGGGATGGACTTGTTGATAATGTCTGTTCAGATTTACACCATTAAAGCGGCAGCCGGGTATGCCGCACTTAAACTTCTTCCGTTCGCCCGCCATCACCAGTACTTCCGACGGTAGGAACGCAACAGATAAATAGGAAGTTCCTCTTCCACTACACCGACAGAAAGTCCACCAGTCCTCTCGTTGAGTTCACACTTCACAGTATGATGTATTGAGTCTCGACAGTTACCACCAGTGTTCTTCTAAGTAGCTATTGCCACCTGCACCCAACGGAACAACAGCCCCCTGCCCACAACTGGTTACGTAAAGGGCCTTGCTTCACGCATACGCCGATTTTGTGGCGAAGTAATGGCCGTGATCGCCGCGAGATAACTCAAGTAACGTTACCTAGACGTTGGCGGTCGCGTTGGCGTTATTTGTTCCTGCACTATGGTTCTTTTGTGGTTTCTGCTGCTAGTTTTTCATTGATATGACCATAAATCAACTAATTATAGTTTAATTTATCATTTAAAAGGCTCAAAATGTATTATCATGTGAAATACATGTTTTTGATGTGCATATCACGCCCAATAACACAATCAAAGTTACCAGCACTTGTTACCTGGTGAGGTACGCGTTCGCGATTCATCATTCTCTATACAATGGCATAGAGTAATATGGTCTTGGAATAATATGGTTCGTAAACGGATACTCAGTACCAAAATAGTACTGTATTAATTAAGCAACCACCGATGTCATAGGCAAACTCATGGGGTGATGCAGCATCGCTCAATACTGTAGCAGCCTTTTAGTCAGTGATATTTCATAATCTGGATGTCTTCTGTTCGCTACGAAACTAGTCTTTGTGGAAAGCATTCGTGAACAGTCACTTCTTTTTAATTCAATACGGCATGGATAAATTGCTACTTGAGTGAGACATTGAGGGCCAATCTTGCTACCTACCAGCGTAGGCAAGTTGGCGACTTTCTTGACCTCTGCAGCGTTCTCTGCTGTCGACCTTCTGTCAGAGACTGAGCCAGCTGGGGCGTGCTATCTGCTGTCGATCGTCTGTCAGAGACTGGACCGGCTGAGTTGACGCTGTCCGCCGTCGACAGTCTGTGAACGGCTGAACCAGTTCAGAATGTGGCGACTGGGAGGCTTCCGAGGACGCTTGCGGCTGTGGCTCAGTCTCGTAATAGAGAGCCGTGGGCGTCTCTTCGTGAAGCGCTTTCAAAATATACCCGAACAACTCTGAACATATTTGTTGGCGCCTGTGTGGAATCTGGGCTCCAGTGCGTCGCAGGTGAAGGCGGCCGGGGAGGAGACCAGACGGGAAACATATTTAGGCATCAGGCTCTTAATTTGATCGGTTAGGTCCAGATCAGGACGATGACAATCGGCTGCTGGGGAGGCCCCACACCCGTCACATGAGTGACGCGTGTGGCGATTGTGATCGATATCAGTTTTATATATGTGCGCCCTCGAAGTTAGCCAATTTAATTGCGTGATTTGTATGCCATTAAAAAAAAATATCCTTCGTGTGCACAACTTTACATAACACAGCTGTATTTATGTTCACA
The DNA here is from genome assembly GCA_034440575.1 of Imbricaverruca yamaguchii. NCBI lineage: Eukaryota > Metazoa > Arthropoda > Thecostraca > Neoverrucidae > Imbricaverruca > Imbricaverruca yamaguchii. The sequence goes on along the minus strand of JAOTOL010001607.1, from coordinate 223,407 downwards.
TATGAATTCCCGTTGCGGGATCTTGGCTGGCGTGGTGGCACGTGCGCCTATGTCATTTTGGGACGATGAATTCCGTTGAACCAAACTCGGCGATTCATCGACGGATATGGAGGCCGCTGCGGAAAAAGCTAATTTGTTGTCGTCACAAAAATGCTGCATTGTAATTGGCCAAATTGGTGCGAGCACAGATAAAAAAGCTGATGTTGATCACAATCGTCACATGCATCATATATGTAGCAAACCGTCAGCTGACGCCATTGTCCAACCTGATACAATAGGCCTTTGATTAGTTCCAGCTTTCCATGCGGATGTGTACGAAGACATCCTACGCTCCAATGACTATCTACTGAAGTTGAACTGCAAGTAAAAAATGCGCTAGGAAAAATGGTTCGTGTATGAATGATTACCACAAACCAAACAGACCAAATGTGGCGCGGTCCAACCAAACGCGTGGACCTGCACGTGCAATTCACCTGCCTGAGCACCTCTATTATCCTCAAAATTGCATTAATTATAGCTTGCTGAGTGGTGGATAGCTCAAATTAGCATAAGGTGGACTTCAACTATACTAGTTGTAATATTAAGATTATAACGTGATATGCATTATCTGGGCCAGTATTAGTATGCATTTGTGTTCGAAGGTTGACCTTAACTCGCGCCGTACTGGGGGGGGGGGGTCGTTGACGACCTCCTGGAAGGTTTTCCGCGAACTGTGAAAGAACGGCACGCGGCAGCGGGCCGAAATATGGTATACCTTTTGGCCATCAATTTGGCATGTTCTGTCAACATTTTTAAGTCAGGTCATCCAGGGTCAACGAATTAGTCAAGGTCAAGTGAGGCCACCTCCAAAAAGTTCATCCCGTCGTCACTCCTTAACAGATAAAGATATTTGAATGAAACTTTCAACGTTTGCTTATCTTTAGAGATGCAACAAAACGTATCAGAGGATTTTTTTAACTACTTATTAGTTTTGCATATTTGCCCTTTGCCTCCATTTTTTATTCGAGTAAGTTGACATTGAAGAGCATTTTTCGGTTTTCGGTCCGCTCTACCCATTAGAAAAGGAAAATTAGAGAAAACTTGAAAACTCAAAATTTTGAAGTTCCAAAAAAGTTTTTATTTTTGGGTGGTAAAAATGTTCTGGTGTTGGTCGATTTCGCTTACCTTATCTGATTCCAAGTAATTTTTTTTTAAATCTCCCTAAAAATGAACCCCCAGAGCCACAAGCATGATGTATGTCGTGAAACTCTAGGGCTCCTAGTGACGTCACCTTTTGTGGGGAAAGTATTTGTGGGTGGTGTCTGGCCCTACTCGTCGAGCGCTTTCTGATGCCACCTATTTAGTCTTCGTGCGACGCTTAGTTTGGAAATTAGAGGGGGTCTCTATCCGACCTCCCCCCTCCCTCCGGGACGGGGTGTGAGAATCTGACGGAAGAGACTATGGGCGGGTTAAAGCTAACAACGACCACGAATAAACTAGTAAACGCGTCCCTGCCGTTAGGCGCTAACCAAATGTTCTCAATATTTTTTCCGGATTGGTTTCTGCCAATGTACTCTATATATAACTAGACAGACAACTCAACGTTTCAAGTCGGTCCCGCCGGCGGCGCCGCATATGGGCAAAACGGCGGCGCTGCTAGGCCTTGCGCAGTGTGGATGTAGAGCGGTGATGCTGAGGCGTACTAGGTGGAGAAAATGACTCATTTTCACTTTCATTATCAGTATCACACAGACAGTATCACAATGCAAATAGCTGTCCTGCCCAGAAATGTAAAAGAACAGTGATACGTCATAATACGAGGATACCTAATTAACTATCCTTCGAAGTTTTTGGCAAGGTCGTGGCTGGTAGAATGTTCTGGATGTTTGGCGATACAGCGCCAGTTTGGCGCTGTATGCGGCAGGGAACAATGGTGCCACTGCGGAACATAATGGTATCTCAAGATATAAACCACACAATTTTAACTGACTTAACCAACGAATATGTGCACAAAGCACCTTAGTTGGATCCCAGACAATAAACGGAGTGTATTATGTGGCACAGGCCTGCCTACTGTGCATTGGATTATTACAGGCTTAATTATTTACATTGGCGACTTGGTCGGTGTTGATGATGTGTATGCCAGCCTTCAATGTGATGCTGGTTGACAAATGAAGCTGCGGAAGGTGTTTACTTAGTCTTTAGTCCGATAGTGAGGAAAATGTCTGGGGAATATGCCGGGTTTTCAGTGGCGCTTAGACCGGACAATGCCAACAGCGTAGCCTTTTGGCGCTGTATGTGGACAGTTTGGCGCTGAAAGTGGACAGTTTGACGCTGTATGTGGACAGTTTGGCGCTGTATGTGGACAGTTTGACGCTGAAAGTGGACAGTTTGGCGCTGTATGTGGACAGTTTGGCGCTGTATGTGGACAGTTTGACGCTGTATGTGGACAGTCTGGCGCTGTATGTGGACAGAGAGCAATGGCGCGATTACTGGACTAAGTTGGAACTTGAAATGTAAAACAATCCAAAACAGATCACGTAATCATTGGGTATGGTTCAAAAGCCCCACAATTTAATCCTGGCAATTCATTTGGTCCATTCCCAGGTACTTTTAGGTCAGCCGTGCATATTTAGAAGGTGCGTTCTTCCAGTGTATTCTTCCCGCAAGGCCAGGAAGGTTTGCTACAACTCCTAGACATTGAGCTGAAACTGAGAATACAAAATGCAAGATCGTTCTCTGTGCTATAATGCCATCATCTGAAGAAAAATGCGTCGTTGTGTGGGGTTGAATATGTAAATAGCACTAAATTGTAAAGTAGCATGATCTAATGCCACGTAAATTACAGGGAACGGCCGGAATAGGGTGTTGGGCGTACAGCTGGCGGTGAGTCAGTCGTCTGGGCATATATAGAGGTCAATTATTTCTGCCGCAAACCAAATACGACGCATCCTGGGACGATCGCGCCATCTGCAGTCACGTGAGCACGTGCAATTCATCTGCTATGGCACCTCCGTTTTATCACAATAAATAGTACTCTCGGAAAAGTAAGCCACATACGGACGATGGTTCCAGGCCAGACATGAGTAGCCCCAATCATCGGATTTCGACCGACTGAAGAGGATTGGTACTTCCGCCCACATAATGGCACGGCTGGCGAAACGTCCAGGCACACGCCACGAGCAATCTGACAGACGACACTCGCAACTCGCACGTACGACCATCTGCATCGCACTCTACGTGCTTTTACTTTGGTGGGGATGACCGAGTGGTTGAGGCGTTGAGCTCTGGGTACCAAAGGTCCCGGGTTCAACACTCGCAACACTCAGGACATTTCACAATCCCGCGGCCCACCGACGAAACAGTGTGGGCGGCGCCGCGAGCCGTGATCGTGCATGAAGTGCGCTGTGAAACACCGAATGAAAAACAACACTGCGTGCATTTGCTGATAGGAGCGAGTAAGGCCGAATGGGTGGAGAGTCGAACTTTGGATGCAAATGTTCCGGGTTCGACACTCATACCGCTCGGACCTTTCACAATCCCGGAGTCCACCGGGGAAACAATGTGGGGGTCGCCATTAGCAGTGTCGCATAAAGTGCGTTGTGAACCATCCAATGGAAAATTATTGATAAATCCTAGCGTGCGTCCAGTAAATATCTAGTGCGTGTACAGTAGATACCTAGTAAATTTCCCTCCATCACCCGGCCGTAGCACTTGGTAGCATACCATCAGTACCTTATTTCAAATGGGATCAGGGCGCTTGGCGCTATTCCATGCGCTTGGAGGTGATTACAGCTGCTCTTCGAAACTTGGAGCACACACCTGGTCGGCAGGTGGTAGGTGGCCGCAGCTGTGGAAGGTGGTAGTTGGCCGCAGCTGTGGAAGGTGGTAGTTGGCCGCAGCTGTGGAAGGTGGTAGGTGGCCGCAGCTGTGGAAGGTGGTAGTTGGCCGTGTGTGGAAGGTGGTGGCCGCAGCTGTGGAAGGTGGTAGGTGGCCGCAGCTGTGGAAGGTGGTAGTTGGCCGCAGCTGTGGAAGGTGGTAGGTGGCCGCAGCTGTGGAAGGTGGTAGTTGGCTGCAGCTGTGGAAGGTGGTAGTTGGCCGCAGCTGTGGAAGGTGGTAGTTGGCCGCAGCTGTGGAAGGTGGTAGTTGGCCGCAGCTGTGGAAGGTGGTAGTTTACCGCAGCTGTGGAAGGTGGTAGCTGGCCACTGTTGTACCGACCAGCGGTAGCCCGCTGATGCAATCCATCATGGAATGCGCCGTTCAAGCTCATACGCTGCTGACTAAAATAACTGGGAGCCCAGCCTTGGAGCCTGCTGCATATGGGCTTATCACCTGCTCGCAGGGCTTGGCCGACATGCCGATGAGCTGGTAGATGTCTGGTATATATATGGTAGATTCTGGTATATGTCCGGTAGATGTCTGGCGAATGTATGGTCGATGTCTGAGGATGTCTAGTAGATGTCCACTGCATGTCCGCTGGATGTCTTGTAGATGTCTGGTAGGCGTCTGGTAGATGTCTGGTAGGCGTCTGGTAGATGTCTGCTGGATGTCTGGTGATGTCTGGTGATGTCTGGTGATGTCTGGTGATGTCTGATGTCTGGTACATGTCTGGTAGATGTCTGCTGATGTCTGCTGATGTCAGCTGAATGTCTGCTGAATGTCTGCTGGATATCTGGCAGATGTCTTGTGATGCCTGGTGGATGTCTGGTGGATGTCTGGTGAATGTCTGGTGGATGTCTGGTGGATGTCTGCTGGATGTCTGGTGATGTCTGGTGATGTCTGGTGATGTCTGGTGGATGTCTGGTGGATGTCTGGTGATGTCTGCTGGATGTCTGGTGGATGTCTGGTGATGTCTGGTGATGTCTGGTGATGTCTGCTGGATGTCTGGTGATGTCTGGTGATGTCTGGCGGATGTCTGCTGGATGTCTGGCGGATGTCTGGTGATGTCTGGTGGATGCGATGTCTTGTGATGCCTGGTGGATGTCTGGCATGATGTCTGGTGATGTCTGTGGATGTCTGGTGATGTCTGGGATGTCTGCTGGATGTCTGGCGGATGTCTGATGTCTGGCGGATGTCTGGTGATGTCTGGCTGGATGTCTGGTGATGTCTGGTGGATGTCTGGTGGCGATGTCTGGTGATGTCTGGTGATGTCTGATGATGTCTGGTGGATGTCTGGTGGATGTCTGCTGGATGTCTGGTGATGTCTGGTGGATGTCTGGTGGATGTCTGGTGATGTCTGGTGGATGTCTGGTGGATGTCTGCTGGATGTCTGGCGGATGTCTGGTGGATGTCTGGTGGTTGTCTGGTGATGTCTGCTGGATGTCTGGCGGATGTCTGGTAGATGTCTGCTGGATGTCTGGTGGATGTCTGGTGGATGTCTGGTGGATGTCTGGTGGATGTCTGGTGATGTCTGCTGGATGTCTGGCGGATGTCTGCTGGATGTCTGGCGGATGTCTTGTGATGTCTGCTGGATGTCTGGTGATGTCTGCTGGATGTCTGGCGGATGTCTGCTGGATGTCTGCTGGATGTCTGCTGGATGTCTGGTGGATGTCTGGCTGGATGTCTGGTGGATGTCTGGCGGATGTCTGCTGGATGTCTGGTGATGTCTGGTGATGTCTGGCGGATGTCTGGTGATGTCTGGCGGATGTCTGGTGGATGTCTGCTGGATGTCTGGTGATGTCTGGTGATGTCTGGTGGATGTCTGCTGGATGTCTGGTGATGTCTGGTGGATGTCTGCTGGATGTCTGGCGGATGTCTGCTGGATGTCTGGTTGGATGTCTGGTGGATGTCTGGTGATGTCTGGTGGATGTCTGGTGGATGTCTGGCGGATGTCTGCTGGATGTCTGCTGGATGTCTGCGGATGTCTGGTGATGTCTGGTGGATGTCTGGCGGATGTCTGCTGGATGTCTGCTGGATGTCTGGTGATGTCTGGTGATGTCTGGCGGATGTCTGCTGGATGTCTGGCGGATGTCTGATGGATGTCTGGCGGAGGTCTACAAAGAACTGTGATCAGTGTGTTGGACTCGGCCGGGTGCGGCACTCTGTGTTCCGGACGCGATGCTCGCCTTGTGCATACGTGTCTCCGATAAATGTACATGGTGCACGATGTCGCGCATGCGCACGGCACACGGAATATGCACGAAGATATGGCTGCGCCGAGTCCGATGAATATGAAGCTGAGTCGGGCCAGACAGTGCACGTGGTTCGCCGACGACAAGGTGTAGTGACTGGACAGCGAATTTCCGATTCCTCAACATGTGTTTCCCAGCGGGTTTGCGGCGCTCCTCATAGCCGTTGCTTCCGTGAGATTCTGCATCGAAACATGTCATCATGGGTCGCATTCCTCATGGTTTTGACATGTCGCTATTCGTCACACTCCTCATGATTCTTGACATGCCAACATGGGTCATATTCCTATCGATTCTTGACATGCCATTATGGGTCATATTCCTATCGATTCTGACATGTCATTATGGTCATATTCCTATCGATTCTTGACGTGTCAACATGGGTCATATTCCTATCGATTCTTGCCATCCATCATGGGTCACATTCCTATCGATTATTGACACTTCATCCTCGGACACACTCTTACTCTTGACATGTCATCATCGGTCACATTTTTTAAAAGAAATTTAATCAGAGTTGTTGCTGGGGTGGCTTTAGGAACTACGGTTCTACTGCTAAGCAGAGCTTGTTGCGTGAACCCTAGCCCCACCACCTGATCAATGAATTCCAGTTCAACGGCATAATTTTGATCGAAAGCTTAACGTGCCGTCAATACACCGACACGGCCGCCCGGTAGCTCGTCCCCGACCTTATCGGGCCAGCTGCCAACTGACACTCCCGGCCGGGGGCTAGATGCGAGCGCGCGAAGCGACTCGAACCCTGTGTTGCCAGGACAGGGGAGACCAGTGTAGACCAGCGCCCTAACCAACTGAGCTGCCGGAGCGGCTAATTCCTTGCGAGTATTGACGTGTCATCATTGCTCATATTCCTCACGATCCTTGACATCTCATCTGGGTGAACTAAAACGCTATGGGAGCAGGGAGAATGCCTCGCTGCGCTGCTGCTGCTTCGGCTACGGCTGTGCCAATTAGTGTCGTGCTATCAATAGAGGGCTGATTCGGCTGCCGTCCAGGAAAATAATCCGCTTCGATTTGCGCTTATTGGTCGCATTACTGATTGATGGCTGTTTAATCAAACGTGCTTGACGATCCTCATTAATCAACGCCGGGTGCAGGTGACCTACTGCGATACTTTATCATGCATGTGGAGCTGAATGTTTGGTCGGATTTAATTAGAAGCCCGCAGCGATGGAAGGTCGACAGTGGTGCGAAATGGCGTGCAATGCAATCCAGATGATTTGGTCATCGTCACTTGCATTTGGGTTCTTTCGCCGGTGATTGTGCGAGTGAGGGCGAAGCCTGAGCGGTCTATACACCCCAGGATGTGTGGCAAAGGTTCAGCTCAGCAACCCGACCCGACCCGACCCGACCCGACCCGACCCGACCCGACCCGACCCGACCCGACCCGACCCGACCCGACCCGACCCGACCCGACCCGACCCGACCCGACCCGACCCGACCCGACCCGACCCGACCCGACCCGACCCGACCCGACCCGACCCGACCCGACCCGACCCGACCCGACCCGACCCGACCCGACCCGACCCGACCCGACACCCGACCCGACCCGACCCACCCGACCCGACCCGACCCGACCCGACCCGACCCGACCCGACCCGACCCGACGTTACCCGGCTGAGTCGTCACGTTTCAAATCCTTAACAACTTCTGTATCATAGTGTTCTAATTTCTCGAGCCGGCGTGGCGCGCAGTAAAAGTCGCTCCACGAGCAAGGGGCAACAGGAAGACTTTTTTTAGTCGGAATTGTTGCCGGGGTGGCTTTTTGCACCAGGATGCAGAGCTTTTCCGCAGAGCTTTTTATGTGAGCTTTTTAGCAGAGTTTTTTTTGCAGAGCTTAGCAGAGCTTTGTGTGTGAACCTTGTTCCCACCACCAACCCGTGAACTCCAATGCAACGGCACATTTTTGGCGGAGGGTTCAACGTGTTACCAATGCAGCGATACGGCCGCCCGGTAGCTTGTCTCCGGCCTTATCGGGCCAGCTGCCAACTGACCCTCCCAGCCGGGGGCTAAATGCGAACGCGTGGAGCGACTCGAAACCGATCTTCCTAGGTCAGGGAGGAACAATGCACTCAAGCGCTTCAGCCAACTGAGCTATCGGGGTGACTATGTGACTGTCGTGCTACTTACAGAGTACTGATCACCATTCAGCGACAGGAAACTCGTCGAACAATCGCAATTGCACCCTTTTGACAGCCCACGGAAACGTGCAACCTATTGCATTCCAAGTGTCTTGGTACCTCATAAACTTAAGTGTATCTCTGGCATTCGGATTAGTGTATTCAATACGTGCCTTATTAGACCGAGGGTTCCCACTTTTAATTAATTATTCCCTGCCACTTGGCCATATGTTGCCGATATCCGGCTCGTCTGCCAAACATGGCGCAAGTATTTTAAGCACAAATGCACGAGGCCGAATTGTTTAATTAGCATCTGTGCCACGCTGCAGCACGGCCAGTTTGTTCCACAGTCTCCCCGCCCAACAAACGGTCCCCGCCCACAGTCTCCCCGCCCAACAAACGGTCCCCGCCCACAGTCTCCCCGCCCCGCCATCCAAACGGTCGCCCAGCCTCGGGGAACACAGGTCACGTAGCATGACGTCATAGCACATAACCGGCTCTCGGCCGGCAGTCCCTTAGCCAGAGCCGACTGGATGCACTCAAAGTCTCGCCGTGCCTCGGTCGCCATACACGCGCTCCAACCGTGCCTGAGTTATAGTGCATGCTGAGTAGGGGCTCTCAAGAACTCTTGCTCAGCTTGCTGAGCACGATTTCTAGCTGAGCTGAAGTTAATTCATATATGAATTGGGTTTCAGCGCCTCCTCAGTGGGCATTGGGTGACCAACCAATGACCTGAGGTGGCCTAACCTCGCGCGATCTGATTCTATGCGGCCTGACTTGGCCTTTCCATGGAATTGCTTTCCATATGTATTCATAGGCGAAAGCAAGCGTTTTGTCGACCTATACATTGTCATGCCCTAAGGCCAGGTCAGGGGCTGGATAGCTTATAAGGCTGTTGATATCCGTCAGATGTTGTTGCAGATGATGCAAGTTCTGGAGTATCCTTAGCATGGCGCCAATCATCCGTCCCCAGACTATGATTTGTATCGGCGTTGAATTGCGCCGCCTACGTCATAATAAGTTCAATTGAAGATCACCCGATGAATTTATCGACTCGACACGAAATCCGACAAGCGCTTGGAAACACTAGCTCCACTCAATGTGGTTTTTTTGTTCATGAACAGCAAGCAATGGGTTTTCTCTTGGGAAGTTCGTGTCACACAAATCACTAAACCCATCACCTCAGCCAAATGCACCCTCGAGCAACTGCTCAAGATGTGTAGTTGGTGGCAAACGTCTCTGTCAACTGGAGGGTGTGACCATGACCCACCCCTTCTTGACACATTCTTGACACATTCTTGCGAACGTGACGTGCCATGTCGATGTCGATCTTCGATCAAACATTTATTGAAGAAAATTAGATGCTTAGAAACTGTCTTACTTGGAGACGTACACACGTATATATTCATATACTTGATAATTAGATACTTAGTTACTCAGATACTTGTGTATTTAGGTACTTAGATATTTATATACTTTGATGCTTTTACGGTAACTTCCCTGACGCCAGGGACGATGGCCATCTTATGAGATTAAGCACAAGCTCCAAGAAAAATCAGCTTCGAAATGTTTTCAAGAGTTCAGTGTCCACAATGCGATACCCTTTTGCTATGCGAACATATATGCACACAGTAGAAGCTTCAGGCCGACTGTGTTGAATGATGCACGGGCTGGAGAAATCCTTAAATTCGGCCAGTGTATCAATACAAAGTATGCGTGATGATGGCACTAACTAGGCGTGTATCTGGCTAGTGCTCCGACTGAGCAACCATAGATGTGTATTTAGTCACCACTTCGACCGTATGACTGAAGACGTATACTAGTTTAGTGTAGCTTGTATCAGAGTCCACTTGTGTGTGGCCACTGCTCCGACATAACAACTCTGGACTTGCATTTGGTCATTGTTCTGACGGGCAAACTTTGAACTTCTACCTGGTCACTTGTTCATCTAGACGGAGGGCTCTGGACCTGTGTGTGGCCGCTGCCCAGACTTGAAGGAAAAGACTCTGGATGTGTATGCAGTTACTGGCACGATTTGCCAGCCCATGACGAGCAACTGTGGGGGATGAATGGCCTAGGGGTAAGTTGCTCGTCTCACAATCGAAAGGTTGTGGGTTCGATTCTCACCTGTCGCTACTCTTCGCCCGCGACCAATCGGCGTGAAGATTGGCGACGCGACATGACTCAACGGTCGATGTGTCGTAAAACCAATAACCAACCGACGAGCAACTGTGGAAAATGAGACACAGTGGACAACAACTTCGAAACTGCCTACTCATATTGGCGATGAAATCAAGACATTCTTCAGCTTTTCGTTCGCGAACCGACCAAGCCTGACCCAACAGGTATACAGATTATGTAACATAAGAACTTAACGAAAACGGCCTAGCGAGCCGTTCAAACGGGCCTGCGACGGAACATCGGAAAACATACGACGAAGTGCCAGCAAACATGCGCTATAAAAACGACAGGGAACTAACTGCACATCATCACCAACCACAACAGGAAAACTCGGCGCTGCCTCATGAAAAACCTCGCGGGCGACCGGACCAACCCCAATGCGGCAATTCGGGCACAACTCCACCTGCCAACACGAAGGCTGCAGACTTTGTCCGACATACAACTGTAGTGTGAGGAAAACTAGGCTGTCGCGACGTTCGACCGCACACCTACACAACGTTCCATCAGAGCCCGCACGCGCGACAAGCCCACCAACACGCGTTGACAAAACGACCGCCCACGGACGGTGCGACAGCACTTAGGGCATGCAGCCGTCTGGCGCGTGCCACCAATTTCAGTCAGTCATGTATTTGGGTACTTCCACGTGGTGGCTGTTCTGCACCCAGACATTGTTGCGTAAGCACATCCGGTAGAGAACATTGCATCAGAAACATTTCGAACATACAGCGCACAAAGACTTGCACCTCTATAGTAAGACTAGCGACTCTGCGCCAAAGCACTTTTGAATGCAGAGCGACTCGGTGCTTGCCTGGTGACTGGTGGTAGCCTATTCCAAGCGACCGCGGCGCGGTATGAAAAACCTCGCTGGGTCTGCGTGAGTCGACATCTTGTGAGATGAAGCTCACCGACTGACCCAGTCGGACCCACCAACTGACGTTCTGAAATCCTGCGCAGTCCATATTCGAGTGAGCCGGTTCAATCCGAATCAATTTTCGTCCGACGTTTACGTAAGTTTCGTCCGATGTTTTCCGTCCGATGTTGACATGCAAGTTCAGGTAACTTTCAAGAAAGGCTTAGTTTGCAGTCATCGACACTATACCCCCGCCCCCCACCTTTGACGCGCATTGCCCACATTCAGCTACCTGCCAACTGGGATATTTATGCAGCGACAGATTAAGTTGACTTGCACGTGTGTGGATATATTCTGTACGAATTTGCACCTTTCCAGAAGGCATTATAACGTCGGAGAAATTTGCATCACTATCTGTTTACAAACAGCACACGCACCAATTTCAGCGTTATTGCCTACTTATAAACAGGGAATTGCGTTCCGATGTCTGCTGTAGTATTTTATGATTTCATTTTAAGTGGCAGGCGATGGCAGAAGTGTTGTTTTCTTGAACAGCAGCAATTCCCATGCGCACCACGATCTGCTTGCCGCATCCTGCCATATTACCTTGAGTTAACAGTTGTAGTGTCCTCACTACCAGTGGTGTGGGGCTATGGTGAGCCATGCGCCTGCACATAATACGCAGGTAGGTATTTACCTAACTGGGTACGAATGAAGTTACGTGTGGGATAGATGGGTTGCTGAATGTGATTATAGATTGTACGCCTACAAGCAAATTGGTGGTAGTGCTTTTGTAGTTGTCTAGTTTGAATGAAAGTTCCATGATGACTTAAAATTGATAGTACAATGGAATTAATCCAGCTAAAGCTACTTCTGCATGTGTTTCACCTTACCTGGTAGTGCTTTTGAGAATACGACAATGTTGTTGGTAATTAGTAGCATGGCATAGCTTTGCGTACAATTGAAAACACTCATGATTACCTTATCGCAGCTATTCATGGAGTAAAGTTGTCGTAGAGTGCCAGATGGAAATATCACTGCAATGGTTCAACTTTCATTCCAAAAGTTGGACAGTCAATCCGTTTTCGAATCCGCATTTGTCTATCATCACTAAACTGAATCTGATCTACTCCGATTTCCAAATCAAACGGATATTTGTGTGGATATCCGTGCGGATATCCAGCCCGCGTTGTGCTTTACATCATACGGGTCTTCTGATCGGCAAGGCATTACGCACACTGGAATGCTCGCCAGCACTTAACGAGCAATTTTTATCGTGCCGGACGCTGGACCTCTGGGCGGGGAGAATGAATCTTGGGAATTACTGCAGCCCGATAGTGGAGATCATCACCCTCATATATATATATATATATATATATATATATATATATATATATATATATATATATATATATATATATATATATATATATATACATATATGTATATATGTGTGTGTATGTATATATGTATATATACAGATGTATAAATATACATGTATATATATATAAATAGTTTGTCTTTTATATTTGCCCCTCCCCCCCCCAATGTGTCCGAGAAACAACATGAAGCCCGCCACCCTTGTTGACGTGTACAGATGTGACGCTTTGTACGTGTGAGAGAGACTGTCCTGTTGTTTTCTGTTGCAGCGTTGTGCTATTAAGGTCTAGCCAGAGGTGGGTAAACGTTGGCCGAATGGAAGTGCCCGGGGCGAATTTAAGGTCAGCGTTTCCACCACGCTGAACTTGCACCAGCATGTCGGCGTTAGGTTCAGCCTGGGGATATGGAGAGAAATATCATCAGGATGGCTGGCATCGGCCCGGAGCCAAGGTAACGATAACTGTCGTGACGCAGTAAACCGTTCTGCAAGTTATGCATGCAGACCACTTTGACGATGCACAATTTGGATGATACAATAGTAGATGCTCCAAATAACAGCATATTGTAACATGCAAACGGCAGCGTTTCAGAAAAATGACGATAATTTCAGTGCACTCGCCGCTTTCTACGGCACCACATCTGCGTGGTGACGAGCTCAGCAGGAAAATTCCACCGAATATGCTCTTCCCTATGAGGAAAACCCGTCCTTGCCGCTTATATTTGAGGTCGTCACGGACGATTGCATTCCATTGATGAGGGAAAAACTGCATGTTAAAAGGACGGTCGGGCACTCGACTGCCGCCTACAGGTGGCCATAACATACTGTCACGCGAGTATGGCGCAGTGCTGACAGGCGAACAGCACACAGAACAGCACAGCACAGCACATACAGGCGAACAGCACACAGCACAGCACAGCACATTACATACAGACGAACAGCACACAGCACAGCACTGCACAGCACATACAGACGAACAGCACACAGCACAGCACAGCACATACAGACGAACAGCACACAGCACAGCACATCACATACAGACGAACAGCGCAGAGCATAGCACAGCACATCAATTACAGACGAACAGCACACAACACAGCACTGCACAGCACATACAGACGAACAGCACAGACAGCACACACACACATACAGACGAACAGCACACAGCACAACACACACATACAGCGAACAGCACACACACAGCACATCACATACAGACGACACACAAGCACAGCACAGCACATCATACAGACGAACAGCAAACAACACAGCACTGCACAGCACATACAGACGAACAGTACACAGCACAGCACAGCACAGAACATATAGACGAACAGCACACAGCACAGCACATACAGACGAACAGCGCAGAGCACAGCACAGCACAGCACAGCACAGCGCTGCACAGCACAGACAGACAAATAGGCAGACGACATACGACAGACGACAGACGAACATCACACAGCACGGCACAGCACAGCGGAGATGACAAACAGAAATCGAATAGCACACAGTACAGTACAGCACAGACAGATTACAAACAACAGACCAACAGAGCACAGCACAGCACGGCACAGCACAGCACATAAAGTCAGACGACAGACGATCTGCACACATCACAACACAGCACAGACATTCGATACACAACAGACACACAGAACACAGCACATCACAGCACATACAGAAAGCACATACATCACGGCATGGCACAGCGCAGCACAGCGCAGCACAGCATAGCACATACGACAGATGCCAATCGAGCAGCACATATTATAGCCCAGCACAGACAGACGGCAGACGACATACGACGTACGACAAACGACAAACGACAAACGACAAACGACAAACGACAAACGACAAACGACAAACGACAAACGACAGACGACATACAACAGACGACAGAGGACAAACGGCAAATGACAGACAGACGACATACAACAGACGACAGAGGACAAATGGCAAATGACAGACGACAGACGACATATGAATGCTGAAAGACGAAAGCTGACAGACGACAGACGACAGACGACAGTCAACAGACAACAGACAACAGACGACAGACGACAAACGACAGACGACAGACGACAGACGACAGACGACAGACGGCAGACGACAGACACAGACACAGACACAGACACATACATAGACACAGACGACAGACGACAGACGACAGACGACAGACGACTGACGACTGACGACTGACGACTGACGACTGACGACTGACGACAGACGACAGACGACAGACGACAGACGACAGACGACAGACGACAGACGACAGACGACAGACGACAGACGACAGACGACAGACGACAGACGACAGACGACAGACGACAGACGACAGACGACAGACGACAGACGACAGACGACAGACGACAGACGACAGACGACAGACGACAGACGACAGACGACAGACGGCAGACGACAGACGACAGACGACAGACGACAGACGACAGACGACAGACGACTATATTATTTTATCCATTCAGACATGTTGATGAATTGTTACTTTAGGACATTTTACCTAATCTCCAGTGCTGCCGACAGCTCAGTCACCAACACTGGCATAATGTGTGACCTGGATGTCACCGACCGGTCACCAACAACAACATTGCGACACCGCCAGACCGTCCGACCCAGGTGTCCAGACCCACACCGCCAAACCCACACCGCCAGACCAACACCGCCAGGCTCACACCGCCAGACCCACACCGCCAGACCCACACCGCCAGACCCACACCGCCAGACCCACACCGCCAGACCCATACCGTCAGACCGTCCGACCCACGTGCCCAGATCCACACCGCCAGACCCACACCGCCAGGCCCACACCGCCAGACCCACACCGCCAGACCCACACCGCCAGGCCCACACCGCCAGACCCACACCGCCAAACCCACACCGCCAGACCCACGTGCCCAGACCCACACCGCCAAACCCACACCGCCAGACCCACACCGCCAGACCCATACCGTCAGACCGTCCGACCCACATGCCCAGACCCACACCGCCAAACCCACACCGCCAGACCCACACCGCCAGACCGTCCAACCCACGTGCCCAGACCCACACCGCCAGACCCATACCGTCAGACCGTCCGACCCACACCGCCAGACCGTCCAGGACCCACCCAGACCCACACCGCCAGACCCACACCGCCAGACCCATACCGCCAGACCGTCCCCACGTGCCACCCAACCGCCAAACCCACACCGTCAGACCGTCCGACCCACGTGCCCAGACCCACACCGCCAGACCCATACCGCCAGACCGTCCGACCCACGTGTCGACCCACACCGCCAAACCCACACCGCCAGACCCACACCGCCAGACCCACACCGCCAGACCCATACCGCCAGACTGTCCGACCCACACCGCCAGGCCGTCCGACCCACATGCCCAGACCCATACCGTCAGACCGCCAGACCCATACCGTCAGACCGTCCGACCCACGTGCCCAGACCGTCCGACCCACGTGCCCAGACCAGCCGACCCACGTGCCCAGACCCACATGGGGAGCGGCGGCGGCGGCGGCCGTGGTCTGTCGCCGCCGCCGTCCAGTGTCCGGCCGGGCCCCAGTCTCAACATGGAGCGTCCGTGTCACGCGCGTCTGCCGATCCGGCGCTGATTGGTGTTTGAGGGCGCGGCCCGCCTGAAAGACGCCTGCACCCGCTCCCCAGCCGGCTCCCGTGCGTGTTAACGCTCGGCCAGAGGCTGTGAATACACCGGTTGGCCGTCGGACGACACAGGTCCAGAGGCTGTACGCGGTGAATACACCGGTCGGCCAGTCAGACTATAAAGATCCAGAGGCTGTACGCGGTGAATACACCGGTCGGCCAGTCAGACTATACATAGGTCCAGAGGCTGTACGCGGTGAATACAGCGGTCGGCGTCGACGAATACAGCGGTCGGATAGTCAGAATACAAGGTCGAAGGTCCAGAGGCTGTACGCGGTGAATACAGCGGTCGGATAGTCAGAATACACAGGTCCAGAGGCTGTACGCGGTGAATACAGCGGTCGGCTAGCCGGACGATAAAGGTCCAGAGGCTGTACGCGGTGAATACAGCGGTCGGATAGTCAGAATACACAGGTCCAGAGGCTGTACGCGGTGAATACAGCGGTCGGCTAGTCGACGACACAGGTCCAGAGGCTGTACGCGGTGAATACATCGGTCGGTCAGTCAGACGACACAGGTCCAGAGGCTGTACGCGGTGAATACAGCGGTCGGATAGTCAGAAGACACAGGTCCAGAGGCTGTACGCGGTGAATACAGCGGTCGGCGACGGGATCCAGAGGCTGTACGCGGTGAATCAGCGGTCGGTCAGTCAGACGGGTACCAGAGGCTGTACGCGGTGAATACAGCGGTCGGTAGTCAGAAAACAGGTCCAGAGGCTGTACGCGGTGAATACAGCGGTCGGTCGGACACAGGTCCAGAGCTGTACGTGAACACACCGGTCGGCCAGTCAACTATAAAGTCAGAGGCTGTACGCGGTGAATACACGGTCGGTCAGTCGGACGACACAGGTCCAGAGGCTGTACGCGGTGAATACAGCGGTCGGCTAGTCAGACGACAAAGGTCCAGAGGCTGTACGCGGTGAATACAGCGGTCGGCTAGTCGGACGACACAGGTCCAGAGGCTGTACGCGGTGAATACAGCGGTCGGCCAGCCGGACGATAAAGGTCCAGAGGCTGTACGCGGTGAATACAGCGGTCGGCTAGTCGGACGACACAGGTCCAGAGGCTGTACGCGGTGAATACAGCGGTCGGCTAGTCGGACGACAAAGGTCCAGAGGCTGTACGCGGTGAATACACCGCAGTCGACGACACAGGTCCAGAGGCTGTACGCGGTGAATACGTCGGTCGGTCAGTCGACGACACAGGTCCAGAGGCTGTACGCGGTGAATACAGCGGTCGGCTAGTCGGAAACACAAGTCCAGAGGCTGTACGCGGTGAATACAGCGGTCGGCTAGTCGGAAACACAAGTCCAGAGGCTGTACGCGGTGAATACGTCGGTCGGCTAGTCGGACGACACAGGTTCAGAGGCTGTACGCGGTGAATACGCGGTCGGCTAGACACAGGTTCAGAGGCTGTACGCGGTGAATACGTCGGTCGGCTAGCCGGACGATAAAGGTCCAGAGGCTGTACGCGGTGAATACAGCGGTCGGCTAGCCGGACGATAAAGGTCCAGAGGCTGTGCGCAGTGAATACACCTGTTGGCCGGTCAAGCGACACAAGTGAATGTCTGGCTGTCGACGTACCCGTCGGTTTCTTTTGTCACCAGCAACTGAGTGTTTTTGCCCGTGAAAAGGTCAAAGGCAACTCGAACAAAGGCAATAATTGTGCATTATGTGACGATATATGCTAGTTCAAAATGTTCAAAATGATGTTCTTCTCCTAGTATTTTGACGTTAACTCCTCCGCCAAGTTTTGCGGCGGCAGCTTTGTGTGCGAACATCCTGGCAAAACAAATCCATTCTGCTGCGTCCCCGACGGGTCTTTAACCCGTCCCGTCTCACAGAGGGGAGTCTTCAACCGCCCGGGGTCCTCACCCCGTCAGGTTTTTCCGGATAGCTGACGAACGGCGCACGGCACGCGCCCAAATTTGGCATACCTTTTCCCACATCAATTTGACATGCTGATTCAAAATTTATATGTCAGATCATCTAGGGTCAACGAGTTAGTAAAGGTCAAGTGAGGTAACCTCCAAAACAGTTCAACCAGTCGTCACGCTTTAACGGATACAGATATTTTAATGCAACTTTCAGGGTTTGCTTATCTTTACGGATTCAGTAAAACGTACAAGTGGAATTTTATTTCATCGTTTTTGACTACATATAAATTTTGCGTATTTCCCAAATTGTAGTTCAAATACAGGATTCTGGCTTAAGTAAGCATTTTTTATTAGTGCAAGTTGACTTCCAACAACGTTCCTCGGTCTGCTCTACCCATTGGAAAAGGAAAATTTCAGAAAACTTCAAAACTCAAAAGTTTGAAATTAAAAAAAAAAAATTATTTTCGGGGGGCCAAAACAAATTATAGCCCTGGTCGATTTCGCTGTTCCTTCCTCATTCCAAATATATTTTGCTTTTCACATATCCCCAAAATGAACTTCCCAGATTCAAAAACACAATGTAAGTCGTGAAAAGTCTTGAAAATCTAGCCCCCTGGTGACGTCGCTTTTGTGGAATTTTTTTGGGGGAGTGGACCCGGACCCTACTCGGCGAGCGCTTTCCGATGACACCTCTTTCGTTTTCGTGCGACGCTTAGTTTGGATTTTAGAGGGGGTCTTCAACCGCCCCCCTCCCCCCATCGTGACAGGGTGGGAGGATTTTACCGGAAAGACGGCGCGGCTTGAACAGGGCAACGGGAGTGAGTCTGCACTGAAGCCAACCTCCCGCTAGTCGGCCCTCTGCCGCACCACACCACATCGATTTCGGATCACCTCTCACGTGTCACAGCGCATTGCGTACGTGCGCGTCACTCCCGCTACCGCCGGGTCACCAGGCCGAGCCAGACGACAGACCAGCTGGCAGCTGCCCACTGCTGGCAGGCATCGGACGCCGCTCCCGCTACCGCCGGGTCACCAGGCCGAGCCAGACGACAGACCAGCTGGCAGCTGCCCACTGCTGGCAGGCATCGGACGCCGCTCCCGCTGCGCTCTTTCACAGCCAGCCACCACCGCCGGGCGCTGATTAACGCCCTGTGAAAGGACCGTAGCTGGACAACGTCCTGTACGTCTGGAGCTGGATAACGTCCTGTATGGCTGGAGCTGGATAACGTGATGTACGGCTGGAGCTGGATAACGTCCTGTACCACTGGAGCTGGATAAAGTCGTGTACGGCTGGAGCTGGATAATACATCTGGAGCTGGATAACGTCCTGCACGGCTGGAGCTGGATAACATATCTGCGCAACAGGAGCTGGATAACATATCTGCGCAACTGAAGCTGGATAACATCCTGTGCGGCCGGAGCTGGATAACGTTCCGTACGACTCTGGGTCATTGGATCAAAGTCAGCCTCGGCTGCTGGCTGGACGGCGAGTTGCGTGGCCATTATCGACAGCTCCGAGCGAGTCCAGAAGAGTCGGGAATGACCTTTTCGGGTCGGCGGTGAAATCGTTCGCGAACGGCGCTGGCAATGGTAAAAACAGCAGCCGGCTGCTGTCAGTCGACGAAGGCCCCAGTGCCGGCAGATTTTGGCATTGGGTAGTCGGTACTAGGACCGCCTTGTTGATTGATGTGGCGTCGTGAAGACCGGTGTATGGTGCGTCCCAGCATCAACGGAATTTTGGTTGAATATAAAGAAATATTTACATATATATATCTATATATATATGTATATGTATATGTATATATATATATATATATATATATATGTATATATATATATATATATATATATATATATATATATATATATATATATATATATATATATATATATATATATATATATATATATGTGTGTGTGTGTGTGTGGCGTATGTGTGTGTGTGTATGCATATACGTGCGTATGCATGTATTAACCAACGCTGTAAAGTAGTCGCATTAACCATGCCTTATTCAGAAAACAATCCATTGTATTGCCAGTATTTGTGTTCTAGTATTCCTATTCCTGCTATGCAATAGTACTCAGCAGACAGTTGCATGCAAACGCAGTGTGTGCAAAGCGTCGTTAACATGTGCATTCCAGTGCAATATCCGGGACGGAGCATGCTGGCTAACTGATAGCTCGAGGTCATTCAGCAGCTATGTGGGTGGCAACCCCCTGTACGGACTGGACAGGTGTGTGTGTGTGTGTGTGTGTGTGTGTGTGTGTGTGTGTGTGTGTGTGTGTGTGTGTGTGTGTGTGTGTGTGTGTGTGTGTGTGTGTGTGTGTGTGTGTGTGTGTGTGTGTGTGTGTGTGTGTGTGTGTGTGTGTGTGTGTGTGTGTGTGTGTGTGTGTGTGTGTGTGTGTGTGTGTGTGTGTGTGTGTGTGTGTGTGTGTGTGTGTGTGTGTGTGTGTGTGTGTGTGTGTTTGTGTGTGTGTGTGTGTGTCGTCGTAGTGTAGCAGATGTACTAGTGCATTGCAAACTGGATATAGCTGTTTATAGCTGGATAAACCTGGATATCTGGATATATTGCTGTAAATCTCCGTCAGTGATGGGATCGTGCACATTGGCACCATGCACGTTGGCACCATGTACATTTGCACCATGTGCATTGACACCATGTGCATTGGCACCATGTACTTGTGTCTGCCGTGTACCATGTGTATCAGTAGCTGTACTTGTATCCACCGTGTACCATGTGTATCAGTAGCTGTAGTTGTGACACCGTGTACATTAGCACCGCGCACATGGACACCGTGTACACTATTGCAGTGTAAAATAATTCGCTATGTGACCTGGAAATGCCCAGTTAATATAGCTATAATATTTCATACTTGTCTCAAGTTTTCATGATGTTGCCGCATAGGAAGTATGATCACAGTCATGATAGACCTTACTGAAGTGTGAAATGCGAAGAACTGAAGTAAATGGCATACCATGATTGTTTATCCTTGAGTGACTGTCCAGTGTTCTGTTCCATGTTTCAGTATTCCAAAGCAACTTCGTTTTTCATCCCCACAGTTAATGTAAATGTAACGCTAAGACCCTGGTACATTGGCACCATGTGTATTGGCACAGTTTATATTGACACCAGGGTACATTGGGAACGCATGCATTGGCACCGTATGCATTGGCACCTGTATATGGTAATGCTCACGGTGCCAATGCTTACGGTGAGTGGGCACCGTGACGATTGGCACGGTGTGTATTAGCACTTTGTATTGTTTATTGGGTGTTTCACGGCGCACTTTATGCACGACCACGGCCAATGGCGCCGCTCGCACTGTTTCGCTGGTGGGCCGCGTGATTTTGAAATGTCCTGAATGGTCCGAGTGTTGAACCCGGGAGCTTTGGTACTCAGAGCTCAACACCTTAACCACTCGGCCGTCCCCGTCCCTTCGCACCGTGTTCATTGGCGCCACTGAACCGGCCATAGACACGCAAACATGCGAACATTTCTGACACGGTGGCAGGGGCGGATCCAAGAATTGTCATGGGTGACGCTTGCCTGGAAGCGCGCCATTTCTTCTGAGGGGCGCCAATCGAAAGTACCTGGAGGGGCACTTCCGGCCGAGGAAAAAATGCGAGGGGTGCACTGGAGCACTCCTGGGGGAGCGTCACCTTCGATGGTAGCGCATGCAAATAAGTGCCTCCTCTCTGTGTCTGTTCCTGGCAGGGTGCCACTACCGACTGACAGACAAAGCGTCGCACGAAAACGAAAGAGATGCCAGCGCCACGAAAATATAATTTTTGCAGACCAAGAATCCCAAAAAAGTGATATTTCAAAATTTTGAGTTCTGGATTGTCATTGATTTTTATTTTTATAATGGATGGAGCGGACCGAGAAACGTTGATCGAGCTCAACTTGCTCTCATGAAAGTGCTTACTTTGGACAGAATCTTTGATTGTAGTTCTAATGGGCAAATGCGCATAGCTAATACGTAATTATAAACGGGCAAGAAATATCTGGTTCGTTTTGTTTCGTCCCTAAAGGTAAGAATATCTTTACCCGTTAAAGCGTGGCGACTGGTTGAACTTTCCTGAAGGTGACTTCACTTGACCTTAACTAACTCGTTGGCCCTAGATGATCTGACCTCAAAATGTTGACACAGCATGCCAAATTGATGTGGAAAAGGTATGCTTAATTTCGGCGCGCTATCCCGCGCCGTTCTTTCACTATCCGCGGAAAAACTTAGGGGGCGGTTGAAGACCCCCACCCCCCGGGAAGGCGAGGGATAAGGTTTCATATTGTCCTAACAGGCACCATCGCTTACTTTGGCCATGCATTGCACCAAGTGCAACCAAAGCATGGGCTAAGTATATATATATATATATATATATATATATATATATATATATATATATATATATATATATATATATATATATATATATATATAAGAAAACTAGTTATTTTTATATTCAAATTGCATGAATATATGCACGCTTTACTATTTTATTTGACAGAAAATGCATGCGGTGTACATTGGTCTATGGTAGTTACACTTCATACCTATGTTTTATCTCGCCGGTCAGCGAGTTCACCCTGCACGACTTTCTATTTCGATGGATTTCGTCCGCGGTCCTGGTTACAGCATCAGACGTTCATCTCTGTGGACCAGGGCTAGGGATTGTTCAAGGGATTTAGACCGCATATTGTGACAGGTGCTCCTGATCACATCTCCAAAAGCCCAGCTACTGCGTCAGCAACTGTATCGGCTGCGCGGTAAGTGTCTCCACTAATCCGGCGCTGCACCACCGTGTTGGCGACCGGCGCTGAGCCGCTCAGTGATGGATTGGCGACGGGAACGCTCGTTATTTTGCGGATTGCCGCCACCCCGCTGAGCCTCACCCGATCCGTCTGTAATCCGCCTACCGATGGGAACAGAGTCTGTTTTGTCAACACACGTAGTGGGCTGTAGCAGCCACAGCTGACTGGACAGTCCTGGATAACCGTAAAATGTGGTGATCCTGGATAGCCACGTATGGGTGATCCTGGATAGCCACGTATGGATATTCCTGCTGTATGTGAGTGAGATGCAAATGTTTCGTTGCTTCGTCGTGACAATACAAACTGACTGGCGGGTAGAAAACTCTGAATTGGTACATCACCACGCGCTCACTGGAATGCAGAAGTTGTTCCGACTCAGCTAACATGTAATGAGCTCGTCACCTTTCAAGAGCATCGACCATCCTCCACCAAAGATATTGGCCACCCTCCAAAGATGTCGACCATCCATCAGGAATATAGACTATCCTTCAAGGATATCGACCATCCTCCACGGATACAGACAATCCGCCAAGGATACCGACCACCTTCCAATGGTGTCGACCACCATCCAAGGATATCGACCACCGTACATTCACCCAACATGTTGGCCACCTCCACTCCACAGACAGGAGAATGGCATTGATGACGAGAATGACGGCTTGTCATGGCGGCAAGCACAGAGTAGGCAGACTTGCTGATCGGATTTGCTGCTAAAGCAAACGAACAGTGGCATGTTTCTTCAGAGTATTTGCCATCATATTAGATAATAAGATCTTCACCTGAGCTGTGCTTGAACTATGCATTGTCCGTTTCAAAAAGCCATATATGTATATCCGTAGTGCTTTCTTCTGTTTACCATAGCGTAAAAATATGGCCAACAAAGAGTACACACAAAAGTCCTACGCTGTGTTGAAAGAGGTAATGATCTTAATAAACGAACTAACGTAATTATCTTGGTAAAAGAACTAACGTAATGAGCATAGAAAACGATCCACTTAGATACGAACATTATAACCAGAAACGTTTCGAAAGTTTCTCCCTAATCTTTATACATCTGTAAGAATATGAATGCTGTGAGACACGTGAACAACACCCAGAAGTGGAGATCTCAGAGGGTTAAAGGCTGAGTACCCTTCTGACACCTGGTTCGACCGCTCCAAATGTGCGGCGGGGACAGGGGAGTCCAGGAATTTGATCAAGTGCGCAATGCTATATGAAGGAAAACAATTGGAACAACCTTCAATGGCATGTAGGTAATTAGTCGTTCTGGAGATTGGTACTACTTCTCCAGTGTTACGTAGACTTTCAGGTAGTGCTTTTCCTTGGCCCCATAGTTTCTAGTTGGTGCATGTTCATGCATCCTCATAAGCACCAATGTGATGTTTCTAAAAGCTGTTTGGTGTCCAGTCACTATGACGTAGTGCTCAAGAACCGCCTGTTAACGTCAATAATCTACCCATGCTCTGGGACGTCGTTCATGCGCAATAAAATATAACCGCAAGGATAATTCATGAATTTTGGTGGTATTGCGAACTTGCCTAAATATTTGGCGTGACCTATTTCACGGGATCTTGCACTGTACCTATGTATCACTCCGAACGGCTGACCTGTTATTCTTCTTGCCTGGTCTTCAACATTGGTTGAGCAAAGCTCATCCCATCAATCTTCGTACGTATATTTCAGTCTGCCAATAAGAGAAGCCTTCCACACGTTCGGATTGAGTGAGTTATTAACAGAAAACTATTGGGTGGGCGTTCTCCAACTGGCCACTCCATCCGCCTTGCCAGGAAGGAAAATGGGTCCGTGTAGTGAGTCCCCCCCCAGGCGGTCTGGTGCGACGCGTTGCAAAGAATGTTGCAGAATTCTTGAAATTGCGTTGAAGGTTGAACAGGACTTCAAATTGGAGACGTATTTATCAACCAGGCGATTGTAATCAGGAACTTTTCGAGGGGATTGACAGGAAAGTAGTCGAGCTTCCCAAGCTCTGTCATTTACCGGCGCTGGACCTGGAGCCCCCTAGAATGTGGAGGTATCTCCTCCCCTGGTACAGCCTGCTTTTCTACTTAGGGTACGATGATTCTGCCTAGGGTATCATAGGAAGCATAAGAACAAGTTTGGCCGCCTTTTCACTTTAATTTACGCTAGTTTACGCCGGGAAATAGGGCGAAGGAACTAAACTGCAAAGTGCAGCAGTTTTGACGAGATCCCGTGCTGGTACACACCAGCACCAATCATGACCCAGGCCAAATTATTGTTCGCCAAGGAACCAACCTATCCTACACTTTGGCGCTCTTTGTCGCAGGTCGGCGTGACAATGCTATGTTGGTGATTGTGCTCATTGACAAAGCACTCGTCATCTGCGAGGAGAAGGCTTGCCATGCTGCACTCTCGGATACAATTCCTATGTACGTAAAAAAAACTTGTTCGGCCACAAAGTACGCGTTTCAGATGCCCAGATCACTGATGTTACTTACCAATGACGTCACAGACGCTGCGCTGTCAGACATACGCTACCCTGTCCATGTTTTCTCGCTGACGTCCCAGACACTTTGTTTTTTTTCAGTTTGCTCTTCAACTGAAAAGTAAGCAACTCCATGCACCCCCAAACAAAAATTCAGAAGTGAGCACCCATGCTGGAAATGCTTGCTTTTCAGATTCATATATTTTGCTCCTCCATATTGCTGTTCAACTGGAAAGTAAGCATTTGCCGCATAAGTGTTCACTTATGAAAATTATTGGGGAGGGGGATATGAGAAGGCAATGGCGGACACAAATGGACACGGAGCACACTCCGTAGGGTCCCATGTTAAAAGTTGAAATTATTGGTGGGGAGGGGCAAAGCCAACATTGAGCGGGCACTTACCCCTCAAAAGTACATAAACCAATACCCCGGTCTAACACGACACCTGTCACTAATTAGATCTGCTTGTCAATGAGCTGAAGTAGGTGTAAATATTACAATTTGGCCAGGTAAGTGCTGATGATGCTGTCATCAAACAAAGACATTGCCACTTGAGAGCCAATGTTGCATTGCATGTGAAGCTGAGTGACCATGGGAGAGGTCGTCATCCAGCGAACAAGAGAACACTTTAAGCAGCAATCTTCACTCAGTTCCCCGCGGAGAAGGGCACGCTCAGATATCGGCGATTAGCCGTCACGGGAGCTTCCTGCCGAAACTGAAGGCCAACTGTGTCTGGACATCAGCAGAGGACCGCTGCCAGTCTGTGTTGCCCTCTCGGGAGCACGTTCTGTTCGGAGCCGTCTGTCGGTCCGCCTTTCCCTCTGGGGAGCCGGGGCTTCCCGCACGTTCTGTTCGGAGCCGTTTGTCGGTCCGCGTTTCCCTCTGGGGAGCCGGGGCTTCCCGCACGTTCTGTTCGGAGCCGTCTGTCGGTCCGCCTTTCCCTCTGGGGAGCTGGGGCTTCCCGCACGTTCTGTTCGGAGCCGTCTGTCGGTCCGCCTTTCCCTCTGGGGAGCCGGGGCTTCCCGCACGTTCTGTTCGGAGCCGTCTGTCGGTCCGCCTTTCCCTCTGGGGAGCCGGGGCTTCCCGCACGTTCTGTTCGGAGCCGTCTGTCGGTCCGCCTTTCCCTCTGGGGAGCTGGGGCTTCCCGCACGTTCTGTTCGGAGCCGTTTGTCGGTCCGCGTTTCCCTCTGGGGAGCCGGGGCTTCCCGCACGTTCTGTTCGGAGCCGTCGTCGGTCCGCCTTCCCTCTGGGGAGCGGGCTTCCCGCACGTCTGTTCGGGCCGTCGTCGGTCCGCCTTCCCCTGGGGAGCGGGGCTTCCCCAGTCTGTGTTCTGTGGACGGACTTGAGAAGCCGTGGGCTCGGCTTTGGACCGACCGACGGCCACACCTCTTACCTCTTGCTTTGGTTATCTGCGGGCTGTAGGTGTTCTCGTCTACAGATCAAACTCCGAGAGCACGTGCATTCGCGACGCCTTTTGCGTTCGCTTTCATATAAATTCGGTACTTAATAGTCACGTACTAGACTCTGCCATTAGTGAAACTCGCATTGTGTATACATATGCTTATGTGCAATGCCAAATATAGCCTAACGTGAAGCCTGGTGCAACGTGTATGGCTCATGATAATGCATGCAGATTCACCACGAATCATTCAATGCAGGACCCATTGCAGCTCCTATTCATGCGGTTTTGTCCCAGCATTCGATAAGCGAAAACAATGAACAATCGAACAATGAGCACGTACAAATGTTCCTGCAATGACGTAATTGCACCTCCAATGGCATGTTTTCAATGGCATGTTTGGGTGTAGTACATCCATCCGCACCCTTATTTCAAGGATAGACTTATAATGTATATAAAGTCATATAGCACAGATTGGGAACGTTTGATCTGCGTCACTTTTTGCTCAAAGGCGACGAAGGTAAGAGACAAATTCTGGTTCAAACGCACCCAAAAACAGTTGCGCAGGGCTATTAGGAAGTGTAGTTCCCTCCCAACTGTAAGCCGGTGGCTGGGCATTCATGTCCTTTTCATATTCATATTGATATTCATATCCACCTCAACGCAAGTCGTGGGGGAAATCATGTCAGAACATCGCTAGCGTGTCAAGGGTGAAAATCGGCCGTAGTTTTGGCGTTGGCGGCCCGCCAAATTTTACTGCCGGTGTCCGCGTCCGTTCGAATTCTCGCTGGCAGACGTTCGGCCGGGTGTTGGACCGGACGGTCGGCCGGGTGTTGGACCGGACGGTCGGCCGGGTGTTGGACCGGACAGCCGGCTGGGTATGGGACCGGAGGGTCGGCCGGGTGTTGGACCGGACAGCCGGCCGGGTGTTGGACCGGACAGCCGGCCGAGTGTTGGACCGGACGGTCGGCTGGGGGTTGGACCGGACGTTCAGCTGGGGGTTGGACCGGAAGCTAGGCCGGGTGTTGGACCGGACGTTCGGCTGGGTGTTGGACCGGACGGTCGGCCGGGTGTTGGACCGGACGGTCGGCCGGGTGTTGGACCGGACGGTCGGCCGGGTGTTGGACCGGACGGTCGGCCGAGTGTTGGACCGGACGGTCGGCCGGGTGTTGGACCGGACGGTCGGCTGGGTGTTGGACCGGACGGTCGGCCGGGTGTTGGACCGGACGGTCGGCCGGGTGTTGGACCGGACGGTCGGCCGGGTGTTGGACCGGACGGTCGGCCGGGTGTTGGACCGGACGGTCGGCCGGGTGTTGGACCGGACGGTCGGCCGGGTGTTGGACCGGACAGCCGGCCGGGTGTTGGACCGGACGGTCGGCAGGGTGTTGGACCGGACGGTCAGCTGGGGGTTGGACCGAACCGACGGACGGCCGCACTCTTCGTGGTCGATGCATGCAAACTTGAATACCTGCTAGAGCCAACTGGCCGTCAATCCCGATACGCACGCCAATGCCACACGACCTCAGCCGTATCCTCCGCCCTGGTAACTGGAACCCTCGGGCATCACCGAGCCTTGCTAAACGGACAGAGCGAAGTTGCTATACGGCGAATAAGTACAAGGCTAGAGACACACAATGCGAATCGCGTGATGCGAAGCCATAATATTTATAGCACATCAGTGTAAGTGGCAATTAAATGGACGATTGACGGCTAACTAACTTTAACACGGGCGCCCGAGGGCCTGTTACATAACGCGGTACGGATAGGGGGCGGATCCCCCCCCCCCCTATAATATCTCGGAAGCTGCTGAAGGTAGAAGACAATTTGGAGGGAAAATTACGTCTGTAGTGAACTGGCTGCAGCATACAGTTCGTGACCCTAGGTCAATGCCTTCAGGGTGAAATAATGTCGAGATGGCAGCCACGCTGCGCCGACGAAACCTGGTGACCTTGAACGCTCCCTGGCGGAATCCGGTCGGTCGAATCAGCACCCCGCGCCGGCGGCAAAAGCACCCTTCCGGCCTTTCAGCCGACACAGATTAGCGTTTCAGAGTTATTTAATGCTATCAGGAGCGCACCAGCTTTCTTTCTTCAGCGGAGAATCCCCCGACGTCCGCATTACCATCGCGCCCGACTCTTATCACGCCGCTTGAACGCACGTGATTGTGTTTAACACCCACCCTGCGACCTCTGACGTCACCGCCTGCGCCCCCGGCCGCTGACGCAACGGCCCGAAGTCAGATCACCGCGTCTAATGCGGAACACCTCATCTCGCCGAGATGAACACCAGGCCATCCCGGAGAATGCAAAGCCGTGCACATGTTCCCGATAAATAAAGGTGTCCTGTGTAAATGTCCTCAACTAAACAACTACTGTGGAGCAAACAGCACGGATAGCAGCAGCCAACAACATGAAAACAGCGGGCACTGGACTGGTCGCTTGGCACTGGTCACTGGTCACTGTTCACTGGTCACCGGTCACTGGTCACTGGTCACTGGCCACTACTCACTGATCATTGTTTATTGGTTATTTATTATTGGTCATTGGTCATTGGTCATTGATCATTGATCATTGGTCATTGGACATCTATCATGGGCCCGTGATAACTTAGCATTGGTCATTGATCATTGATCACTGGTCACTGATCACTGGCCATTGGTCACTCTTGCCACTGGTCACTGGTCACTGGCCATTGGTCACTGGTAACCACAGCACTACAACAACCGTCGTTCGCGAAGAAGGTGGCGTCCGCCACGAGGGGGAGACGTTCATTAGCTCTTACCCGGACACCGGCGCTCCGCAAACGGAGCGACAAGTCTTCTGCAGTCGTGGGGAGACCCGCCCCATCTTGGCTGGGCACGAGGGCGTCGTGTAGGACAGCGAACACGTCTGGCAGCCTCGCCATCAACAGCTTCTCCTCTCTCTAGAAAATACATCAGCTGACATGGACGCCGCAAGGCGAATGTTTACAGCGATAGAAGCCCTCACACGTGTTGGCGGTGAGCAGATGGCGCGGCTGGTGCCCTGATGCGGTACGCTGTTGCTACGTGAGAGGCAAGTCGAGCTTCGCGGACGCGCAGCCGCTCGCGTGTCAGCCCAACGAGTCCTGAACACGACACGGAGGATGCTGGTCAACCTGGATGGCGCCGAGTGCCGTTCACTCGAACTTCCCACAAATGCGGATTTTGCCGTGGGCAGTTTCGCCATGCGTACGATCCGGCAGACCGTCCTGCTCTGATGATCTGACAGAGCAGCGATCTGGCAGAGCGTCCGGCTCTGACCGGCTCCATAGCTCCGACGGCCACATCCGTCTGCAGCTGCTCCCTTCACCCGGCGTCTGTGGACGTACACAGGGTGGTCGGAGCCGACTGAGGCGCCGTATTGACTGAACCGACGGAACCGACTGTCTGGCTGGCGTCAAGGCCCACCTCCGATCCTTTGAAGCACCCAAACGCCTGGGAAACACGTCCTGGTGGTTGTCTTTGAGCTTCTGCATGTCGATTCAGGCAGAGTTCCTAAGCTCTCGTGTGTTGAATATACACAATCATGGGATGACCTCATGGTACATCATGTCTTCTCAATAGGGGGGGACGGTCGGTGGTCAGGTGACCTTGCGTCAGACGGGGGTCGGCCGATGGTCAGGTGACCTGTCCATGGTACACCGCCTCCGGCACCAGGTCAAACCGGTGACGGCCGGTAGTCAGGTGACCTTGGGTCAGACGGGGGGCGGCCGGTGGTCAGGTGACCTGTCTACAGTACACCGTCTCCGACATCAGGTCGGGCCGGGAACGGCCGGTGGTCAGGTGACCTTGTGTCAGGCCGGGAACGGCCGGTGGTCAGGTGACCCGTCTCCGACTCAGGTCAGGCCGGGAACGGCCGGTGGTCAGGTGACCTTGTGTCAGGCCGGGAACGGCCGGTGGTCAGGTGACCTTGTGTCAGGCCGGGAACGTCCGGTAGTCAGGTGACCTTGGGTCAGGCCGGGAACGTCCGGTGGTCAGGTGACCTCGGGTCAGGCCGGGGGTGGCCGGTGATCAGATGACCTTGGGTCAGACCGGTGACGTCCGACAGTAGTGTTGGCCAGTGTCCCGAATCACCTCGGGAATGCCAGCGACAGTTTCTGAGCTCAGGGAAACAACCCATAAGCCTCCGCGGCTAATGAGACAATTTGCAGAGCGGAATTGCTGGCGCCGCAGCCTGTCTGTCGCGAATCATGTCAAGCAGAATGCTGTCCGACGAAGGGCCGGCTGCACAGGGCCCTCGGCACGCTTCTTCAGCCATGAGTTGTCCGGACTTTCCCGGCCTGACCCAAGGTCACCTGACTACCGGCCGTTCCCGGCCCGACCTGATGTCGGAGACGGTGTACTGTAGACAGGTCACCTGACCACCGGCCGTCCTCGGCCTGACCCAAGGTCACCTGACTACCGGCCGTCACCGGTCTGACCTAGTGCCGGGGGCGGTGTACTGTAGACAGGTCACCTGACCATCGGCCGTCCTCGGCCTGACCCAAGGTCACCTGACTACCGGCCGTCACCGGTCTGACCTAGTGCCGGAGGCGGTGTACTGTAGACAGGTCACCCGACCACCGGCCGTCCCCCTCTGACCCAAGGTCACCTGACCACCGGCCGTACCCCGTCTGACCTGGTGCCGGGGGCGGTGTACTGTAGACAGGTCACCTGACCACCGGCCGTCCCCCGTCTGACCTGGTGCCGGGGGCGGTGTACTGTAGACAGGTCACCTGACCACCGGCCGTACCCCGCCTGACCCAAGGTCACCTGACTACCGGCCGTACCCCGTCCGACCTGATGTCGGAGACGGTGTACTGTAGACAGGTCACCTGACCACCGGCCGTCCCCCGTCTGACCTGGTGCCGGGGGCGGTGTACTGTAGACAGGTCACCTGACCACCGGCCGTCCCCCTTCTGACCTGGTGCCGGGCTACTACCCCGGCCTACCCAAGGTCACCTGACCACCGGCCGTCCCCCCTGACCTGGTGCCGGGGGCGGTGTACACCGGCCGTCCCCCGTCTGACCTGGTGCCGGGGGCGGTGTAACTGACCACTACAAGGTCACCTGACCACCGGCCGTACCCCGTCTGACCTGGTGCCGGGGGCGGTGTACTGTAGACAGGTCACCTGACCACCGGCCGTCCCCCTCTGACCCAAGGTCACCTGACCACCGGCCGTCCCCCGTCTGACCTGGTGCCGGGGGCGGTGTACTGTAGACAGGTCACCTGACCACCGGCCGTCCCCCGTCTGACCTGGTGCCGGGGGCGGTGTACTGTAGACAGGTCACCTGACCACCGGCCGTCCCCCGTCTGACCTGGTGCCGGGGGCGGTGTACTGTAGACAGGTCACCTGACCACCGGCCGTCCCCCTCTGACCCAAGGTCACCTGACCACCGGCCGTACCCCGTCTGACCTGGTGCCGGGGGCGGTGTACTGTAGACAGGTCACCTGACCACCGGCCGTACCCCGTCTGACCTGGTGCCGGTGGCGGTGTACTGTAGACAGGTCACCTGACCACCGGCCGTACCCCCGTCTGACCTGGTGCCGGGGGCGGTGTACTGTAGACAGGTCACCTGACCACCGGCCGTCCCCTCTACCCCGTCTACCTGGTGCCGGGGGCGGTGTACTGTAGACAGGTCACCTGACCACCGGCCGTCCCCCGTCTGACCCAAGGTCACCTGACCACCGGCCGTACCCCCGTCTGACCTGGTGCCGGGGGCGGTGTACTGTAGACAGGTCACCTGACCACCGGCCGTACCCCGTCTGACCTGGTGCCGGGGGCGGTGTACTGTAGACAGGTCACCTGACCACCGGCCGTACCCCCGTCTGACCTGGTGCCGGGGGCGGTGTACTGTAGACAGGTCACCTGACCACCGGCCGTACCCCGTCTGACCTGGTGCCGGGGGCGGTGTACTGTAGACAGGTCACCTGACCACCGGCCGTACCCCGTCTGACCTGGTGCCGGGGGCGGTGTACTGTAGACAGGTCACCTGACCACCGGCCTCCCACCTGTGCCGGGGCGGTGTACTGTAGACAGGTCACCTGACCACCGGCCGTCCCCCGTCTGACCTGGTGCCGGGGGCGGTGTACTGTAGACAGGTCACCTGACCACCGGCCGTACCCCGTCTGACCTGGTGCCGGGGGCGGTGTACTGTAGACAGGTCACCTGACCACCGGCCGTACCCCGTCTGACCTGGTGCCGGGGGCGGTGTACTGTAGACAGGTCACCTGACCACCGGCCGTCCCCCGTCTGACCTGGTGCCGGGGGCGGTGTACTGTAGACAGGTCACCTGACCACCGGCCGTCCCCCGTCTGACCTGGTGCCGGGGCGGTGTACCAGGTCACCTGACCACCGCCGTCCCCGTCTGACCTGGTGCCGGGGCGGTGTACTGTAGACAGGTCACCTGACCACCGGCCGTCCCCCGTCTGACCTGGTGCCGGGGGCGGTGTACTGTAGACAGGTCACCTGACCACCGGCCGTACCCCGTCTGACCTGGTGCCGGGGGCGGTGTACTGTAGACAGGTCACCTGACCACCAGCCGTACCCCGTCTGACCTGGTGCCGGGGGCGGTGTACTGTAGACAGGTCACCTGACCACCGGTCGTACCCCGTCTGACCTGGTGCCGGTGGCGGTGTACTGTAGACAGGTCACCTGACCACCGGCCGTACCCCGTCTGACCTGGTGCCGGAGGCGGTGTACTGGACAAATCAGTCTTCGGTTCAACTGATTTATTGAACTGATGACGATCCTGGGATGGGATCGAAACCGGTTTTCCTGAAAACCATTTTTACTACGCGCTTCAACCAACCGTGATCACCGTAGTGACAAACATTAATATGAATACACATTATCCTGTATATTCATATTAATGTATATATTCATTGTATATTCATTGATGTATACATTAATATATACATTCATATCAATGTATTTATTAATGTATATATTCATATATACTCATTGCTTTCACTCACCACAGGCTGCACCACCAATTGCGAAACCTTTACGATAACCATGCTGTGCCAGCTTGACAGCTTGAAGACTGCAGGTCGAGAAGGTGGTACACATCCAAACATCCCGCCTTTGGGGAGAGCCTCCCTTACATATGACATTCAGTGGTATATAGCCTGAACCAGACCTGCCTCTGTGACGTAGTCATTCGCTGACAACTCTCGGGGCTTCCAGACCCGTCAAATAGCAATGACCACAGTTGCCCAGATTGACGGTGGGAGACCATGTGTCAGATCGTTAGGGAACAGACGCAATGGAGATGTGATAATTAGGAGCAGGGAGAGGAAGACGAAATGCATTGACGCCCTTGGTATTATCGAATGCCTCACCCATATATATCCGACATTGGATTGTGGGGTTGGGGGCCCAACAATTGATAGTGGTCGGATGTACAAGATCCAACACCTTTATGTGCAGGTTTTATGCAATCAGCCATCCATATGTGTAGCTCCTATGTGATAGTGCATCGCCAGGTGTAAGTATTATGCATCCTTTTTTTTTTTTTTTGGGGCTCAAAAAAATTGCAAACAAAAAAAAAAAAAAAATTTTTTTTTCCCGGGGTGGGGGTTTTTGAGGGGAGGGGGTCGCTTCGGTGTGTTTCCACCCCCCGCCGCGGGGGTCGTCGGGGCCGCAAGGCGCGGCACAGCAACAAACACAGACGGGAACAAAACCACAAGGACACGCCCCTCCTGTCGGCCCACCCTCACAGCGCAAACACATCAATAAAGCGACCACAACAACACAAAATGCTTCACATGCCAACATCCCTGTTTCATAGTCAATCCAAGTCTCCTTCCTTTTCGTACTCAAGTTTCAAGGGAAACTGGATTCAGCAGTAGGGACAACCTATAACGAGGCGACACGAGCCGGCGGCGATCGCCAGCGCGGGGAGGCTGAGGGCGGGACGGCAGGCGCACGGAGGTAAAACACAAAAGCACAGGGCAGGGGGGGAACAGGGGGGAGGGCCGCCGAACAAGGCAGCGGCGGCGGACCCGGCGGACGCCCAAAAGTGGTTGGTGCAAGGGCCCACGCCTGGAAGTGTGATATACCTGCGTCGGTGTGATCGGGGGAGTCGAACAAGACCCGCCTCCACAAGGGCTTTTGGTTCTTTCGAACTAAAAACAAACCGACTGCCCACGAGAATACGTCTGAATTACTGAGAAAGTAATAGAGGCTCATGCGTTGCGAACAAAAGGTTGAAAGAGAGGCTAGCACCCCATGTAAAGTTTGTCGCGGAAAGTGGATAAAATGGTGCTGCGAAGGAAACCAATGTGAGGGCCCGAGTCGAACAATGGTTCGAGAAGCCGCGATCGCTACTGCGATACATAAACTGCTGAAAGAAGTCGGCATCACCAGGTGTACGTCCGTCCGGTGATGAGTGGTTCGGAAAATTGTTTGATATAGCCCGCTCAAATGTGCTGATATCGATAGCTGCAAATGTGCGATGGCCGACAAAGTGCCACGAATAGAGTTTCCCTTGTCCAAGACCAGAGAGGACCTCACCAAATGCAAATCGGCACCGCCGATATCCGTGAAACCACTCGTCGACGCGCCATGGACGAAAGTAGGCGTCTGACCGCCGAGAGTCACATCACCACAACCGGGACCTTTGGAATGCCCAGCTAGATTCTAATTCAGACCAAGATTCCGCCACAGATTCATCATCGCTCACATCTGTAGTCAATGAGTCAGAGTATATGGTGAACAGTAACACAGACGAACCCAAATACGGCTCTAGCAGCAGATCGGTACGGAGTGTCTAATCGTGCGTGTGCTGCGATCATAAACGGTTTCCAAGTGGACATTGGTCGGATCACTTCTGACGATATGGACTGCATAGTGGATAGCAAAAGTATGGCGAGCAAGGGATCGATTAGAAGAGAGGTAGTAGCCCAGAGCCATGAGGATCATGCAGGTCGTATCTGGTCTCTACTTCGACGGTAGAAAAGAGACACGCTTATGACAGCCAGTTCAAAGAAGACGGAAGAGCACATTGTGGTTGTATCCGAGCCAGACATCATATTTAGGACATTTACCCCACAGACTGGGAAAGCAGGACATTTCAGGACCAACGCCGTGGCATATGAGTTGGCGGATGTTTCTGTGCTGGCTGTGACGGCACGAGAGTAATACGGCCAAAAAGGTGGTGTTATCCGTTTGTTGAGCTCGGACAAAAACGCCCCGTCCACTGGTTTGTGTGCCAACTCAGCAAAGAACTTAATCTCGGCAGTATTTAGCCAGTAGATGGAGTCACAACAGGACCAAGTCGTTAGGGCGAGGCCGGCGCGCAGGCGCAGAAAACCTCCAGTGGTCGATAGCCAATCGAGGCGAAAGTCAAAACACAGGAGATCTCAGACCTAAGTCAGACAGGCAAGTACAGTCTGACGCGAGCCAGACGACACTCTCGAAAACGCGAGACTCAAAGAACGCAAAAAAGACGGCCACAAACCACCCAAGCTGACTCGGCGGCGCGAATCTCCGGCCTACAACAACCGAACAGCCACAGACAGCGAGAAGCTAGCGGAGTAACGGCCACAACTCCCAGGGTCTGCACAAAACAAAGTCTGACCCCAACCTCCAGCGCAACCTCCAAATGCGACCGAGAAGCGGCCAGCACCGGAAACAGCGCAACAGCTACGGTGCACCCGAGCAGACGCAGCAAGGCAGCGCCAAGACAACCACACGGAAAGGGCGGTCACCAACCAGCAGTGTCCAGAACTCAAGTCGAAGCACACACGGAAGTCAAGCTCCAAAGAAAGGGCAACAGTACAGGAGCTAGAGGAAAGGCACAACCGCCGCCCTCACACAACAACGCCGAAACTACAGACACATCGCGAGTCCTCTCGAAGTACCGCCAACCCCGCACAGCAGAGGGGAACGGAGGAAAGGACCAGCCTTGAAGGTAAACCACTCTTTCGGGCCATCCCGCCGGGTCTCCGCCGCCGACTGCCTTGTTCGGCGCCCTCCCCCCCTGTCTCCCCCCCCCTCCCCTGCCCCGTCTCGCCTTGTGTTCCTACCCTCACCGTGCGCCGGCCGTCTCCCGCCCCATCCCAGCCCCCCCCCCGCGCCATGCGACATCGCCGCCGGCTCGTGTCGCCCTCAATAGGTTGTCCCTACTCTGACAACCCAGTTTCCCGAAACTGAACGAAAGGAACAGGAGACTGGATACTAATAAAACAGGTATGTATGGCACGAAGCTATTTTGTGTCGAGTGCGTAGCAATTATCGAAGATGATCAAGCACCGTGAAGGGTGGAGCACAGACAAGGAAAGGAGCGATCAGTCCTTCAGTGAGTTAATCTTACAATCAGAAATCCCGACTCCCGATCTGTTTTTGAATACCAGAATCCCTCATAAGTCATCCACGCACCGACTGCCGCTTTTTCGTCACAGCGCCGCGGCGCTCCGACGGTGGCCGGACGCGCGGTGTTAGTGCCATTTTTTTTTTTTTTTTTTTTTTTTTTTTTTTTTTTTTTTTTTTTTTTTTTTTTTTTTTCTTTGTTTTTGGAAGTGGTGTTCTGGATAATTTTACTAAACAAAAATAAATTTCCAAAAAAGCTTCGTAACACACCCTATTATGCATACAACCTAACAGCTGTAGGCTTAGGTATTATGCACAGGGACCTAGCAGGTGTAGAAGTAGGTATTGTACACACAACCTAGCAGCTGTAGGTTGAGGTATTTTGCACACAACTTAGCAGCAGCGGGTGTGGATGTTATGGACACAACCTAGCAACTGTAGGTTCAGGTATTATGGACGCAAACTAACATCTGTAGGTTTAAGTATTATGCACACAACCTTACAGATGTAGGAGTAGGTATTATGCACGCAACCTTACAGCTGTCGGTTGATTATTTATATGATAGAACATCTGTCGGGCTCAGGTTGTTATTTGTATTGTTGCATTTGATATTATTGCACTCGCATTGAAGGTTCCTGTGTTTGAACTATGTCATTTATAACATGCACTTAATTGTTTTTGGAATACATGAGTAGCCAATTTTGTCTATTTGAACAACTACCGCATGGCTGTGTGTTATTTAAATGCTCTTTTTCACTTCCAGCTATGGTACTGCTGTTTAAGCTACATTCCCATATGAAATAAAGCTGCCTTTTAGCTGGGACTCAGCTGTGAATGAAGTCAGCTTGATCAATTACCAAGAAATGAGCCTTTTTAAAAGCTCGTTTAAAAAAATTTTCTCAACAAGTATGTTCTCACCAGACACGCTGATGTCTCGACAAGACAAGCTGAAGCCCTCACTAAACAAGCTGATATTCTCACTAGACAAGGTGGTGTCCTCACTAGACAAGCTGCTGTCCTCGCTAGATAAGATGATGTCCTCACTAGACAAGCTGCTGCACCCACTAGACAAGGTGATGTCCTCACTAGACGAACTGCTATCCCCACAAGACAAGGTAATGTCCCCACAAGACAAGCTGATGTTCCCATTAAACAAGCTAATGTCCTCATTAAGCAAGCTGCTGTCCCCACTAGACAAGGTGATGTCCTCACTAGGCAAGCTGATGTCCCCACTAGACAAGTTAATATCCTCCCTAGATAAGCTGACATCCCCACTAGACAAGCTGATGTCCCAAATGGATCGACCCGAGCAATCGCTGTGTCCATCAAACTTTCTCCAACTGACTCACAAAGTCAAGTTGATTATTTGATTAGTAAAAACAGCATGAGTCGCACGCCATTTAACTTTCACTTCCTTGTGTTCTGCATTCGGAATCAAAACGGTCGGTTTTCTATGGCTGTCAGCAAAGTTGTACCTAACAATATTCATGGGTACATCATGTATGGATGCTCCCTTGTAGACCTTACTGTAGACCAATTGATGTTCGCACTTGGATCCTCCTGCCATATGAGGATCTTTTCAACCCCCAGCCATTATTTATTGATGTGGTTCAGAAGGCCCGAAACTTCAGCATGGGAGTAATTTCCCGCAAATCCTGGTTGGTTCAAATGTGATGTTCGTCCATGACATTAAATCTTAAGGAAGCGAGAGGAATTAAATAATGGAAAAAATAATGATCCATCTTGTTGGCTGGTGTACGGGTTCCTCCCCCGCTGTCAATCCTACATAGTATGCGGTTGCATAATTAGGCATTGCCGATGCACAGCTGTGGCCTGTGAGGGCACGTTCGCTGACAGGGAAACATGACGCGACGCTTTCGGACTTCACTGTTGCCTTCCGGAAATGCAAGCACCATACAGCCCTTTCCAAGTATCGTCTCATAAAGACATACAGACATAGAAGATCGGTGCAACTATGAGCCACAAGGCCCCTGTTTGGTTGCACTCGGGACACTCAACCAGTTGCCCACCAAATCCGTCGATCAGTCCTCCCTGGAATACTGAAATGCAAGCCTCGTTGTTTTCCACGTGACTGGACTTTAGTAGCCATCTTTGACTGAACTTTGAACAACGATTCCAGTCATCCAGATCGAGGATGTGATGTTTTGAATGGAATTCCTGAGTAATGACTACATCACTAATCTGAACATCATCACGATTGCTTCCGTTGGATTGGGCTTCTCTGTGCTGATTCAGGTCTGGAAAATATTCATCGGTGTTCTTTGACTCAGTAAAACAGCATCTTACTCATCATTTCCTGAGCACACATACGTCAGTGACAACTTAGTGTTCAGGATCATCTTAGTCTCAGAGAACTGCTTCCAAGTCGTTCCATGCTAGGGTTTCATCGCCAAACGATTTTCTACATGGGTCTTCGATGGAGCTCATCGTCGATCCTAAAAGTATCCCGGCCGTGGGGCTCAACCGATCATGAAATCCCATCTGAAGTTCCAGCCAATGAGGAAATTCCGAGTGTCATGAGATCATGTCAAACGGCGGTGTCTGTCAAGCTGATCATGGGCGCCATTGACTACGAAATCCCATCCGACGTTCCAACCATTGATGAAATGCTGAGTCATCAGAACTAGTCAAACATCAATGTTTGTCAAGCTAATCATGGGCACCATTGAAAAGCTTTGGCATTGCATTTACTATTCTGGAAGGAAGCCTGTCCTACCAACACAACTCCTTGAACTTGGCAGGACAGTGGATGCTTTCAGAGCCATGAATGCGAGACTGAAGCTGGTACTGAAAATCGGGCCACTGCGGCAAAAGTCACGCGTCCCAGTTTGTATTTGTATTTGCGAGTTCAACAAACCGATTCCAGAAAAGGATTAATATTTGGGTTGAGTCATATTCCAGTCAGACATATTTCACAAACATGAGCAAAAATAAAGACATAAAGACATAAAAGATTAGTGCAACTCTGAGCCACAAGGGCCCTTCTTGGTTGCACTCTGTACACTGAACCAGTTGCCCACCAAATCTGCCAATCAGCCCTCCCTGTAATACTGAAAAGCAAGCCCTCTATTCTTATAATGATTGTCTATGCTGTTTTTAAAGATGTTCAATGTGCTGCTACTGACGATGTTTTCTGGCAGCTGGTTCCAGTGTTCCACTACCCTCTTGGTGAAGAAAGTTTGCCTTAACCTTGTTCTGCTGTGGTTAATTTTAATTTTGAATTTATGACCTCTGATTGCATCATCTCTGTTAAATTCAAACATTTCCCCAAGGTATCCCCTCTCCAGACCATTGACAAATTTAAAGACCTCGATGAGATCTCCTCTCAGCCTTCTATATCTAAGTGAAAACATATTCAATTTCTTCAATCTTTCCTCATATGCCAGGTTGCTTATGCCATTAACCATTTTTGTAGCCCTCTTTTGTACTCTCTCTAAAAGCCAACAATCTTTTTCATAGCTAGGAGACCAAGTTGGATGCAGTATTCCAAATGTGGCCTGACGTATGCACAGTAAAGCTTCCTGATCACTTCCTCACTTCTGTATGATACATTCCTATTTATTGCCCCGAGCATTCTCAGTGCCTTCTTCCTGGCTTCCTTGGTCTGTTCTGATGCCCCCAGTTTTGTGTTTAGAATAACACCTAAATCCTTCTCCTGTTGAGTCACTGATAGCACTTGGCCACCCATCAAGTATGGAGCCTTCATATGCTGCTTACCTACATGCATGATTTTGCACTTATCAAAGTTAAATTTCATTTGCCATTCTTCGGACCACTTCACAAGTTCGTCTAAGTCTTTTTGCAGCGAGATATGCTCATCCTGACCTGTTATTGCCCTAAAGACCTTCAAATCATCTGCAAATTTCAAAACTTTACTGCTTAGGCCACTTTCAATGTTATTTACAAATATAATGAACAGTAATGGCCCTAGTACTGACCCCTGGGGGACTCCACTAAGAACATTTTGCCATGATGACTTTGTACCATTTAGCATCACTCTTTGCTGTCTATCTGAAAGCCACAACTCTATCCATTTTAAGATGCTACCTGCAATACCATGGGACTGAAGCTGTATCATTAACCGTTTATGGGGTACCTTGTCAAAGGCCTTACTAAAGTCAAGATATGCTACATCAACCTGATTTCCCTGATCAAATTGTTCTGTGGCGAAGTTCAAAAAGTCCAAGAGGTTTGTGAGACACGATCGTCCTTTTCTAAATCCATGTTGAGTATCTTGAATCAATCTGCTACCTTCCAGATAACTAACTATTCTATCCTTGATAATTGATTCGAGTACCTTGCAGACTAGGGATGTGAGACTTATTGGCCTATAGTTTTCAACTTTCCCTCTTTCTCCTTTCTTGAAAATAGGAACTACATTTGCCCTTTTCCAATCGGTTGGAATTTCATTATGTGAAACTGATCTACAAAATATTATACTAAGTGGAAATGCCAGTTCCTTTTCAGTTTCCCGCAACACCCTAGCATAAATATCATCAGGTCCTGCTGCCTTATTTGGCTTTATTTTCCTGATATGATTGTAAACAACATCACTACCAATGAAATCAACATCATTTGTCAGATCCCATGTAACTGAACTATGGTGTACGGTCGGCAGATTGGTCATATCTTCCAATGTAAACACTGATTTGAACTGCTTGCTCAGCTCCTCAACCATCTCACTATCCTCACCCAATGTAGTCCCGTTTACTTCCAGTGGACCAATTGTGCTAGAAACTTTACTCAGCTTGTAGAAACTAAAGAACTTTTTACTGTCCCCATTACAGTTTCTAGCTAAATCCAGTTCCTTTGCTCGCTTTGCTGCTCTGGTTTTTTGCTTCACAGTGTCTCTAGCTTTTCGATACGCCTTTAGATTAATGACATTTGAGGCTTCTTTAAAAACTCTAAATGCAGTTTTCTTAGCCTTAATTGCTTTTATCACGTCTGGTGTAAGCCATGCTGGCTTTCCTACCCTTCTTTTGCGTCTTTGCTTTTGGGGGACATGTCTAATCTGAGTTTCCTTTAAGTAAGATTTGAACTTTTCCCACATTTCACAGGCATTTAAATTGGAGAATTCTTCTTCCCATCTGATGGCACTTAAAGCCGCTCTCATGCCGTTAAAGTCTGCTCTGTTGA
Source organism: Imbricaverruca yamaguchii (assembly GCA_034440575.1). Taxonomy (NCBI): domain Eukaryota; kingdom Metazoa; phylum Arthropoda; class Thecostraca; family Neoverrucidae; genus Imbricaverruca; species Imbricaverruca yamaguchii. The sequence goes on along the minus strand of JAOTOL010001607.1, from coordinate 181,062 downwards.
AATTTGGAACCTTTACCAAATTATCCTTGATAATTTCCCCTACATGTGCCTTGAATCTAACTATGTTATGGTCACTTTTTCCCAGAGTTTCGCCTACAGTCAAGTCTTGAACCAAGTCACTTAAATCCGAGAATACAAGGTCCAAGAATGAACCATGCCTGGTAGGTTCCGATACAAACTGGTGTAAGAACAGGTCCTCTTCAAGGCATTTCCTGAACATTTTGCATGATGGGGAGCCAACACCAGCATTTTCATAACCTTTTAGATTAAAGTCACCGAGAATAAGGCACTTCCTCTTAAAGTTTCTACTGATTTCCTCACAAATCACCTTGTCAAGCTCCAGTTGCTGAGAATGTGGCAGGGTTCCTGATCGGTAGAAAGCTCCTATCCTAAGAGTATTGCTGTTGCCTTTTCCCACAGTGACATCAAGCCAAATGGACTCCACAGACACATTTTTATCCCCACCTGCTACTTTTTGAGAACTGAATAAGCTATTCATATAGAGCATTACACCACCCCCTTTCATTGCTGGACCCCTATTGCACGAAAACATATTGTATCCCTGGATCTCATAGTCCTGTAAGTTATCTCCAAAATACCCTTCACTGACCCATGCCTCCGTAATGCAAACAAAATCCGGTTCCTCCTCAGCAACATAACACTTGAACTCATCAAATTTGGAACGGATACTCTGAGCATTAAACATCATACACTTAACAAATGCTCCATAACCACCTTTGGCTTTTTCATATTGAGGAGTTCTTTTATCACTAGATGAACTATAACTCTGTCCCCTTGAGTTGCTGCTGTCCCTATTTGCAGACTTTGAGGTTCTATTGCCTTGGCTGACACTATTGGAATATTCCTGAGTTGGCAATGCAATTTCATCCCTCCCCACCCCATTTCCTAGTTTCCCTGAAGGACATGCTCGTATACTTTGCCTAACACATGGACCCCCTTCTCAGAAAAGTGCAGGCCATCCCTCTGATAGAGGTCCCACGATGCATAAAACCTGCTCCACTCGTCTACAAATTAAAACCTAGCTCCTGGCAGAGCTTTCCCTACCCTGGCGTTAGCTGCCAGTGCCCTAGAGCTCCACTCAGGGAGGCTCTAGCCCTAGGCAAAATTCCTGTTACAAGCACTCTATTGGTACCCTTCAGGGTGGCCAGAAGGGCCCTGTACTCCCGCAGAAGCTCCTCGCTCCTAGTATGACCTATGTTATTTACCCCTACATGCACTATGACTGTGTTAAACTGGTGATCACTGGTGACCTGTGCCACCGCAGGTACCAGGTCCTTCACCTTGGCACCAGGCCTGGTGATGCACCTCCTGTCCCTCCTACCTTTACAAAATACTCGCTCTAAATGACGCACACGAGAGTCTCCTATGACCAGCACTGACTCCTTACTACTGCTACTACTAAAATGGAAGCAGTAGCACAACAGTATGCAGGGAAAAACCGAACACGTAAAGTAAATTTAACAGATGTCGTTGTCAAGCATCGCGACGAATTCCGCTTCTGGCCCCACGTCCGAGAAGCGGAAGTGGCCGGTGGCAGTAGGTTCCAGGCTGTGCGAGACACTAGCGAAACTGCACGTGCCGCCGCTGGAGCCTCATTCCATCCTGGCAACTGGTGGCGGCGAGTATCTCAGCATTCGTCCTGACAGCGAGTGTCTCAGTTGTCTCTGCACGCACAGCCGGAGACGAACAACTGAGATATTCGCTCGATGACTGGACGACCTCCAATAGGCCAGCATGCCAGGTGGCCGTCCCATCCACCTCAAGTGCTTGTCGCCAAGCAAGATAAACAGCGGCATCAGTATCAGACATGGCCAGCGTCCGGCACAGACGCCACCTAGAAGACTGCATAGTGACGACCGTGTGTCGAACGCCGGAGGCGAACTGCGTGCAGTTGCCCGTCTGCCGGACCATGATCGCGTGGTATCGGACCACGATCGCGTGGTATCGGACCACGATCGCGTGGTATCGGACCACGATCGCGTGGTATCGGACCACGATCGCGTGGTATCGGACCACGATCGCGTGGTATCGGACCACGATCGCGTGGTATCGGACCACGATCGCGTGGTATCGGACCACGATCGCGTGGTATCGGACCACGATCGCGTGGTATCGGACCACGATCGCGTGGTATCGGACCACGATCGCGTGGTATCGGACCACGATCGCGTGGTATCGGACCACGATCGCGTGGTATCGGACCACGATCGCGTGGTATCGGACCATGATCGCGTGGTGAAGCAGTTCGCCGGAACGAAGACGTGGCTGTACGATCCTGGTATCGGACCACGATCGCGTGGTAATCGGACCACGATCGCGTGGTATCGGACCACGATCGCGTGGTATCGGACCACGATCGCGTGTTGAACCACGATCGCGTGAAGCACCATGCGAGGCCAGACGTCTCAGCGTGGTGCTGGAAACTGTAGGCGGTCGGCTCGTGAGGTCTTCCAGCACTCGGTGTGAACCTGGTGAAGCCCAGGGGGTCAGATCCTCCAGCAGTGGTGTGGGCTGGTGAAGCCCAGGGGTCAGTCACAGTGTGGCTGGTAAGCCCAGCGGGTCAGATCCTCCAGCAGTGGTGTGGACTGGTGAAGCCCAGGGGGTCAGGTCCTCCAGCAGTGGTGTGGGCTGGTGAAGCCCAGCGGGTCATCCTCCAGCAGTGGTGTGGCAGGGTCAGGCGTGGTGTGGGCTGGTGAAGCCCAGCGGGTCAGATCCTCCAGCAGTGGTGTGGCTGGTGAAGCCCAGCGGGTCAGATCCTCCAGCAGTGGTGTGGGCTGAAGTCCAGCGGGTCAGATCCTCCAGCAGTGGTGTGGGCTGGTGAAGCCCAGCGGGTCAGATCCTCCAGCAGTGGTGTGGGCTGGTGAAGCCCAGCGGGTCAGATCCTCCAGCAGTGGTGTGGGCTGGTGAAGCCCAGCGGGTCAGATCCTCCAGCAGTGGTGTGGGCTGGTGAAGCCCAGCGGGTCAGATCCTCCAGCAGTGGTGTGGGCTGGTGAAGCCCAGCGGGTCAGATCCTCCAGCAGTGGTGTGGACTGGTGAAGCCCAGCGGGTCAGATCCTCCAGCAGTGGTGTGGGCTGGTGAAGCCCAGCGGGTCAGGTCCTCCAGCAGTGGTGTGGGCTGGTGAAGCCCAGCGGGTCAGATCCTCCAGCAGTGGTGTGGGCTGGTGAAGCCCAGCGGGTCAGATCCTCCAGCAGTGGTGTGGGCTGGTGAAGCCCAGCGGGTCAGATCCTCCAGCAGTGGTGTGGACTGGTGAAGCCCAGCGGGTCAGGTCCTCCAGCAGTGGTGTGGGCTGGTGAAGCTCAGCGGGTCAGATCCTCCAGCAGTGGTGTGGACTGGTGACGCCGCGGATAAAGGTGCGCCTCGTTACGGTGATATCTCTCTCCCCGAGTATCGTGGTATGCAGTCATAGTGGGTGTTCATGTATTCCCATTGGCCTAGCCTAGCCTAGTCCTTTGCTTACCATTGTAATTATCCACAAGCCATAATTACTTCGTGTAAACCACAGCAATCAGGCGAGTAAAGCCCAACGTGCACCAGGACCGAGCTGCGAAGCATAGTGCATCAACGTGATTATACAGTGTCAATAGGAATGTCAATAGAAGGGCTAGCTTATTCAGTTATCACTATGTAATTATAACAACCAACATAATTAGCACAAACCCAGCTGCCGCATGGAGACTCCGGTCCGCTTCACAAACGGGCACAACACCGCAGCACGGACCGAAAGAGGGGAAAGAGAGAAAGAAAGAAAAGAGAAAGAGAGAAAGAGAGAAAGAGAAAAAGAGAAGAAAAAAATCAAAAGAGAAAAAGGGAGAAAGAGAGAGAGAGAGAGAGAGAGAGAGAGAGAGAGAGAGAGAGAGAGAAAGAGAGAAAGGCGGAAAGACGGAAGGATATAATCTCAGAAGGATAGCAACTCAGAGAGATAGAAACTAAGAAAAAAGAAATATGGAAACACGGAAACACCGAAATACTGAAATACTGAAATGCGGGAAAAAAACAGAAAGACATAGAGACAGAAAGACAGAAAGTCAGAAAGACAGAAGGATAGAAAGACAGAAAGACAGACAGAGAGAGTCAGAGACGGGCACTGCATTGCTCAGCGCATGCCGATCACAGCAGCCGTCCTGCCATCACCACACAGTCGCCACTAACCTCGTCACTATCCTGCCACAGCCGTCCTGCCACCACCACACAGTCGCCACTAACCTCGTCACTATCCTGCCACAGCCGTCCTGCCACCACCACACAGTCGCCACTAACCTCGTCACTATCCTGCCACAGCCGTCCTGCCACCACCACACAGTCGCCACTAACCTCGTCACTATCCTGCCACAGCCGTCCTGCCACCACCACACAGTCGCCACTAACCTCGTCACTATCCTGCCACAGCCGTCCTGCCACCACCACACAGTCGCCACTAACCTCGTCACTATCCTGCCACAGCCGTCCTGCCACCACCACACAAAGTCAAAGCCACTAACCTCGTCACTATCCTGCCACAGCCGTCCTGCCACCACCACACAGTCGCCACTAACCTCGTCACTATCCTGCCACAGCCGTCCTGCCACCACCACACAGTCGCCACTAACCTCGTCACTATCCTGCCACAGCCGTCCTGCCACCACCACACAGTCGCCACTAACCTCGTCACTATCCTGCCACAGCCGTCCTGCCACCACCACACAGTCGCCACTAACCTCGTCACTATCCTGCCACAGCCGTCCTGCCACCACCACCACAGTCGTCACTAACCTCGTCACTATCCTGCCACAGCCGTCCTGCCACCACCACACAGTCGCCACTAACCTCGTCACTATCCTGCCACAGCCGTCCTGCCACCACCACACAGTCGCCACTAACCTCGTCACTATCCTGCCACAGCCGTCCTGCCACCACCACACAGTCGCCACTAACCTCGTCACTATCCTGCCACAGCCGTCCTGCCACCACCACACAGTCGCCACTAACCTCGTCACTATCCTGCCACAGCCGTCCTGCCACCACCACACAGTCGCCACTAACCTCGTCACTCCCCACAGCCCTCCTGCCACCACCACACAGTCGCAAACCTCGTCACTATCCTGCCACAGCCGTCCTGCCACCACCACACAGTCGCCACTAACCTCGTCACTATCCTGCCACAGCCGCTGCCACCACCACACAGTCGCCACTAACCTCGTCACTATCCTGCCACAGCCGTCCTGCCACCACCACACAGTCGCCACTAACCTCGTCACTATCCTGCCACAGCCGTCCTGCCACCACCACACAGTCGCCACTAACCTCGTCACTATCCTGCCACAGCCGTCCTGCCACCACCACACAGTCGCCACTAACCTCGTCACTATCCTGCCACAGCCGTCCTGCCACCACCACACAGTCGCCACTAACCTCGTCACTATCCTGCCACAGCCGTCCTGCCACCACCACACAGTCGCCACTAACCTCCTATCCTCCACAGCCGTCCTGCCACCACCACACAGTCGCCACTAACCTCGTCACTATCCTGCCACAGCCGTCCTGCCACCACCACACAGTCGCCACTAGCCTCGTCACTATCCTGCACCCCCCCCCCCCCTCTCACTATCCTGCCACAGCCGTCCTGCCACCACCACACAGTCGCCACTAACCTCGTCACTATCCTGCCACAGCCGTCCTGCCACCACCACACAGTCGCCACTAACCTCGTCACTATCCTGCCACAGCCGCCCTCCCCAGCGGGCACCACCGGCAGCTCGGCTCCATACAATCGCGTGTTTAACTCCAACAGAGCTTGTTTTTTAAAGCATGAGGTCACAGAAACTTGATGTCAAAGCATCTGTCCCACCTTCTTTTCTCACACGACAACCTCTTTCCTTCACTTTTAACACTATCCATAAACTTACCATGGCGAACTACTCTCAGAATGAACAAACAACGAACTTCTCGAAGGCGAAACACGCAACAAACCGAGGACCGCATTGGCAGTGTCGGATCCGGCAGCGAAGCAAAATGAGAGCGACAGCGCGTCCTGCCCTGCTGCGGGGCAGGCACGGTCACCTGACCAACGCGTCCTGCCCTGCTGCGGGGCAGGCACGGTCACGTGACCAACGCGTCCTGCCCTGCTGCGGGGCAGGCACGGTCACGTGACCAACGCGTCCTGCCCTGCTGCGGGGCAGGCACGGTCACGTGACCAACGCGTCCTGCCCTGCTGCGGGGCAGGCACGGTCACGTGACCAACGCGTCCTGCCCTGCTGCGGGGCAGGCACGGTCACCTGACCAACGTGACCGGGCTAACGAACAGTAGCTGCGATGTGTCGGGCTGTGCATGCCTATCCACAATCAACAGGTACCAGCATGGGCGCTGTATAACCACTGCAGTTGATGCGCCCTAAACCCCTAATAACTAACTAACAGGTACCAGCCCCGTCTGATCCCGATTCTCTCTCGCGAACCGAGCGTCGGCGAGACCGGGCACGTCGCCGGAGGCCAGCAGGACGCCACTTAGGCCCGCCGGAGGCGAACGTGCCGCCAGCGCTCGTGAAGGTCACCGCCCCCCACCCCCCAGCTGCGGGAATATTGCTGACGTGGGACATACAGGCTGCGACGTGGGAGACGTGACGTGAACTCACGATGCACCCTGTCACGTCGGGTGAGGGCACGTCACGTCATGGTACGTTCGGTAGCACTATGTGGGGTCAAAAGTCAGGTTACATCATGTTATGCAACTGCAGGTGTTAGGGCTACAGCAGGCAGCATGAAGTCATGTCACATCGTGAAACGCTGTGGAAGGTCAGGTCAGGTCGTATCATGTCGCATTTTGACAGGTCAGATTGCGTCAGGTCAGGCCGCTTAGCACATGGCCAGACAGGTCAGATCAGGTCAGCTCAGGTCGGGAAGTGCCACGTCACGTCACGCCACGGTGATGTGACATGTGCTAACGATACGTCACGTCACGACCAGACCACACGGCATGTCACGGTCAGACCACACGTTACTTCACGACCAGACCACACGCCACGTCACGGCTAGTCTACACGCCACGTCACGGTCAGACCACACGTTACTTCACGACCAGACCACACGCCACGTCACGACCAGACCACACTCCACTTCACACGTCACGTCACGGCTAGACCAATGCCACGCCACGGCCAGACCACACCACGTCACGGCCAGACCACACGCCACGTCACGGCCAGACCACAATCACGTCACGGCCAGGCCACACGTCACGTCACGACCAGACCACACGCCACGTCACGACCAGACCACACGCCACGTCACGGCCAGACCACACGTCACGTCACGGCCAGACCACACGCCACGTCACGGCCAGACCACACGTCACGTCACGGCCAGACCACACGTCACGTCACGGCCAGATCATATGTCACGTCACGGCCAGATCACACGCCACGTCACGGCTAGACTACACGTTACGTCACGGTCAGACCACATACCACGTCACGGCCAGACCAACGTCACGTCATGGCCAGATCACACGCTACGTCACGGCCAGACTACACGTCACGTCACGGTCAGACACACACCACGTCACGGCCAGACCACACGACACGTCACGGCTAGACTACACACCACGTCACGGTCAGACCACACGTTACTTCACGACCAGACCACACCCCACGTCACGACCAGACCACACGTCACGTCACGGCCAGACCACACGCCACGTCACGACCAGACCACACGTAACGTCATGGCTAGACTAATGCCACGTCACGGCAAGTCCACACGCCACGTCACGCCCAGACCACATACCACGTCATGGCCAGATTACACGTCACGTCACGGCCAGATCACACGTCACGTCACGGCCAGATCACACGTCACGTCATCGACCGTCCAACCGACAACTGCCGAGGAAGTGTGTGGCTCGTGCACATTCCACTGGCCCGTCAAGTCGACTGTCACCCTGTCACAAGTTCCGGCAGATGAAGCCGGAGGCGACGTCTCAGCTCAGCGCCGGCGGTAATCTCTCGGACCGCGGCGTCGATGCGCCGCCAGGAGAGCGTTCTACCAGCGTCAGTTGAAATTGGACACCTTTGTTTCGCGCCTGATGAGGTGATTTCAGCTGGGACTGGGTCGGCAGGGTCACAAAGGAATGGCTCAGGGTGTGGGGCGAGTGCACAATATATATGCCCTGATGTGTATTCACAGTAGGAATGGCGGCAGCCGGTGGTTGCAGCCGGTATGTCTTCCCCCGCTGGTTTCAACCGGGTAAAACCAGTGGCAGAAATGTTGGGGGAGGGGGCAGGAAGTTGTGCAGCATGGCAACTAGGGTTGCAATGTCAATTACTTGTAGATCACAAGTACTAGCCCATTTTGCAAATAAAGCACACTTAATTCATATTCATACGCAATTGTAATAGCTCAGGCTTGTGTCCATCGGGAAAATAATGCAATTTAAGTGGTGTTGCATATCGCGAAGCTAAATAGTATCCAATTAATTTTCACCCGTAATTGGACCACCTCAGGCTGGTATCTATCGGCAAAATAGTGGGATTTGAGACGTGTGGCATATAGTTAAGCAAAACAATACATGTTTTATTTTTAAACGTAATTGGACTATCTCAAACTGGTACCCGTCGGTAAATGGTGCAATGTGAGAGGTATAGAATATCGTGAAGCAAGTCAACGTCGAATTCATTCTCACACGTAATTGGACCATCCTCAAGCAATCCATGGGGAAACAGAACAATTTGAGTGTAGTGGAATATCGTGATGCAATATAACATCTAATTAATTTCAATCCCCTGGAGCAATTCAACAACCGACAAAAATAAGTGGTAGTTTCAGGTCATGAAGTGAAAACCATTGGCCCGAATCTTTGGCGGTTCTGCTGTTTCTCGCTTATTCTCGCTTAGTCTCGCTTAGTCTCGCTCCACCGTCACCATCCACGATATTCGCTATCGCTATATTCGCATGGTACGACACCTCGACAAGGGTACATCAGCCAGATAAAACCAGCGTACATCGGCATAAAATACCGAAACAAGGCGGAGTGAGATTTTGAAACGCAAGTTTTAAATCAGCTATGATTAGCCTTTATCTTGCATGGAAGTAAACGCAACTCAGCATCATAAAAATAGCACCTCATAAGGAAGAGCACACTGGAATCACTGTCCATAGCATGCATATCATGATTAAGCCCTATAAACAAAATGAAACGAATTGCCCTGAACAATGCCAATATAATGTCTTATGAAGTTGCCCTGAATAATGCTAATATAATTTATCGTTTGATGAGTGTCAACTTTGGGTCATGAACATATGGAGACGTGCTTTTAATGCTTATGAGCAATGAAATACGACGAATTGTACGAGTACGACGTATGGTACGAGTACGACGTGTGGCACGAGTACGACGTGTGGCACGAGTACGACGTATGGCACGAGTACGACGTGTGGCACGAGTACGACGTATGGTACGAGTACGACGTATGGTACGAGTACGACGTATGGCACGAGTACGACGTATGGCACGAGTACGACGTATGGTACGAGTACGACGTATGGTACGAGTACGACGTATGGTACGAGTACGACGTATGGCACGAGTACGACGTATGGCACGAGTACGACGTATGGCACGAGTACGACGTATGGTACGAGTACGACGTACGGTACGAGTACGACGTACGGTACGAGTACGACGTGTGGCACGAGAACGACGTATGGCACGAGTACGACGTATGGTACGAGTACGACGTATGGTACGAGTACGACGTGTGGCACGAGTACGACGTACGGTAGGAGTACGACGTGTGGCACGAGTACGACGTGTGGCACGAGTACGACGTGTGGCACGAGTACGACGTGTGGCACGAGTACGACGTGTGGTACGAGTACGACGTGTGGTACGAGTACGACGTGTGGCACGAGTACGACATATGGCACGAGTACGACGTATGGTACGAGTACGACGTATGGTACGAGTACGACGTATGGTACGAGTACGACGTATGGTACGAGTACGACGTATGGTACGAGTACGACGTATGGTACGAGTACGACGTATGGTACGAGTACGACGTATGGTACGAGTACGACGTGTGGTACGAGTACGACGTATGGTACGAGTACGACGTATGGTACGAGTACGACGTATGGTACGAATATGACGCATGGTTCCCGGCCGCTGTCTGACGATAGGAATCCGGCATGCTGCTGATGCCCCACCCATCACCAAGCACCGCCTGTCGTTTATTGCATGACGCCATGGTCGACAGACCCTCTTTTTCCGAGCAGAAGCCACCCGAATGATTAATGGCTGTAGTGATTCTTGCCGTCATGTGCTGCAACGGCAGTGTCACGAGCTTCGGGGGTACTGGTGGGGGGGGGGTGAGGGAACACAGCCACAAATGGTCGCGAGGGCGAGGGGCACACAACCACCTGATGTTTGCGGGGGTGGTGGAACACAGCCATCCGATGGTCGCGAGGGCGAGGGGCACACAACCACCTGATGTTCGCGAGGATGAGGGGCACACAACCACCCAATGGTTGCGAGGGTGATGAGCAAACAAAAAGACAATGGTCGCGAGGATGAGGGGCACACGACTACACAATGGTCACGAAAGTGCGGGGCACTATATGACCACCCAACGGTTTCGAGGGTGAGGGGCACATAGCCGCCCAATAGTCGCCAGGCTCACGGACACACAACCACCCGATGGTCGCAAGAGCTTGTGGACACGCTTTCGGCTGTCTTTAGGTGAGTACCTGAGTGGATGAGTAGATGGCACACCTATAGATACGTGCGAATGTGCTAAAAGTCCGGTCCCGGCGACCATATAAAGATCAGCCAAGTTTAGGAGGCCGGCGGTACGACCAGCCGACGGACGTAGGACGTAGGACGTAGGGCGAAGGGCGTCGGGCGTAGGGCGTAGGGCGTAGGACGTAGGACGTATGTCGGAGACATGGGTGGTGGCCGTCGCCGGTCGGTCACCAAATGTATCTGCAGCCGGTGTCACTGGCGCAGCCAGCCTCTTTAGCAACACAAAATGCACAATATGAAACGAACACTTTTGTGATCTTCACCGAGCAGAAATGTTTCCACCTGTTTGCCTGTTGTGCTTGTACGTGCACTTGTTTGTACCTGTTGTGCTTGTACTTGTGTTTGCATCTGTTGCGCTTGCACTTGTACGTGTACCCGGTGTGCTTGTATTTGCACTTGGACCAGTTGCATCGAAAGCCCATGCCGTCGCATGAACCCATGCTATCCAACATGGTCCAATCGGCGCTAATGCTGTATTCCTTACTCTGCTGCCATATTTAGATCCAACCAGATAAAAGAGAGAATATACCATCTTGTTTGTTTGTTTATTGGTTGGTTCACGACACACTTTATGCACATTCAAGGCTAATGGCGCCGCCCACACTGTTTCGCCGGTGGGCCGCGGGATTGGGAAATGTCCTGAGTGGCGCTAGAGTCGAACCCGGGACCTTTGGTACCCATAGCCCGACACCTTAACCACTCGGCCATCCCCGCCCCGAATATACCATCTTTCTAGACAATACGAACTGACATATTCTGATACGCGGCGAGACCAAATACTTTTCAGAACTGCATTATAACCGGCTAAATATCTGCCGTCCCCACTCCCAGCCTCCAATATCGCCCGGATCGATGCTATTTACTGCCGGTATAACGGGCCACGCCCACACGCGTGCCCGGCCGTAAACACGCGCCCTGGTGGCGGAACTGTCAACACGCCACCTCCCACGGCGGCGGCTGGGGCTGAAATGGCGACAATACCGCACTGTACGCGTCGGCCGCAGTGCTAATGCGGCCATCGGGGATCTCCGGCTGGACAAGTTGGCACAACCGGAATCGTGCGGGAATTCTGAAATAGTACCCTGTGCCACCTGGTATGGTATTTTTACGGCAGGACCGCCGGGATCATGACTTGTGTGTCTGAAAATAATACACTTGTAATTTATCATATTTTATCTGCATGCACTGTGATGCGAAAGTCATTTTTGAAGGTTGGTTGCCACTCAGATGTGCATTTTATTGTCACGTGCACTGCTATGTTGCACATGTTTTGACATTGCGATTAGCCTGGTCGGTGGTCGGTCGTCAGGAAGGCCTCAGCTCGGCGGTCCGTATGCGATCCGGTGCCGGTATGCGGTGGATGCGGCCACCGATAATAGTAAACGGATCGGAAACCCTTGGGCGGCACTTTGATGTTTGCGACCACCGGCCGATAGTAGCGACATCTATCGGACGATCGGAGAACTAATCATGGGTAGATGACTATTATCCGTGATACGGCTAAGGCTGTGCCGTGCACACGCACTTATAGGAACTGGCAGTCGGTTGATTGTAGCATTGGTGGCATTCAAGTTGACATGCATCGACCAAATGTCACGGAGAGTGTGGCCGGTCGCCAGCCCGGTTCTACAAGCGATCGGTAGTACGGTCCTACAAGCGGTCGACAGTCCGGTCCAATACTTGGCCGACCGACCGGTCCAATACTTGGCCGACCGTCCGGTCCAATACTTGGTCGACCGTCCGGTCCAATACTTGGCCGACTGACCGGTCCAATACTTGGCGACCGTGCCGACCGTCCGGTCCAATACTTGGCGACCGTCCGATCCCCGACCGTCCGGTCCAATAACCGTCCGGTCCAACACTTGACCGACCGTCCGGTCCTGCCGTCCGGTCTCCAATACTCGGCCGACCGTCCGGTCCAATACTTGGCGACCGTCCGGTCCAATACTTGGCCGACCGTCCGGTCCAATACTTGGCCGACCGTCCGGTCCAATACTTGGCCGACCGTCCGGTCCAATACTTGGCGGACCGTCCGGTCCAATACTTGGCGGACCGTCCGGTCCCACCCGCGGACGTCCGTCCGCTACCGACCATCTGGCCGGACGCGGAACACCAGTCTGAGAACGTGATGGTCCGCCAACGCAAAAGTTTCCGATGGATTTTCACATTTGAAGCGCTAAGCGACGTCCCTGACATGGCGGCACTACCATTAGAGTTGAGACGGATAGTCGTCTCAGTATTGTTCAGAGCTTTACGCTACGCCCACGGGATGGAAATCCATTGTCTCCGTGGAAATGCATGAAATCCACTCTTTCCTGGCATGGAAAGAATGCATTTTAGCATGCTGCCCATATCCTCTACATCCTTTTCTTTCTGTGGCGGAGTTAATGTCTGGTGTTGTTCAAGGCTGGGGCTGTATATATGCTTTGGAAGGTGGGGATGCTTTATCCACCATCACATTTCCAATCACGATTAACGACGCACTGAACCAATGTTCCCTTATTGCCCCTTGCCTAAGATGGTATATTTTTACACTGACGATTTTGCCACTTCGTGCAGTCATCCAGAGGTGCAGCCAAAGGGGGCCTCCCCTCCCTTAAGCCCAAGCATGCACCAGACAACAAGAAATTGTGAGATTCCCACCACGTAAGACGCTGAATTTTAACCGCGCTTCCAGCACCAGAAGCTATCTGTTTCATCACATCTTTGGGAGTCGCCCCCCGTAATAAAATCCTGGCTGCGCCACTGCTCTCAACTATGAGCAGATAAGGCCAACAATTTTGATAAAACCCGCCATTCATCACAGTGAGCGTCGGTGCGCCTCGCGGGGTTGCATATCTCCGCCACTAAATCAGTAGCAGTGCTCTTTTCGTGGCTTCCCACATATGCTCCCGCCTCATCCATCCTCTCTCGGTTCGCTGTCGGGTCCAGATCATCATATATCAATAGACTTTCCCAACAGTATAATTGCCCCAGACAAAGGACCGTATGTTGGCCCCCCATATGATACGGCATTAAACAGCACTGCGCTAAGCGCCTGTACACCCGCGCAGCATCTCCTACCGAGACTGGGCTCCTGTTGGGACACAGCCCACACAAGCCCTACAACACTTCGACTCGACCCTTCAATGCGATGCATCTATCTTCCGTCATGTATTCCCGTCATTCACCACATCACTTGACAGCATGCATTGGAATTGGAATTCAGGGGCGCGTCGACTGCGTTGGTCATGCAGCTGACGGCATGCATGATCACGCACTACGTCTCAGCACCCACCACCAGTCTCCGAGGCGATGAAACAACGGTACAAAGCACTGCACGATACTGAAGTAGTGTCACCGCCCGCCCGCCAGACCTTATTACACTGGGCCGGTCCAGTGTAATGCTGGGTAACACGTCGATAAGGCCTTATTACACTGGGTACCTCCAGCGTTCTGCAGGGAACACATCCATAAGGCCTTATTACACTGGGCGGGTCCAGTGTCCTGCAGGGTAACACGTCGATAAGGCCTTATTACACTGGGCCGGCCCAGTGTAATGCAGGGTAACACGTCGATAAGGCCTTATTACACTGGGCCTTCCCAGCGTACTTCAGGGAACACATCCATAAGGCCTTATTACACTGGGCGGGTCCAGTGTCCTGCAGGGTAACACGTCGATAAGGCCTTATTACACTGGGCGACTCTAGTGTCCTACGCAAAGGATTACACGCTCGCATAAAGATGCCTTATTACACTGGGCGGCTCCGGTTTCCTGCATGACAACACATCCATAATGCCTTATTACACTGGGCGGGTCCAGTGTCCTGCAGGGTAACACGTCGATAAGGCCCTATTACACTGGGCGGCTCTGGTTTCCTGCATAGCAACACATCGATAAGGCCTTATTACACTGGGCGGCTGTAGTGTCATGTAGGGTAACACGTCGATAAGGCCTCATTACACTGGGCGGCTCTTGTGTCCTGCAGGGTAAGACGTCGATAAGGCCTTATTACACTGGGCGGCTCTGGTTTCCTGCATGGCAACACATCGATAAGGCCTTATTACACTGGGCGGCTCTGGTGTCCTGCAGGGTAACACGTCGATAAGGCCTTATTACACTGGGCGGCTCTAGTGTCCTGCAGGGTAACACGTCGATAAGGCCTTATTACACTGGGCGGCTGTAGTGTCCTGCAGGGTAACACGTCGATAAGGCCTTATTACACTGGGCGGCTCTAGTGTCCTGCAGGGTAACACGTCGATAAGGCCTTATTACACTGGGCGGCTCTAGTGTCCTGCAGGGAATAAGGCCTTATTTCACGGCTATAGTACACGTCGATAAGGCCTTATCACACTGGGCGGCTCTAGTGTCCTGCAGGGTAAGACGTCGATAAGGCCTTATTTCACTGGCGTATATATCTTTTTTTTTTGTTTTTTTTCCTGCAGGGTAACACGTCGAAAGACTTATTACACTGGCGGCCTAGTGTCCTGCAGGGTAACACGTCGATAAGGCCTTATTACACTGGGTACCTCCAGCGTTCTGCAGGGAACACATCCATAAGGCCTTATTACACTGGGCGGCTCTAGTGTCCTGCAGGGTAACACGTCGATAAGGCCTTATTACACTGGGCGGCTCTAGTGTCCTGCAGGGTAACACGTCGATAAGGCCTCATTACACTGGGCGGGTCCAGTGTAATGCAGGGTAACACGTCGATACGGCCTTGTTACACTGGGCGGCTATAGTGTCCTGTGAGCAGCAGAGCAGCACATGGATACCGTGCACCTGCGCCAGGCCGTACCTCATGCGGATCGCTGAGTCATTGCCAATGGATGCCACCCAGTGACCTCCCGGCTGGTCTGAGCGCAGGGACAGTGACTGGACACTGGTGACGGGTCCTCCTGGAGGTTGGAGGATTAAGGAGCGGGTACAGTGACTGGACACTGGTGAGGGTCCCTACAGGAGCGGGTACAGTGACTGGACACTGGTGAGGGTCCCTACAGGAGCGGGGTACAGTGACTGGACACTGGTGAGGGATCCCTACAGGAGCGGGTACAGTGACTGGACACTGGTGAGGGATCCCTACAGGGAGCGGGTACAGTGACTGGACACTGGTGAGGGATCCCTACAGGAGCGGGTACAGTGACTGGATACTGGTGACGGGTCCCTGGAGGAGGGGGTACAGTGACTGGACACTGGCGAGGGATCCCTACAGGAGCGGGTATTAAAGGAGCGGGTGCAGTGACTGGACACTGGTCAGGGATCCCTACAGGAGCGGGTACAGTGACTGGACACTGGTGAGGGATCCCTACAGGAGCGGGTACAGTGACTGGACACTGGTGATGGATCCCTACAGGAGCGGGTACAGTGACTGGACACTGGTGAGGGGTCCCTACAGGAGCGGGTACAGTGACTGGACACTGGTGAGGGATCCCTACAGGAGCGGGTACAGTGACTGGACACTGGTGAGGGGTCCCTAGAGGAGCGGGTACAGTGACTGGACACTGGTGAGGGGTCCCTACAGGAGCGGGTACAGTGACTGGACACTGGTGAGGGATCCCTACAGGAGCGGGTACAGTGACTGGACACTGGTGACGGGTCCCTACAGGAGGGGGTACAGTGACTGGACACTGGTGACTGGTCCCTACAGGAGCGGGTAATTGACTGGATACTGGTGAGGGATCCCTAAGGAGCGGGTACAGTGACTGGACACTGGTGAGGGATCCCTACAGGAGCGGGTACAGTGACTGGACACTGGTGAGGGATCCCTACAGGAGCGGGTACAGTGACTGGACACTGGTGAGGGATCCCTACAGGAGGGGGTACAGTGACTGGACACTGGTGAGGGATCCCTACAGGAGCGGGTACAGTGACTGGACACTGGTGAGGGATCCCTACAGGAGCGGGTACAGTGACTGGACACTGGTGAGGGATCCCTACAGGAGCGGGTACAGTGACTGGACACTGGTGAGGGATCCCTACAGGAGCGGGTACAGTGACTGGACACTGGTGAGGGATCCCTACAGGAGCGGGTACAGTGACTGGACACTGGTGAGGGATCCCTACAGGAGCGGGTACAGTGACTGGACACTGGTAGGGATCCCAGGAAGGGGGGATCCCAAGGAGGGGTACAGTGACTGGACACTGGTGAGGGATCCCTACAGGAGCGGGTACAGTGACTGGACACTGGTGAGGGATCCCTACAGGAGCGGGTACAGTGACTGGACACTGGTGAGGATCCCTACAGGAGCGGGTACAGTGACTGGACACTGGTGACGGGTCCCTAGAGGAGCGGGTGCAGTGACTGGACACTGGTGAGGGATCCCTACAGGAGGGGGTACAGTGACTGGACACTGGTGAGGGGTCCCTACAGGAGCGGGTACAGTGACTGGACACTGGTGAGGATCCCTACAGGAGCGGGTACAGTGACTGGACACTGGTGAGGGATCCCTACAGGAGCGGGTACAGTGACTGGACACTGGTGAGGGATCCCTACAGGAGCGGGTACAGTGACTGGACACTGGTGAGGGATCCCTACAGGAGCGGGTACAGTGACTGGACACTGGTCAGGGATCCCTGCCGCCTGCTCGCAGACTGACAGCGGACACAGGACGATGGTGATGACGATGGTGATGACGATGGTGATAACGATGGTGATCGCGGTGATGATGAGGTGGCGCGAGAAGCGACGCCGGTGATTGTATCGATGTTTCGTGCTCATGTTTGCCGATAAGCGTGATCGGGGTGTCGGCTGTACGCGGCAGATTCCCGGGCTGAGCCGAGCGAGCTGCGCGCACCATTAATCAAGTCTTGAGTCATCGAACGCGACAGCGTCACTTCATGGTGACGTCCGGGTACGTCCCGACACGGCCTTGAGACCTTCGCTGATGATGGCAACGGCGGCGATGCAATGCGTGTCATAGTGTTTGAAATGAATCTGTTTGATGAAAGCCATGCTCTGTTGATGGTTGCACGTGGAAAACAGTAAGCAATCCAGCATTGACGATGACCCGTGCACTCAGCGGATTGGGATGGGTAAAAATATGGGTAGGATAGGATGGGTATGGAGTATGAAAGGATTAATTATCGGTAGTAGTAGGATGGGTATGACGATGACATGTATGTATTTTTCAAAGAAAACTCTTCGACGTGAAGGGCTATATCGTCGTGACGATTCATGACGTTTTTGCAAACTGATAAGCGCATCGCATGTAAATAGAAATTGTGATCCATTGGTAGGGATAAAATGGTGACGGTGCAAATTCGGTCGACCGACTGCCGGCCTTCCGCCGTAAGGTTTGGTCAACACGCGGTACTGCCCGCTAACCAATCGACCGACCACACTTGACTCTGAAGGCTTTGGCCTATTCTGGTTAAATTTACACCGCAGATATTTTATGGCATCCGTAATTTCCCGTCTAAACTTTGAATGTCTGGTCTACGTAGTCCCTGATATCTAGAGGACAAAATCCGTCCACTCCCCGCGGTTAGCGCTGTGGGAAAGTGTCCTATGCATGTGTCAACTACAATCATTAAGTTTCCATTGATTGGCAAAGCAGTGTTTCGCGTAGCATGCCCCTTCAGAACCATATATAATTTAGTGTGGATATGGGCCGATATTGAAAGAAGAATATTCATAAAAACATTGAAGCGATAATTCGTGACGTCCGATAAATTAATACCTCACCTGTAGTGTTCGGATAGTGCTAATAATCACCGTGTTGGTCAGTTTCAGAAGTATAACTGTGAGCCCACAGCTATAACTGTGAGCCCACAGCTGTAACTGTGAGTCCACAACCTGGGCTAATCGCCATGGATAATCAACGCTAATAGTTTGATAAACATCGATATCGTCAGAAATGATTCTGTATACAGTCTTCTATGAAAGCTCGGATATAAAAAATATGGAAAGAAAACTGAATACCGCATGGTGTCGTACAAACAAACCTATGCTATTACAAAAAAGTAATGAGTTATTGAAAGCACTTGCCCCCTTTCTAATAGTACAACCAGTTTTGTTAATAATATCGATATACTAAGACTTCAAGGCATAGGAAAAGTTCGCGCCATGAGCAATGTACATCAACATATATTTAAACGACGCAATCCTCACGTCACAATTATTCGTTGAACTCCCAAGACTTCATTACCATTTGCAATTAAATTTAGGAACGTTTTTGGCTAGACTTCCATATTTAGCACCAAGGTAATGGAATTGTGTTGCGTCACATAATCCTGCGCTCGCAGAGGTGAAGACTTCCACATTTGAGCTCAAAAGCAAACACCGTAGACACACTTTATTGATAACTGCGAGCCACGCCAGGACAAGAAATACCTCCATGCCATCTTATGCATGGAGGAATTTCTTGCCTCCATGCATAATGCCTCCATCTCTTATGCATGGAGGAATATCCCATGTTATCCCATGTGGATAACATGGGATGTGTGTTTTCGATGTCCCTGCCGTGACGCCAATTGTTCACAACGTTGCTTTCCCGCTGTTTTCCATCTGGCACCGACTTCCGCTTAGTCCGATTGATATCCATGTGAAAACCTCACAAGCCTCCATGTGTGGTGATTGCCTTGTGCGAAAGGGTGGTGTGATGACAGCAGGTGACGGGTATCCTTGCCCGCCACCACTTCAGCTACCTATGACGAATGATAACTAGCACTTGCATGCCGCTTCTTCGCTTGCGCTTGATGTTCTGTTAGTTGCGTCTCTCGGCTGAGAGTGCCGCTATGGTGTTCGTGCTGGTGACGTATGCAGTCTGTGCTGATGGGTCGACGGGCAGGACAATCCTTATCGCTCGATAATGGGCGGCGGATGTTGAAAAATGAAAATAAAGATAAATCGACGTTTTTTCAACGGATCCTTGCAAACTACCCCTTGCGTACTGTCATCGGATATTTGCTGCTGGCAGGTAACTACCATGCACGTACAGGACATGTCTCTGAAACTCCGAACGCTGCATTGTGCATTAAACGTGCATTGCGTGAAAGCCGTTGAGAGCCAAAACAGTAATCAGGCCACCGCGGTTTTGATTTAATTTTCGACGCTTTTGGGCGATATTTCTTCCTTTACGAGTAAGTAGCATATGCAAGATAAACAATCTATGACGAGCACATTTTAATGTATATATTTACATATATGTATATATTTATATATATATATATATATATATATATATATATATACATATATAATATGCACACAGGTATACATGTATGTATGCATGCATCCGGGAGGATGGGACGATAATGATCAGTGGCGGCCCATTTGATTCCGACCGTGGAGAAAGGCCGATCGCATTCCCATCTCATTCAACAAATGCATTTCATGTTTCCCTCTGCAAGGACTCGGCCACCGGCCAACTTTTCGCCGACTCCAGCACACACTGACAGTCCACTTCCGAGATTGCAAGCTGGGTCTGCTCAATCACCAGCGCGTGTCCAAGACTCCCCGGAAATGGTGTGCCATTCGCTGCCGTCGCGCCACAACCGAACCGGAGCACGGCACCGGTCGCAGCAGATCCCCGGCTGGTCTAAATTGGCTTTGCTGGGCTTCCTCTCTCTGTGTCACAATGCATTGGGCTCGGGCGGCGAAAATCGGATTGCGAACGTCTGTCGGCAGTCGGCAGTCGGCAGTCGGCAGTCGGCAGTCGGCAGTCGGCAGTCGGCAGTCGGCAGTCGGCAGTCGGCAGTCGGCAGTCGGCAGTCGGCAGTCGGCAGTCGGCAGTCGGCAGTCGGCAGTCGGCAGTCGGCAGTCGGCAGTCGGCAGTCGGTAGCGGTAGTCGGCAGTCGGCAGTCGGCAGTCGGCAGTCGGCAGTCGGCAGTCGGCAGTCGGCAGTCGGCAGCGGCAGTCGGCAGTCGGCAGTCGGCAGTCGGCAGTCGGCAGTCGGCGGCAGTCGGCGGCAGTCGGCGGCAGTCGGCGGCAGTCGGCGGCAGTCGGCGGCAGTCGGCGGCAGTCGGCAGTCGGCAGTCGGCAGTCGGCAGTCGGCAGTCGGCAGTCGGCAGTCGGCAGTCGGCAGTCGGCAGTCGGCAGTCGGCAGTCGGCAGTCGGCAGTCGGCAGTCGGCAGTCGGCAGTCGGCAGTCGGCAGTCGGCAGTCGGCAGTCGGCAGTCGGCAGTCGGCAGTCGGCAGTCGGCAGTCGGCAGTCGGCAGTCGGCAGTCGGCAGTCGGCAGTCGGCAGTCGGCAGTCGGCAGTCGGCAGTCGGCAGTCGGCAGTCGGCAGTCGGCAGTCGGCAGTCGGCAGTCGGCAGTCGGCAGTCGGCAGTCGGCAGTCGGCAGTCGGGAGAACTTGCTTACGGACACCATCCGGTGTGAGGCGTGCGCAAGGTGGCCACGCCGAGTGGTTTGTGGCCCAGCCGAGGCTCTGTGTGCGTGATATTTCGCACAAGGTTTGGGAAATGAAGAACAATACGTTGACACGTTGCTATTGTAGTTGCCATCCCATATACGTCGGAATGTGGAAGGCTTGTAGATGATGTAAAATGGGAGGAGCACTTGAGGCCAATGTCTGGACGTCTTGTGCTCAGAGGTGCGCATGGAGCTGAAAATGTACAAATGGTGCACGAATGTAGGGGAGCGTTTTTTAGTGTGCGTGGCTACTGTCTCCGGTAGGAGGGTCTCCGAGAGTTTGCGGTGTGGTTGGGAGTGGACTAGTTCCCCTCGACTCCCACACACATGGCTGGTGCTGACGTAGCCTGCACATTGACACGGTAAAATGTGTTCGGTACCGGGTGAGGTGGCAGCTATAATACGCTCAACTGCACTTGTAGCGAAGCCTTTGGTGGCTTATTCACCACTCGATGGATGGAGAGTCGACAGGTTATTCGTTGGGGGTCTGAGGACGTTATATACTTTTCTTTTCTTTGGACAAGCGCTGTCATATCGTGCAACTAATGACGCAGTCTCGCAACTTCAGAGATTAATAACGTTGATTGCACTGGAAGTGTCAAGTGTCTTAAGCCCGGTTCCCATCGCCATCAGACCGGAAGGCAATCCGATCACAGGACCGGAGAACAGTCCGACCGGAGAACCGTCCTGCCACCGGACCGGAGAACGGTCCTGCCACCGGACCGGAGAACCGTCCTGTCACCAGACCGGAGAACAGTCCTGCCACCGGACCGGAGAACAGTCTTGCCACCGGACCGGAGAATGGTCCTGTCACCTGACCGAAGAACAGCCCGATCGAAGAAAATCCCTGCCACCAGACCAGAGAAAAGTCCTGTCACCAGACCAGAGAACAGTCTTGCCACCGAACCGAAGAACAGTCCTGCCACCGAACTGCGAGTCCATTGTTCTGTGCTGTGTGGAGAGGATCCCACGCCGGACTGACAACCTGGAACTATTTTCTCCCAAATTTCGCGCTGATCCAAACCGCAATTAGCTTCATCTATCTCGGATAAGATGTGGCATAAACTTCCATAAAATGCGCATTCTTACACGTTGTGTGAACAGGCTTCTGGCCAGTTTACCTCTTCGAGTGACTCGCTTTGTTGTTTGTCCATCTATTAGTTCATCTAACAAACACAAAAATATAGCTTTTTACAATCAAGAATAATTCGCGGATTCGGTACTGTTCTCAAAACACACTGATGACGGACTATAAATATTCATATTGGCTGGCACGGCTCCTCTTCATCAGTCGCACGTTCTACGGGCGGTCTGGGCACTTCTGTTTAGAGGTTGCTTGTTTTGTCCGCGATCGATCACGTCACATAATGTCACGTGACGGAGTGATTGATGTGCACCGCACGACACCAATAACATCCATCAGCCGGTGACATCTGACTGATGTACATCTGTGCCAGCGCACGTTAGTTGTCCTTATCTGATGTGTCAGGCCGCAACCGGTCCGCCCGACCCGATAGCTTGTGTATTGTGATCGTATCACTCTGCCAGCGGACTGCAAATGCGGGGTATGCACACTATCAGCTGTAGGATTAGCACAAGGGCGGACATAGTGAGGCGTGTGCCCGCTACCCCCATATGAAGGCCGGCGACTGCAATGCTGGCTGTCGCTCTAACCGACTGAGTTGTGGATGGTTTTCGACTGGTCTGTGAAGCCAACAGCTGACTGCATACGAGGTATGAGGCATCTTTGTTTTTGTTTTTCAACCGCGCATCAAGTTGAGTAAGTTCCGAATGCCGCTGCTTCTGCGGCTGCTTCTGCGGCTGCTGCTGCTACTGCTGTGGAACGGTACATGATTTATACACTCTGTGTCACAGACACGGTCGGTCGCGTGATAGCATCTAACTGAAAAATGGTGGTTAATCCAACAATATAGCAAGCTCTGATATATTGCCTTGTCATGCGATTTTTACGTCGCCATTTCTAATATCAAAACAACAGCTACACTGTGTGCTATAAGTGTAAAAGTTGTACTTGCTGCAGCCGACTTTCCTTCCATCTGGACTATGTCCATCAAAGCGGGTGGAAAATAACTGGGGACCCCATCCCCACGCCCTCCCCCCATACAGCCAGATAGGCTGCAAGTGAACAGCAAAATCGATGGTAAATCCCTTCGGGCTTAGTTGCTGCTGAGGCCCTGTGAGAGGTGGCAGCTTTCCACTTGGCCCGAGCACCGGCTGCGCCTGCGGGCAGGGATAGCGCCGCTACCACACCGACCAGCGGAAACCGCCCACTTCCGGGTCACCGACTCATGGTAGCATGGTATCGTGTGGTTACAGCGGTGGAGACCTTTAGCGGCCTTCACGAAAGACTAGATGTCGTGATCCGAAACAATCAATGGGTGTGTGTTTCTTTGCGCTAGCAGACGCAAAATTCGAGGGAAACAAACTCTAGGGCACTCCGACGCGATTCGCCCGTTCCCTACACGCTCGAACAGCGTGGAGAAGTTTCCCTACACGTTCCGACGGCATAGGCGAGGTTCCGTACACGATTCAACGGTACGAACGAGGTTCTCTGCACTCTAGAACGGTATGGGCGAGGTTCCCTACATTGCTGGATGGTATGGGCGAGGTTCCCTACACTGCTGGATGGTATGGGCGAGGTTCCCTACACTGCTGGATGGTATGGGCGAGGTTCCCTACACTGCTGGATGGTATGGGCGAGGTTCCCTACACTGCTGGATGGTATGGGCAAGGTTCCCTACACTGCTGGATGGTATGGGCAAGGTTTCCTACACTGCTGGATGGTATGGGCAAGGTTCCCTACACTGCTGGATGGTATGGGCGAGGTTCCCTACACTGCTGGATGGTATGGGCGAGGTTCCCTACACTGCTGGATGGTATGGCGAGGTTCCCTACACTGCTGCATGGTATGGGCAAGGTTCCCTACACTGATGGATGGTATGGACGAGGTTCCCTACACCGCTGGATGTTATGGGCAAGGTTCCCTACATTGCTGGATGGTATGGGCGAGGTTCCCTACACTGCTGGATGGTATGGGCAAGGTTCCCTACACTGCTGGATGGTGTGGGCGAGGTTCCCTACATCCTGTGACGGTATGCGAGAGGTTCCCTACACACCTGAATGGCATTGGCGAGGTCCCCTATACACTTGGATGGCATGGACCAGGTTCCCTACACGAAATTTGGCACTTTACATGGTTCTGTTTGTTTATTTATTGGGTGGTTCACGACGCACTTTATGCACATTCACGGCTAACGGTGCCGCCCACATTGTTTCGCCGGTGGGCCGCGGGATTGGGAAATGTCCCGATAGGCGCCAGTGTCGAACCCGGGACTTTCGGTACCCAGAGCCCATCACCTTAGCCACTCGGCCATCCCCGCCCCTTTTTACAAAGTTCAAATGTTGTTCATCAGCATCATAATGTTCAAGAGGCGTCGGAACTAAATTCACTGTAAATCACCCTCAAACAATCCAGTGGACTTCCGGTATTCGCATGCGAATAGCGAGCCGAGGCATGCGATTACATCTGCAGCTACTTTAGGTTACATTAGGATGTTCTCAACATCATTTCCTGTCAACATCCGACAGTCCGCCGCAATATATCCAAACTCTAATCTCGCTATACGTTTTATGGCGTCGGTTTGGCATTGTTTCTCCCCATGGTGAACGTGCGGCCCCAATCATTTCTGGGCGCGCGGCCATTATAAGCGGCCGTGTGTCTTGGACACATTTCCGTTGGACGTCCGGTTGTGATATGGACGAGAATGATGTATCCACCGACGGCGGGCACCGGCACAAAATGTCCCGGCAGCTGGACGAATCCAGCTGGGTCCAGCCTGCCGCGGGGGAGGGGGCAGACGAACTGCCGCGGGTGGGGTGGGGGTGCCTTTCGGCTTTGGTATACCACTGTTGTGTCCAACTTATATGCAACCGAACAGTAGTGTCATAGCAGTGTCATACCGGTAGCGACATAGTGCACTATGTGTCCAGGTCACGTTGATAGTACCAGCAATTAATTTTGGATACACATCCTGGAAGGCAAGGGATAACACATGGCTTTTGTAGGCTACCTAGGAACTAAACCAATCATGTAGACTAAGCAATAATACCTACCGATTGTGTTGGCTGCACAAGCCAGCGGCGGTGTACTGATCAAATGGTCTATCACATATATTTTTTTAAATAAATTTATTCCCAGTTGTTTCTGGGGTGGATTTAGTAACCAGGGTTCTATTGCTAAGCAGAGCTTGTTGCGTGAATCCTGGCCCCACCACCCGATCCATGAATTCCAGTTCAGCGGCAGAATTTAGACCGAAAGTTTAACATGCCGTCAATACACCGGCATGGCCGCCCAGTAGGTCGTCCCCGGCCTTATCGGGCCAGCTCCCAACTGACACTCCCGGCCGGGGGCTAAATGCGAGCGCGCGAAGCGACTCGAACCCTGGGCTGCCAGGACAGGGGAGACCAGTGCAGGCCAGCACTCTAACCAACTGAGCTACCGGGGCGGCTGGGCTACATGGCTTAGCTATATAGATCGCTGCGCAAGCTATATGGTGAGCCACACAAACCATGCCGAGCACAGCGCAAATGATATGGTGCACTATTCAAACCATGCTACAGACAACAAGTGGTGACATACGCAACACAAGTGTGGTTCTACGCAAATCGAGCGGTGACGTACACAAAGCAAGCGGTGCGCTACACGACACAAGCAGTCCAGTCGCAAATCTCCGATGGCTCCGACCAACGACAAAACGATTTCTCCCGTCGAACTTGTCTGCTCCACACAGCCATACTTACTGGTGGTGTATCATCACGCAGCGCTTGTACATCTGTCATTGTTTGCTCAGCGCCAATCCAAACGTCTTTCACAGTACGAGCTTCTGTCCATGCAATTATTGTTCTCGCCAGTTCAGTTGGCTTCCCATGGAGCGCTACCGCCTGTATGTGAATTCGTGACATGCTGACTGCACTTCGCGGTACCTCTGCACTACATATGACCTGGCATGCACGAGAGTCGGCGTTGGAGATTGACTTCAGGCTGGCTTCGGTGAGCAATAGCTGGCGTTTGATTCCGTGGTACACTCGCTGCGTGCACGTGGCTGACTGGCCGTGCACTACTCACCATGCACTCACCGTGTATTTATCATGCACTCACCGTGCACTTATCATGCACTCACTATGCACTCATCTTGCACTCACCATGCACTCATCGTGCGCCTACAATGTACTCACCATGCACTCACCATACACTCAACATGCACTTATCATGCACTTACCATACATTCATCATGCACTCACCGTGCACTCACCATGCACTCACAATCCATGCACTGGCCGACCATGCACTCATCACGAACTCACCATGCATTCACCATGCACTCACCATGCATTGGCTGGACATACACAAACCCTGCACTCGCCATGCACTCACCATGCGCAAATGACGGCGTGTAGCCTGTCCATGACATCCGTGCCTTTTTTGCTCCTCAGCCTTACTGCGACTACCAGGGGGTCGACCACACCTCGAGGAACGTCTACTTCTACGCCAGGGTCAGCTTCCAGGTGAGCTGAGTCCCTCAGATGTGGGAGGCGCGTGTTTCCGCTCCTTTGGCGCACCAGGGCAGCTTCCATCTTGAGGCGTTTTGCACCCGCTTCCCACTGTTTGGGAGCTGTTTACTCGGCAATCGGATTGTTCAGAGTATGTGGTGCAACATCGCTTTTGTGTTTGACCAAAAGGATGCATGCCCCCAGCGATGAGAAAGCAATATGTGATTTGGTATTACTTCAGGCTTGATCTTCACACTTACGACCATCAATAACTGGAGCCCGAGAAGCGACATTCGCTCTTGAAACAATCGATTTCACAGCGTGTGGCATGGGGTTCTAGGAAATATTTGCCATGAATACAGACAGCCTTTGGCGGCTTTTGAAATGCCCCGAATTCAAAACATCAGAATTGTCCAATATTGATAAGGCGGATCTTGTGGGTGGTCGTACTCCCTGGTTCCCTGACGTCCTGAATACTGAGAATGCGATGACATGGCCTGTCATGAATTCCAAGTGAATGTGCTCAGGAAAGACGAGGTATTGTGGCGCTGACCTCCCCGTGCCCATTCGCCTGAATGGATCGTCGTATCCTCCGTCTGGAGTTCTTCGGATTGGCTGCGGATTTCTTGTTCCACTCGTGAGCTTCCTTGCTGGACTTGTGCTGGTGGTCGCTGTTGTGCTAAATAAAAATCGGTCCTTTTCGCGAATTCGTCAGGCAACCGAAACAAACACGATCACAAGTTGAATGAACTGAAAGCGACTTATTGAAATGCTTTGCTTGTAGGCGGATAGCATGTGTTGATTGAATATGTTTTATTGGACTTGGTATCCCTCTCTTATGTCGTTGTTGTTCTCAATGATTTCCATTTTAACCTTGACTCCGTTTTCATTTTCTATTCGAATGGCGTCCCAATCGATTTCGACCGTCATTGCCTCCATGTGTTGGGCCGCCAACTACTCTAAGAAACTGACGTACCTTGCGGTCAGCGACATCTCACCCTCGACGCCGACCACTCTCGCCGACGGCACCCGGCGGCAGTAATAAATTATTCGTGCAATAGGATGAAATCTTTCTGAACACACAATCAACATCCTTCCCCAAGAAGTATCGGCGTATTGCTCCTTGATGAATGTTTATGCGGTGTTCATGTCTCATTTATAACAGTATCTCGTTAAAAAATCGCATGTGCATGCTCTCGATCAGGAATGGTGATTATTATTTACTATAGCATTATTATGATGGCATGCATATTATTATAGCATGGTTATTATTATCTCCATCAGGAATATAACTCTTTTCAAATTATGAATATCTAAACAAATGATAAAGGTCCAGTCATAAATACCTACAACATGGACTCAAATGTTAGCCTGAAAGACATCAACAGCATTCTAAATGATACTAAATGACTGACAAACTTCGGCATCCTGCTGTGCTCGTTTCGACATCTCACACCTGACGAAAAACCATTATTTTAACCCTGCCCGGCGGCAAAAGAACGTGCCGCCGGTGGGAATCGAGCCGCCGGCGGTGGGTGACGTGCGCCGCCTGTTGCAGTACTTCATCCCGCTGGTGGTGATCACCTTCTGCTACTGCCGCGTCGGCTGCGAGATGTGGGGCTCGCGCGTGCCCGGCAACGCCGACAACCAGCGCGACGCAGTCATGCTGAACAACAAGCGGAAGGTCAGTGCAGCTCGGCGTCTGGGGACCGCCTGAAGTCCGGGCACCTCCTGACGTCTGGGCACCTCCTGACGTCTGGGCACCTCCTGACGTCCGGGCACCTCCTGACGTCTGGGCACCTCCTGAAGTCCGGGCACGTCCTGACGTCCGGGCACCTCCTGACGTCCGGGCACCTCCTGACGTCCGGGCACCTCCTGACGTCCGGGCACCTCCTGACGTCTGGGCACCTCCTGACGTCCGGGCACCTCCTGACGTCTGCTTGGTACCGCCTGACGTCCGGGCACCTCCTGACGTCCGGGCACCTCCTGACGTCCGGGCACCTCCTGACGTCCGGGCACCTCCTGACGTCCGGGCACCTCCTGACGTCCGGGCACCTCCTGACGTCTGGGCACCTCCTGACGTCCGGGCACCTCCTGACGTCCGGGCACCTCCTGACGTCCGGGCACCTCCTGAAGTCCGGGCACCTCCTGACGTCCGGGCACCTCCTGACGTCCGGGCACCTCCTGACGTCTGGGCACCTCCTGACGTCTGCTGGGTACCGCCTGACGTCTGGGCACCTCCTGACGTCTGGGCACCTCCTGACGTCTGCTGGGTACTGCCTGACGTATGGGCACCTCCTGACGTCTGCTTGGTACCGCCTGACGTCCGGGCACCTCCTGACGTCTGCTTGGTACCGCCTGATGTCCGGGCACCTCCTGACGTCCGGGCACCTCCTGACGTCCGGGCACCTCCTGTCGTCTGCTTGGTACCGCCTGACGTCCGGGCACCTCCTGACGTCTGGGCACCTCCTGACGTCCGGGCACCTCCTGACGTCCGGGCACCTCCTGACGTCCGGGCACCTCCTGACGTCTGCTGGGTACTGCCTGACGTATGGGCACCTCCTGACGTCTGCTTGGTACCGCCTGACGTCCGGGCACCTCCTGACGTCTGCTGGGTACTGCCTGACGTATGGGTACCTCCTGACGTCTGCTTGGTACCGCCTGAAGATTTGGTACCGCTTGGCACTTGGGTGATGCCTGGTGTTTGGCCATCGCCTGACGCTCAGGCACAGTCTGACGTTGAGGCTGAACCTGGACTCAGACAGGATATTGTGCTTGGGCGCAGCCCTACACCGCATTCCCAGCATTATGTCCGACCTGTCTGTGTCGTGTCTCCCCCCCCCTCCCCCTATTTGCAACCTCATCCGGTACCAGTGTCCCTTCGGATGGATTCCACAGGGTCCCAGTTGGGAGTCGAACAACTCACATCCGGACTACTCATCTATTCCGTGCGCTGTCTTAGCCTTAGCCGTAGCCTTAACCTTAGTCTGCATCCACCGGTATCAGTAGCCGTAAGTCTGTTCTAAACCGTTTCCATTTCCGCGCAGCGGGAACGGTTTGATGTATCACCTAGGATTACTACGAGTTGGAGCTTTGGGGACTAATTGGATCGTACCTCTTACCTCTTACCCTACTATCTCAGCTGCTCAGCGTTTGCCTCTCCAAACTGAGTAGACTACCAATACGTCTCGACGCAGGTGGTGTTTGTCATGGAGGTAGCTTGGAAGTAGGTCACGCACTTACCTCACAGACAGCAAAAGTCACGCACCAAACCCATCTAAGCAGAAGTCGAGCCAAAGCCATCTAACAGAGATTGGTTGTGCGCCTCATTCCATTAACGCCTCATTCGTCACCAGACGTGTGCTGTTATCTACTACTGCAGCAGACCATATGCATGAATATATATGTAAGACTCCAGCACATCACATTTGTGCTGATATCTACGACTGCAGCCCATCAGAGCAGCATATCAGCACACATATGATGTGCTGCAGTCGTTTGTATCAGCACACATGTGATATGCTGCAGTCGTATATATCAGCACACATCTGATGTGCTGCAGTCGTTTGTATCAGCACACATCTGATATGCTGCAGTCGTTTGTATCAGCACACATCTGATGTGCTGCAGTCGTAGATACCGGCACATTTATGATGTACATGAGATGTGTGCTGTACCTCGGTCGGATATCAAGCAAGCGGCGAAATTCAGAACCTTTTGCAGTTTACCTTCCTGAATATCGCAGGCGCTGCCATGCATGGCCACGCAATATCTGATTTGTAACAGGACCAGGGTGTTCATCAGTCGCTGTAGCAGAGGCGGCGGCAGGGTGTGCTTCGGTCAGGGTAGCAGAGGCGGCGGCAGGGTGTCCTTCAGTCAGGGTAGCAGAGGCGGCGGCAGGGTGTCCTTCAGTCAGGGTAGCAGAGGCGGCGGCAGGGTGTCCTTCAGTCGAGGTAGCAGAGGCGGCGGCAGGGTGTCCTTCAGTCAGGGTAGCAGAGGCGGCGGCAGGGTGTCCTTCAGTCAGGGTAGCAGAGGCGGCGGCAGGGTGTCCTTCAGTCAGGGTAGCAGAGGCGGCGGCAGGGTGTCCTTCAGTCAGGGTAGCAGAGGCGGCGGCAGGGTGTCCTTCAGTCGAGGTAGCAGAGGCGGCGGCAGGGTGTCCTTCAGTCAGGGTAGCAGAGGCGGCGGCAGGGTGTCCTTCAGTCAGGGTAGCAGAGGCGGCGGCAGGGTGTCCTTCAGTCAGGGTAGCAGAGGCGGCGGCAGGGTGTCCTTCAGTCAGGGTAGCAGAGGCGGCGGCAGGGTGTCCTTCAGTCAGGGTAGCAGAGGCGGCGGCAGGGTGTCCTTCAGTCAGGGTAGCAGAGGCGGCGGCAGGGTGTCCTTCAGTCAGGGTAGCAGAGGCGGCGGCAGGGTGTCCTTCAGTCAGGGTAGCAGAGGCGGCGGCAGGGTGTCCTTCAGTCAGGGTAGCAGAGGCGGCGGCAGGGTGTCCTTCAGTCAGGGTAGCAGAGGCGGCGGCAGGGTGTCCTTCAGTCAGGGTAGCAGAGGCGGCGGCAGGGTGTCCTTCAGTCAGGGTAGCAGAGGCGGCGGCAGGGTGTCCTTCAGTCAGGGTAGCAGAGGCGGCGGCAGGGTGTCCTTCAGTCAGGGTAGCAGAGGCGGCGGCAGGGTGTCCTTCAGTCAGGGTAGCAGAGGCGGCGGCAGGGTGTCCTTCAGTCAGGGTAGCAGAGGCGGCGTGTTCATCAGTCGGTAGCAGAGGCGGCGGCAGGGTGTCCTTCAGTCAGGGTAGCAGAGGCGGCGGCAGGTGTCCTTCAGTCAGGGCCAGGGTAGCAGAGGCGGCGGCAGGGTGTCCTTCAGTCAGGGTAGCAGAGGCGGCGGCAGGGTTCTTTAGGGCGGCCAGGGTGTCCTTCAGTCAGGGTAGCAGAGGCGGCGGCAGGGTGTCCTTCAGTCGAGGTAGCAGAGGCGGCGGCAGAGTGTCCTTCAGTCAGGGTAGCAGAGGCGGCAACAGGATGTCCTTAACTTACAGCGAACCCGCTAAATTGTCCAGATCTGAGAAGGGCCGGACATCCGTTGCCTCCACAAGGAAGCAAACGAAAGCAACTCAGTGTCAACGCAGTCACAATGAAATAATAGGAAGTACTGCGGTGTTTTGCAAACGACACAACGCCGTCGATGGTGCTCCATCGCACCACAAACTTCGCCCATATGTGACATTAGCAAATGATTATACTTGCCATTGCATATGTTCGTGAATATTCGCTGATGCAAACCATTTGACAGGCACTTTTATAGCTAAACAATATAGCTCCTTCCCAAGTGGTACATGGGAGAGGGAGAATATGGAAGTGACAAACGAGTTAAAGGTCAGACAATGCCAAGCAACGCTTCGCGACAAGCACCTGTTGGTAGTCAGAACTCCTGTTTGGGAGCACAACAGAACGAAGGTATGTGCCAATTAATCGGAACGAAGGTAGGTGCCACAGGGAGAGCTCCAGAAAGTGAAACGTGAGGCGCCGGCACCGATACAGGTGACACCGAGAGAACTCCACCATGTGGAGCGTGAGACGTCGGTCCTGGGACAGGTGACACTGGAAGGGCTCCACCATGTGGAGCGTGAGACACCAGTGCCGATACAGGTGACACTGGAAGGGCTCCAGCATGTGGAGCGTGAGACACCAGTGCCGATACAGGTGACACTGGAAGGGCTCCACCATGTGGAGCGCGCGACACAGCTCCCGGATAGCGAACACCGGAATTTCTGAAAGTGAATAACCGGCTACACTGCATACGTACATATGATGGGATTGGACCGAAGTGGGCACATGTCCCCATTCCCAACTTTCTTCGCCATTAACCATTGATTCTATGGCGTTGGCTGGAAACAGTTCGCAAACAAATCGGCTTTTCCTCTCCATTTTTGGCTCGCTCCTAGGCTCATAGGCTAGTCTCTGACTTAACAATAACGTGTTAAAGAAAAATAATCAGTTCAACGGAGGTAGGGTGTTGGATTTGCATTGTCAGATATGTCAGATGATAAATAACGTGCACCAGGAGCCGCCAGGTCCCCCGCGTCATCACCTTGGATCGCCAGGACGTGGTCTCCGCCACCGCCTTGGGTTGAAATGCGTAGTCCCTTAGTTTGAGAGAGAGAGTAAGAGAGTGAGAGAGAGAGATAGGGAGAGAGAGAGAGACGGATAGAGAGATATGGATAGAGAGAGAGACAAATAGAGAGAGAGATAGATAGAGAGAGAGGGAGAGATAGAGAAATGGAGAGGGGAGAGAGATAAAAACAGAGAGATAGAGGTTTGGGGGACGAGGAGTAGCGGACGACGAAGAGGGATAGGCAGAGCGGGAAAGTGAGAGAGGTAGAAGAACACAGAGAACGAGGAGCAGAGCCGACTGCGGTCGCGGTGCCATCGTTCACGCACAGCTCGGATAGCCCGCCCGCAGCGAGCGAACTCGACGCTATTTCCGACCCGAAACTAACCATTTTATCTCAGAACTCGGCTGTCGAGCGCTAGCAGA
Organism: Imbricaverruca yamaguchii; assembly: GCA_034440575.1. Lineage (NCBI taxonomy): Eukaryota > Metazoa > Arthropoda > Thecostraca > Neoverrucidae > Imbricaverruca > Imbricaverruca yamaguchii. The sequence goes on along the minus strand of JAOTOL010001607.1, from coordinate 147,849 downwards.
CTCAAGATGACGTTATCAAACCTTACGGCGATGGCGAGTGCAGCTCAGGCCATGCTCCCTTTTGGTCGGCACTCCATCACAGACGATATGACTAAGTCTCTGCTTGGTGGCTGGTGTTGCCGCTAGGCGTGTGCCTTTTGCATCACGTTCTGCCGATATTCTTGGCGGATCGATCGCATGGTATGCCGGGGCTTGACGATACTCTAATAACCCATCAGCTTCTGTCCTTTTAACTACGTTGACGCTGAGTTGCTTCAGTTTGCTTTCTTGTGAAGGCAACGGATGTCCGGTCCTTCTCCTCAGATCTGGACAATTTAGCGGGTTTGCGGTACGTTAGCCCGTCCCGTCTCTCCGGTCAGATCCTCACACCCCGTCCCGGGGAGGGGGTGAGGAGGTTGATAGGAACCCCTCTAATACCCAAATTAAGCGTTGCACGAAAGCGAGAGATGTGTCATCGGAAAGCGCTCGACACGTAGGGCCTGACACCACCCTCCGAAAAAAATCCCCCAAAAGTGACGTCACCAGGGGCCTAGATTTTCACGACTTACCTCGCGTTTTTTGGCTCTTGGGAGTTCATTTTGGGGGATATTTGAAAAGGTAAATTATGCTTTGGAATCAGAGAAGGACAGCGAAATCGACCAGAACCATACAACTTTTTGGCCACCCAAAAATTTCTGAATTTTTTTTGTGAAGTTTCAATATTTTGGGTTTTCAAGTTTTCTTTAATCTTCCTCTTCTAATGGATAGAACGAACCGAAAAACGTTGTTCGAAGTCAGCTTACCCTAATCGAAAATGCTTCATTTAGCCAGAATCTTCGATTTGAACTCTAAGAGGCAAACATGCAAAACTAATTAGTAATCAAAAACGGGGAAAATGAAAAATTCCTCTCGTGCGTATTGTTGCACCCCTAAAGATAAGCAAACGCTGAAAGTTTCATTAAAATATCTTATCCGTTAAAGCGTGGCGACTGGTTGCACTTTTTTTGGAGGTGACCGCATTTGACCTAGACTAACTCGTTTACCCTAAATGACCGGACTTCAAAGGTTTGACGCAACCTGCCAGTGATTTGGGAAAATGTATGTCAAATTTCGGCGCGCTACCGTGCGCCCCTATTTCACTATCCGCGAGAAACCCGAGGGGCGGTTGAAGACCCCCCCCCCCCTGAGACGGCGAGGGTTAAGGACACCCTGCCGCCGCCTCTGCTACCTTGACTGAAGGACACCCTGCCGCCGCCTCTGCTACCCTGACTGAAGGACACCCTGCCGCCGCCTCTGCTACCCTGACTGAAGGACACCCTGCCGCCGCCTCTGCTACCTCGACTGAAGGACACCTGCCGCCGCCTCTGCTACCCTGACTGAAGGACACCCTGCCGCCGCCTCTGCTATCCTGACTGAAGGACACCCTGCCGCCGCCTCTGCTACCTCGACTGAAGGACACCCTGCCGCCGCCTCTGCTACCCTGACTGAAGGACACCCTGCCGCCGCCTCTGCTATCCTGACTGAAGGACACCCTGCCGTCGCCTCTGCTACCCTGACTGAAGGACACTCTGCCGCCGCCTCTGCTACCCTGACTGAAGGACACCCTGCCGCCGCCACTGCTACCCTGACTGAAGGACACCCTGCCGCCGCCTCTGCTATCCTGACTGAAGGACACTCTGCCGCCGCCTCTGCTACCTCGACTGAAGGACACTCTGCCGCCGCCTCTGCTACCCTGACTGAAGGACACCCTGCCGCCGCCTCTGCTACCTCGACTGAAGGACACCCTGCCGCCGCCTCTGCTACCCTGACTGAAGGACACCCTGCCGCCGCCTCTGCTACAGTGACTGATGAACACCCTGGTCCTGTTACAAATCAGATATTGCGTGCCCATGCATGCCAACGCGTGTGATATTCAGGAAGGTAAACTGCAAAGGGTTCTGAATTTCGCCAATTTCGTGATATCGGGCCGAGATACAGCACACATTTCATGTGTACTGTATCTCGGCATATCATAAATGATATGCCGAGATACGTGATGATACGTGCTGTATCAGCACATCATAAATGTGCCGGTATCTACAACTGCAGCACATCAGATAAGTGTTGATATCCACGCCTGCAACACATCATATGGGTGCTGATATACACGACTGCAGCGCATCAGATGTGTGCTGATGTCTACGCCTGCAACACATCAGATCAGTGCTGATATGCTGCTGTGATGTGCTGCAGTCATAGATGTCTCACAAGTCTCTTGGACTTTTTGAACTTCGCCACAGAACAATTTGGTCAGGGAAATCAGGTTGATGTAGCATATCTTGACTTTAGTAAGGCCTTTGACAAGGTACCCCATAAACGGTTAATGATACAGCTTCAGGCCCATGGTATTGCAGGTAGCATCTTAAAATTGATAGAGTTGTGGCTTTCAGGTAGACAGCAAAGAGTGATGCTAAATGGTACAAAGTCATCATGGCAAAATGTTCTTAGTGGAGTCCCCCAGGGGTCAGTACTAGGGCCACTACTGTTCATCATATTTGTAAATGACATCGAAAGTGGCCTAAGCAGTAAAGTTTTGAAATTTGCGGATGATTTGAAGGTCTTTAGGCAATAACAGGTCAAAACGAGCATATCTCGCAGCAAAAAGACTTAGACGAACTTGTAAAGTGGTCAGAAGAATGGCAAATGAAAATCAACTTTGATAAGTGCAAAATCATGCATGTAGGTAAGCAGCATATGAAGGCTCCATACTTGATGGGTGGCCAAGTGCTATCAGTGACTCAACAGGAGAAGGATTTATGTGTTATTCTAAGCACAAAATTGGGGGCATCAGAACAGATCAAGGAAGCCAGGAAGAAGGCACTGAGAATGCTTGGGGCAATAAATAGGAATGTATCATACAGAAGTGAGGAAGTCATCAGGACGCTTTACTGTGCATATGGCAGGCCACATTTGGAATACTGCATCCAAGCTTGGTCTCCCAGCTATGAAAAAGATTGTTGGCTTTTAGAGAGAGTACAAAAGAGGGCTACAAAAATGGTTAATGGTATAGGCAACCTGGCATATGATGAAAGATTGAAGAAATTGAATATTTTCTCACTTAGATATAGAAGGCTTAGAGGTGATCTCATCGAATTCTTTAAATTTGTCCATGGTCTGGAGAGGGGATATCTTGGGGAAACGTTTCAATTTAACAGACAAAGTTAACCACAGCAGAACAAGGTTAAGACAGACATTTTTTAACCAACAGTGCAGTAGAACACTGGAACCAGCTGCCAGAAACCATTGTCAGTAGCAGCACACTGAACATCTTTAAAAACAGCATAGACAATCATTATAACAGTAGAGGGCCTGCATTTTCATTATTACAGGGAGGGCTGATTGACAGATTTTGTTGGCAACTGGTTGAGTGTACAGAGTGCAACCAAGAAGGGCTCTTGTGGCTCATAGTTCCACTCATCTTTTATGTCTTTATGTTTTTATATCAGCATACATATGTGCTGCGGTAGTATATATCAGCACACGTCTGATATCCTCCAGATGTGCATATTAGCACAAACATGATGTGCTACACTCGTGGACATCAGCGTATTTCTGATGAGCTGCAGTCGTAAATACCAGCACACATATCATGTGCTGCAGTCGTAGATATAAGCATAAATATGTGCTGCAGTCGCATATATCAGCACACATCTGATGTGCTGCAGTCTTAGATATCAGCACACATATGATGTGCTGCAGTCGTAGATATCACCACACATATGATGTGCTGTAGTCATACATATCACCACACGTTTGATGTGCTGCAGTCGCTCCAACGGCTGCGGCTGAAACGCTTGGTCAACCTGTCCGAGTTGACACTGCACGCTATGCAACGACTACAGCAGCTTCGGCGTCTGCTTAAGCGCCCCCTCCCCCAACTACCTTCTACAAGCGTACCGCGTCACCTGGCAATCGTACACACGTGCTGCACACCAGTAACAACTCCGTCAGTACAACAAACAACTCCTACATTTGTGCATCGAGCTGCATTGAGCTGCATCGAGCACAAAGGCCGTGTTATCCAGCACAGTAAGCAGAATGGATCGTTGCCTGTTATGAGGGTGCTATCACGCGTGAAACGCTATATCCGCTGTAATCCAGCCAGAACGATGATCGCGTTATACTGGTATATGGTGTGGGATGATGCATGTCACTTACTGTATGTTGTGAAGATGGCTTTTGTAAAAATATCTAAATTGGTCCTCAAAGTTTTCCGCTACCTGCAACGTTCCGACTCAGGAGGTCTCTGGGATTCCCTGAGAGGATACACAATATAGGAATAATGATAGTCGCATTACAAAAGAAGCCACTTCTCTGGGGGCTGACTGAGGGTCTCGCCAATTTACGGCTAGGTGGACGCGCCGACAATAGCCACGGGGCGTCACGGGGAGGGGCGCCTCTCTCAGCTCAGCGTCACGAGAGTCACTCTCAGTCAGTACGGCCTCACGAGGGTTACTATCCGTCAGCAGGGCCCCACGAGGGTCACCCTCCGTCAGCAGGGCCTCACGAGGGTCATCCACCTTAAGTACGGCCTCACGAGGGTCATCCACCTTAAGTACGGCCTCACGAGGGTCACCCTCCGTCAGCAGGGCCCCACGAGGGTCACCCTCCATCAGCAGGGCCTCACGAGGGTCATCCACCTTAAGTACAGCCTCACGAGGGTTGCCCTCCGTCAACAGGGCCTCACGAGGGTCACCCTCCTTAAGTACGGCCTCACGAGGGTCACCCTCTGTCAGCAGGGTCTCGCGAGGGTCACCCTCCTTAAGTACGGCCTCACGAGGGTCACCCTGTGTCAGCACGTGTGGCTGAATCGTACCCGACATCTTCTCCCGTTGTCGCTCCCCACTTAGTCTGGCCACAAATCACAAGTGTTTGGTTGGTTATTGGTTTTACGCCACATCGACCGTTGAATCATGCAGCATCGCCAATTTCTCATGCCGATTGGTCGCGGGTGAAGAGTGGCGACAGGTGAGACTCGAACCCACAACCTTTTGATTGTGAGACGAGTAACTTACCCATAGACTACTCGTTCACAATCGCAAGTCTTTTGTGTGTGTGCGCGTCTGCATTGCGCGGTGCAGCGCTGAGCCGCTATCGGCGACGTGGTGAACCCGTGTGCGCCGCTTTTGGACAAACAGCTGGACACACAGCCGGACATTCAGCTTGAGAACATCGGAAGCCAGGCGATGGTGCACCATGTGCAAGGATATAAGGATGGCATGTGCAGTATGGTAAGATATAAGGATGACGTGTGCAGTTCTGAGGACATAAAGATGGCATGTGCAGTATCTGAGGACATAAGGATGGCATTTGCAGTCATCCTAATTCCTATGCTTCGGATAGGGATATTAGGATGACGTCACGTATAGGATCATAAGGATGACGTAACGCACAGCTTGTACGGATGACGTCAATTATAGGGGTGTAAGGATGACGTCACACATATGGATATAAGGATGACATTACGCATGTGGACATGTAGCGTGTGACCTTCGTGTTGTATCGGCGCCGAGATACCGCTCGCTTACTGTTCACGTCCCATACGTGAATTCCTGTGTTTGACGGTACAATCTCCAACAATCTCCAACACTACCGGACAGCGCCGCACCCGCAAACGCGCGCCATCGTGTGCCGAGCCCGACCTCTGGCCCCGCCGCCAAAGTGACCCGGCGTATAGCCTTGACCCGGCGTCACCTCCGGATGGCCCCGGGCGACTCGGGAAGAGCACACTCGGGAAATCGTACGCGCGCACAAACAGCGTTCGCCGCAGCGCCGGCGCAGTTCACGTTGTCGCCGCCAGAGCGCCCGCGCTTGCGGTCGCCGCCAGCGATGCTGCGCCGTCGCACACCGCCGAGCACGGGCGGAGGCAGACACGACACACACTCCTTACGTAGGAATGACGTCACGTGTGGGGTATACGGATTATCTAACGTATAAGGATAATGATGATGACGTCACTTATAGGACCTAAGGATGACGTTGTGTAAGGTGATTTGCGGACGTCGTCATGTATCAGGCTGGTCTGGGCCGACCGCCATATTTCATATTCCCGCGCCTCGAGTCTTTATTTCTTCCTTAAGGGTTAGACGTGTTTTCTTTTGGTTTCACGCCACTTTCATTACCGTACTTGCAAGTGGTACGTACATTTTTTGTTAAAGTAATATAGTATATGGCGTAGCTTCGTAGGTGTTTTTTCCAATGCTTCCAGCCTATAACAAGCGTTGTTATCATGCAACATTCTTAGCACAAAAGCAAGTATGGTAATCATCAAATACTTCGGGCATGAAATAACCAGCACACAACCGAAGTCGTCCAAAAGAAGAAGCAGGCTGATTTCATCCAACTGCGTCGAATACGATAAAATATAATGATGTGCATTACAGAAGAGCTTGCTGGCGTGCCTTCACGGGCCAGGCAGCAGTCCTCCGTGGAGTCCTCCGGGAGCGGGCCGGGGAGCAGTCCTCCGTGGAGCGAGCTCCGTGCAGCCTGATCCCAATCCGGGACATAGTTCCACGTGAGCAGTTTGACGGACAGTCGCATTTGTGGCGGTGTCGGTGGCGCCTCCGCACCGATACGGGCGCGCCGGTGCGGTGCCGCGACATTTTCAGGTCAGTCAGGTTCAGGTCAGGTCAGTGCGGCGCCGCGACCTTTTCAGGTCAGTCAGGTTCAGGTCAGGTCAGTGCGGCGCCGCGACCTTTTCAGGTCAGTCAGGTTCAGGTCAGGTCAGTGCGGCGCCGCGACCTTTTCAGGTCAGTCAGGTTCAGGTCAGGTCAGTGCGGCGCCGCGACCTTTTCAGGTCAGTCAGGTTCAGGTCAGGTCAGTGCGGCGCCGCGACCTTTTCAGGTCAGTCGGCAGCCGACTCTCCCGGCAGGGGGCCACGCGACCGCGTGACGCGACCGGAGCCATGACCGGTCAGGTCGGCGGAGGCCAATGCGGACGGGTGCTGCCATCTGCAGAGCTGGCGAGGCGGCTCGTCGCGTGCGAGGTTCACTTCTGTCAGCGGTTATTGGTTTTGCGACACATCGACCGTTGAGTCATGCAGCGTCGCCAATCTCTCACGCCGACTGGTCGCGGGCGAAGAGTAGCGACAGGTGAGACTCGAACCCACAGCCTTTCGATTGTGAGACGAGCAACTCATCCCCTAGACTACTCGTCCCCGGGTTTCGCTTCTGTTCATCGTTGCGCACGTACCCGCGTCGGACGATGGTGTGTGGGACATCAACTATGGGACATCAGCTCAGCTGATGAGCCATTCAAGTAAAGCTCGATCAGTCGGTATCAGACTGTGAGCAGATAGCTAGCCCCTCTTAAGCTGGCCGCTTGCACTGAATTATTCCGACACTAGCGCCGCTCAGGACATTTCCCAATCACGCGGCCCACCGGCGAAACAGTGTGGGCGGCGCCATTAGCCGTGGCTGTGCATAAAGTGCGTCGTGACCCACCCAATAAACAAACACTGGATTGTTCGCTGCCTGGAAAAGTGAATGTGGGCTTCCACATGCAAGATTTAACCATTGCTAGCCAGGCCTGGACGGAGCGATTTCACGTCGTCGGCATAGCGGCATTTCATCACGCAGCCTGACAGCATCCCCCCGCGTAACTCGCTCCCGAAATTCGATACTATATACTGAATAGAGCGTCGGCTTCATTGATGAATGCCAGGCCGCTACTATCGCAGCCGGGCAATTTACTGTACGATTGGCTGGGAGGAGGCTGATTTTATTTGATTTATCGGCTGGATATCCGGGCGATGGAAAGTGTCGATTCAGTGACGTCAGCGTCGATTGTCCGCTGTTGCTAAGCGTGCGTTGTGCGGGCCAATACGAGTCAGTTTCGGACCGGTGGATGTGTGAACTGGGCTATGTGGTGGTGGTCTACGCTGACACTCAATAATTCAACTAGAGAAGTGTCGGAAGGAAACCAACTAAAAGCGGAATACATCACACAAAAGTGATTTTGAGCATGTCATTTTTCAGCACGTTTCACAATCCGTTCCTCTATAGCGATTGCATTCCCAATGCTACCAGAAGTATTATATATTTCTACATATCTTTCCATGTTCACCACTAACAACAGATGCTTCCTTCCAATTTGCGAGATGGCCTTCAGCATCGACGTCTCATCACATGGCAATATGGTGAGTGACTTCGCACGTTTTCCACATCATTCGCCTTGCTTTACCTATTCAGACATACTCACACACGTACACACACACACACAAACACAAGCACACAGGCACGCACATATTTATGTATATATAATTTATATATTTATGAAATATGGCGGTCGGATTTCATATATATATATTTCATATATATATATATATATATACATGCACATAGTTGCCCTCACTGTTGCGGAAAGATCACCTATTTCTCGTCCCAGTACTTTTGGATTTTTCTCCTGCAAACCAACTTGCTACAGAACTTATAAACTACCTTTACATTGATGATACTGTCTAATACGTCGATATGTTTACTCATGGCACAAATGGGTTAGTTGCCACGTTTTCTCATCGTATTGAGTTAGGAAGCTTCGATTTCGGACAATGCTTCATGTAGGAAATGATATAGAGCGTGCTGTAAGTATTCTTTTTCCGTATATGGGGCGGTCCAGCACCTGACTTTCTGTCCAGCACCTTTCAACCTAAGTGTGTGTATATGGTAGTCATGGGCGCTCAATCAATCTGTGACAGTTGTAGCTTCGTACTGGCAGCGACCTCGGAGATATGGTATGAATACATTTTCATAGGTCACATTTTGGTCAATCTTTGAGAGCGATTATCTCCGGTACTCTAAAACCTAGCATAGACATATGGCTAATCTATAGAATCCAAAGACCTCTTATTTTCATTTATTGGAATGGCTTATAATTTTTAACAAATTTCACAACTTTGGCCATTTGACCTCTGGTCACGTGACCTGCCGTGACCCCAAGCCACTTCATATTCACATTTATAACCACATTTACCATGGGGATAATCGATTGTCTTTCGACTGAAAAAAATGATGTTTATTTTCTGACAATTATCAATAATTTGCCTTAATTCTACCCGAGTTTCTTGATTTTCGCACGTTTTGCTGAGTGGTCAGGTTAGTATTTTGCTAGCGATTGACCCCCAAAGCTCATGGGGCTATGGTTTGAGATATGCACTTATCAGGCATGATGAGATGAATACGAACGTGTACGAGTTCATGACCTTAGGTCACCAAGTCACGTTTCCAGTTCAGGTTAAATACATCAGTGGAGGGGAAAATGATAATGTCGGAAGACGTTTTGGACCCATAGTAGTTGCTGATTTACACCTAAATACATATTCAACGTATGCCTGTTACGTAGTCAATGAGAATTATCCGCAAAGTAATTAACTGCATAGTCTTGGTACTCCCACCTTTGTGTTGCGGCTCGTGCGGTCAATCGCAGCTAGTCGACCGCGAAACTGATAACGGTCGGTCGAGATGCAAACAGCGACTGTTTTGGGACGACGGTAGGGGGTAGGGGACAGCATATCGGGAAGGGGTGAAATGTGAGATGAGGTATCGATGACAATGGCCGTTATCAGTAAGGCCGAAACGAGGACAGTACACATTGCTGTCAGTCGCCTGAGTGAGGGAAGCGCGTGAACACTGAGACATTGTGTTAGCCGTGGCCAGTCTACTGAACAATGATGCATCGTTATTGCTGTGATCCGTTCGAGAAGCACAAAACACGTATCAAGAATGACAAAATGACAACGACAAAAACGCGTTTCAATGACAAACGCGTCGGGAGGGGATATCCACTATGTGTTAATTGTCTTGCTGCGCTGAAGAAAGATCCCAGTAGCCTGCCCCACAAGAGGAATGCAGTCCAACACATCCACCTAGTGACATCAGTCAAACATTAGTGTCTTTCGCAATTGCTTTATGTCGGCTTTCACCAAAAAAAATCTACATTTTACAATTTAGCGCGCCGTCAGGTACGAGAAACTGATGTATAAGCTGAAGGACGAATACGAGAAAAGTGCAGGGGACTACAGTCGTCGACTTCAGATTCTGACCCTGTCACCTTTCGGAATCGAGAGCACGGCAGAGTTTTTTTGGAGCCAGTCTCTACCTGGTGAAGAAAAGCCGAACACTCAGGGGGAAGAGAGTGTTCATGTTCTCGTTTGTAAGGATGAGTAGGTAAGCGTTGATATGTAGTTGATTTTAGGTGATCAAGTGTGAGCGAATGTAGGCATGCCAATACAAAAACGCGTGATGAAATTTTCATTGGCCTGTGGATACGGAACTTTGTTCTTGGAGGATTCGTTTATTCCTATGTCGATATTATTGTCATTATGCCTATAGGTGCATATGGTGGTATGTTGCCAGTGTTTGTTTTTAACTTTGCATGTGAAATGAAAAATGTTGGCATATTAATGCTATCTCTAAAACTATTCACGCTAACCTCTCAGCTTTCATGGCTGGCGAACAGCAAGGTAAAGTTTAAGTTACTTTCCAATATCCTTCGACATGACTATTTTCACCTCCACTGACTTTTTCACAGGTCAGGTCAAACACTGATGTATTTGACCTGACCTGGATAGGTGACCTGTGACCTGAGGTCATGAAATCTGGCACATTCTGGTTCGTCTCATCATGCTTGATAAGTGTATATCTTAAATTTTAACTCTATGAGCTTTGGGGTCAATCGCTAGAAAAAGACTGACCCGACCACTCAGCAAAATGTGTGAAAATCAATGAAATCAGGTAGAATGAAGGCAAGTTAATAATATTTGTCAGTAAATAATCATCATTTTTCTTTTTTGTTTTGAAAGACAATCGATGGCCCTTATGGTAGATGTGGTTACAAATTAGAATATCAAGTAGCTTGGGGTCACGGGAGATCACGTGACCTGAGGTCAAATGGCCAAAGTTGTGAAATGTGTTCAAAATTAAGAACTGATCCAAGAAATGAAAAAAGAGATCCTTGCGATTCTACAGATATGCTTTGTCTATGCTAGGTTTTAAAGTGCCGGAAATACTCGCTCTCAAAGATTGACCTGCAATGTGACCTATGAAAATTATTGGGCCATATCTCCGAGGTCGCTGCCAGTACGAAGCTAACACGTTCACATACTGATTCAGCGCCAATGACTATCCTATAAACCCACTTAGGTTGAAATCGCTCGCATGGCGGTGTCAATTCACAAGAGTTTTGATCGCCTGGTAATGGACCTCCCGATATGTGAAAGATATCAATGGCATTCTGTCCAGATAAATGTCATATATATATATATATATGATATTGATAGTCTACCCAATGCCATCTTATGCGGTATGTTGTTCCCAGTGAAGCTATGCCTGAATTATGTTTCCGAGCTACCTATGTAATGCAACATGATCATCCTAATGACCTGAGAATACCCGATCAAGTGGGATCTCACCTGATTTGACTCGATTATATACTCCTATGAAATGTCTTTCAAGTCCAAGTACACTTAAGCGAAGGCTGAAGTGATCGTTTTTCACTCTATATATTGTCCCGGCGTCCGGTAGTAGGAGCGTCCATAGCTCAGTGATGAAGCTAAGCGTCTGGCAGGAATGCCAGAGGTACGAGGTTTGATTTCCCGCGGTGTCCGCCGCTCCTACCAGGGTGAGAGGCTTGCAACGTCGTTTGGTCTCCGCTGCTGGATGCACCCTAAAACCACAACCAACAAAGTTCAGGCCATGATGTCAGAAGCTGATTGTTTAAAGACAAGTTTGAATATCACATAAGATCTTCCTTAAAACATTTTGTGTAGCTGCATAGGTAATGCTACTGGTGTATTGAACCTTCAACATACTCTACATGGCCTGATTTGACCTAGTATGCTGTGTGACCGGATCTTACTCTACCTGACTTGGCCTGACCTGACTCTATCTGATCATGCCGTGTGACCTGACCTTTCTCGACCTGATCAAGCCGTGTGATCTGACCTTGCATCAAGACATTCTGAATATCAAGCAGAATTACCCATGTTGAGATCCGGACAAAGCACGTCCCACCGGCGAATAATCTGTTCGAAGGAGCTGCTGCTCGCTGTACTTGGAGCGGCGACTGGGGTGGGGTGGGGGTGGGGGTGGGGGGGGGCACGTCCGGCCGCCGCAGTAAACCCAATGTGATATCTGCTCCGAGTAGTGGAACAGATATCACATTGTTAGTCGTCACTGTCGTCAACTCGCCAGCGACTCCCTGAGTGTTCGGACTTCCGCACCCCTCTGACCTGCGGACATATCACCACATGACCCGTCACACCCGGCGGAAGTCACGAGGGGCCGTCGGCCGGCCATCGGCACCAGACGCTGGCTCAGCAGCTTAGCGCTCCGTACCAGCTACTGCGATGCGGCGGGGCGGTGGCTGGCGAGCTCGGCCATGTACAGCTATGCCTTGGTTATTTGACCCGCGCCGTCTCGGGGGGGGTTGATAGGCGCCCCTAAGGTTTTCCGCAGATAGTGAAAGAACGGCTAGCGGCAGCGCGCCGACGTTTGGCATACCTATTTTAATTTTAGGTCAGGTCGTCTAGGGTCAACGAGTTAGTCAAGGCCAAGTGAGGTCACCTCCAGAAAAGTTCAACCAGTCGTCACGCTTTAACGGATAAAGGTATTTGAATGAAACCTCCAGCGTTTGCTTACCTTTTAGGACAAAACAAAGTACACTAGATAATTTTTTCCGTTTTTTATTACTTATTAGTTTTGCATATTTGCCAATTGAGCTAAAATCGAAGATTTTAGCTAAAGTAGCCTTTCTATGAGAGCAAGTTGACTTCGAAGAGCATTTTTTTCGGTCCGCTCCACCCATTGTAAAAACTAACTCCCCAGAGCTAAAAACGTGATGTAACTCGTGAAAATGTACGCCCCTTAGTGACGTCACTTTTTTTTTGGGGGGGAAAATTTGGGGTAGTATCTGGCCATACTCGTAGAGCGCTTTCCGAAGCCACCTCTTTCCTTTCCGCGCAACGCTTAGTTTAGAGATTAGACGGTGGTTGTATCCCCCGAGACGGGGTGTGAGGTTATGACCGGAAATACGGGGAGGGTTAATTTGATACTGCACTTACCGCCCGACACCAGCTTCGTTAATGGACCACCCCCAGCTCCGCAGCCATTTGCCAGCAGGCTTGGCGAGAACGAATGGATCCATTACTGAATCCGCGCAGTGCCAGATAGTTTTCTACTCACGGCAGTGTGGAGGATTGATTTTACCCCCACCCCGCTCCCATACTAACTTGTGTTCCAAGCAAGATTAAGTGTTACGGTGAACGGCATCCTGAAGCCCGTCCTTGAACTCATGGAGCTACTCGAAGCAGTTCAGTTATCTCTTTCGGCTTAGCCAGCAGTCCAGGTCAGGCAGGTCAATGTCGAGGTACAGTCGGTCACCCATCTCACCGTAGTTGTCGAAACCTGGCCGTAAAACTGCTGCGATCCGCGTTCTCGGAGCCGCGCCGGAAACAACAGTGGATCAAGAACTGAGACTGAGCACATCATAAGTGGCAATTCGTAGTCATTTAGGTGTGGCCGCGTGAATTTGAGCAAGTACTATAAATGAGGCTTGATTTTCTATGTTTTTCATTTATTTCACTGTGAATATCCTAGGCTAACATTTATACTCATCTTTCCCTAGTGCATACATCGACACATCAAGCAAATCAGGGTAAAGCAATATATTGATGTAACCAACAATTGTGGAATATATATTAAGTTACTGGAGCCTATACAAATTGACGTAGCCAACGAATGGCGCATTTCATTCGGCCCTATATTGACGCGATGAAATATGTATTTACGCCAGTTTCATTTGAGGGCATCATTGGTCCGCCATGCATTTCGTGGAATCATAGCGTATTTACGAACAAATCCTGCGATCTGTTACGACGCATTCGACCATCAGGCCACACACCAGGCCATCAGGCGTCCATTGATCGTATGTGGACTCCGTAATCCTGCCGTTCGTAGGGCTCGAACCCACGAACTTGCGAACAACAGTCCAACGCCCTTCCGACTGAGCTGCCGCGACCTTCTCGTCGAAACAAATAGAACTCGTTCGACATCGTCAAACAGGGCATCCTCGGTAAAGTGGTTAGACATGCTGGACCTGTAGACACATTGCGCAAAGGTTAGCATGCTCTTGGTGGCAATGTGTACAGGCCAGCATGCTCTTGGCCGTAATGTGCACAGGCCAGCATGCTCTTGGTGGTAATGTACATAGATCAGCATGCTCTTGGTGGTAATGTGCACAGGTTAAAATGCTCTTGATGGTAATGTGCACAGGTTAGCATGCTCTTGGTGGCAATGTGCACAGGCCAGCATGCTATTGGTACATAGATCAGCATGATATTGGCCATAATGTGTAAGGTCAGCATGCTCTTGGTCGTCATGTGTGCAGTTCGGATCCAGTATTTTCAGGCTGCTCAAAGCCAGTACAAGCAGGGATTTGCACATGCTCCAGCATAGGGGCAAAGTTTAACACTTGAATGCCACAGCGTAATGTGACACCCCCCAGCTGATTTCACCGACCAAACACCACCCAGAATCAGCTTTGCCACATTTACAGGTATTTGGTGATAGATGATTTCATATTTTCATCAAACTGCGCTGACACGGTGTTGTGCGGAGTTCGCCCATCTCCAATATCATATTCAGACTTATTTTTTTTTTTCAAGTGGGGGGGGGGAAGGGGGGGCTCCCTCCCCCCCCCCCCCCCCCCTTACCCCTCATCCCTTTGGTAGGAGTGTTAAAACCATTAGATCAGGGATACATTGTGAGAGTTAAAAAACTGCTCTTCTATGCGTCCAATGTGCACAGGTTAGCATGCTATTGGTGGTAATGTACATAGATCAGCATGCTCTTGGTGGTAACTGTGGTAACTGTGGAAAATCCAATGATAGTTTCCTTAGGAGGCAGAATAGAATAGGCCGAATAGTGATATGATCCGGTAGGAGGCAGAATAGAATCAGCCGGTGTTGTCCGGTGGTCAGCCAAACGCTCATAGTGTCCCCCACTTTGGTGCCGAATTTCCCGACCATCATCTCGCCTCTTGTCTAGAAACAAAACCATTCGCCTGGTCTTTGATTACACGCCCAGCTGGAATTCTCACGTGTCTCTCAGAACACGGCCTCACCATAGTATTTTGCTGGTGATATCCGAGGTGGGATCTAGGCTGGTCTGACACCGAAGGCACTGCCTGCCTCTCAGCGGCGTTACTACGATTGTGGACGTGCCTTCGTTCTCCAGCACGTCCCCAACTGCACCACAATTCATCGCACATCATTTCGACAGTTCACCAATAGCGCACAATCAAACCTCTCTAGGGTCAAAACGTGTTCAATTCTTCAACTGTTCGTCTTTGTTCGCAATAAGTTTGGTCACGTGCCGAGCCTGCCACAAAAACTTGGCCAACAATCGACGGGAAAATCGTGCGGCTTCTCCCTCGCATTGACGCACAAGGTGCAAAGCAGTGGCGAGCCTGAGGAGCTCGCCTGCGAGACTCGCACAGTTCGAGAGACCCATTTGGGAGTCGCCAGGCAGGGCTGAGGTGCGGCACGGTCCAGGAATGAGGCTGGACGGTGCCGCTTTGCCGGACAGCAGCGCACTACGACATCACGCTTCCCGACCTGGAGCGGCTGCCTGTGCCGCAGTTCAGCCACGCTTTGTTCAGCACGTCACACGTGCACGCTTTGCGCGTGCACGTGTGACGTGCTGAACGGGCACCTGCTACCTGTGCATGCACGTGTGATGTGCTAGACAGTGCAAGCTTTGTCCCATAATTATCTTGTCCCGCTATCTTAGCTTACTTGAGATGAGATGCATGATAGCATGGTTGAGAGTGGGTTTGTAGAAACATGTGCGAACGTCATTATACGGGCCGTTCCAACGCCATATAGTTGAATCATACGCAAGGAAAGCTAAGTGCTGTTTCTTTTAGTTGAGCTGTGAAACAGCTTACGTAGACATTCAGAAAGATCGCTGCAGCTCAACACGCATTGTAAATGCACAGCTAATTAGCATTTGTCAAATTAGCATAGGTAATTAGCTAATCAGCATAGGTATTTGTCTAATTAGCATGATTAGGATAATGCAGTTTATTAGTATAATTAGCATTAACGTACGGAATTGATCATTCGCATTGGGGAATCCAATCATCTGGAATTCAATCATCTGTAATTCACATTTGACAATTATTTGTATCCTTTTTTATATCCACACAAAGCAAAACATTAAGCTGTGAACAGCTTTGATCTGCTCCTGCAGCTGGCTTTAGCAGAGCTGACCTGATATACACGACCCGAAATAACTCGCCGAAGTTCAGTGTATGTACTAGTCAATTCGGCGTGGTGTATGTCCACCGCTTATCCAAGGGTTATGGCTTTCTTAAGCACGATGCACGATTAACTTCGCATGAGGAGAAAAAGCCATTTCAATCTCGCACCATGACAACCTGGCGACAAATGATGTTGGGATTCCGTATTCAAGAAGCATTGCTTGACAGTAGTACCGTGACAACTCGAGAGTATGAACCGTGCAAGCCTCTCATCGCACACCCAGATGGTGCCGCACACTGGGATACCTCCGTAGTCGCTTCGTAATTCAAGGCTATGTCGCCGCCAAGTGTTGGCAGTGTCGGCAGTTCCGACAGCCATCCAGTCTGACAGATATTAAGCACAAGCAAAGTCGGGGTCGGCGAGTATGTCAGCTAGCAGGAGACGACAATTTGACCGGCTTGCGCGGCGAGGGTTTTGAGAGGCTTAAGGCTCTCAAAAGTGTTGAGAGGAATATCAAAACTGTCTCGGAGGCCTCACTCTGTCTCAGAGCGGGGGCCCCAGGATCGGCGAACGCTACCGAAGCGACCGCAGCGGCGGCCGGAAGCTGCGACGGTGCTGCCGATGAGGCGGTGGTGGCAGCGGCCGGAAGCTGCGACGGTTCGCCCGAGGCGGCCAGGGAAGGTCGCCCCGTCTCTGGAGGATGTGTGGCGCGTGCGGCTGGTGACTGTGACGTCAGTTGTGTGTGTGGTGCGGCGGGATCTGCTGACATCATCTGGCAGCATCTGGCAACCGGGCGTGACGCCGACTCGACGTCTGGTGGTGACCCGACATTCGTCTGGCCAATGCAGATGGAGATGAAGGAGGAGAGATGCAGGGGATGAAGGAGAGATGCAGAAGATGGAAGAGAGATGCAGAAGACGGAGGAGAGATGTAGATGATGGAGGAGAGATGCAGATGATGGAAGAGAGATGCAGATGACGGAGGAGAGATGCAGATGATGGAGGAGAGATGCAGAAGATGGAGGAGAGATGCAGAGGATGGAGGCGAGGTGTAGAGGGTGGAGGAGAAATGCAGGGGATGAAGGAGACCAATGCGGCGCGTTGTTCTGACCAACTGATTGATAGGGACGACGAACGTTGAAACGTTTCCCACGCTGTTCCATGGTCCATGGTGTTGCTTTGCGTGTTGTGTTCACGAGCTTTTTGTGTTGAAAATACAGATTTTGACAACTTTGACGAATTCACAGCCAAATGGTGGAGAATGTGTAGAAGACAGAGCTTTACGATGCCATTGCGGAGCGTGGCGGGCGTGGCTAGTCGGATTATTTTCCCTCGTGTGCCATTTCGCCCCATAAGCCTAGGGAACTGAGGTAAGATAAGTGACCGCATGGC
The DNA here is from genome assembly GCA_034440575.1 of Imbricaverruca yamaguchii. NCBI lineage: Eukaryota > Metazoa > Arthropoda > Thecostraca > Neoverrucidae > Imbricaverruca > Imbricaverruca yamaguchii. The sequence goes on along the minus strand of JAOTOL010001607.1, from coordinate 130,182 downwards.
GACAGGGATCCATTGCATGTGGAAAGCCATTGCATCTGCTTTGCATACAAATTCCAGCATCGGTACATGGCTTATCCAATTGACACTATCGCTTTCTTGAATTGGCTGGAACTTCATTATCGTGAAATATAAATTATGTTTTCACCGAGTCCCATATACGCAACATGATCAACCATATATTTTGGTAAAACCTGCACATGCGCGTCATTGTGTTGATAGACGGATCTGATTGACACAAATGAAGATTATATTTGGCTTCAAACACTTTTGAACGAAGGACAAAGAAAGTATCGAAAAAGAGCGGGAAACATGCGGCGAAGTGATTTTCCGTCCCTTGGTTTCGCTGGCCCTAGTCGGGTGGTGGGCGGTGCCAGTGCGTCACGACCACACACCGTTGTCATGGCAACACCGTTGTCATGGCAACACCGTTGTCATGGCAACACCGTTGTCATGGTAACGTGCAGCGTCGTTGCACTGGCTACGGCGAACGCTAGCTGGCGGCAGAGCCGACACGCATAGGATGCCATTACCAGATTGGACCGACGAATTCGACCGTGTCCTCCGCTGGGGGGGGCTGAATGGGCCACAGCTAGTCGTCACTTCGCGGAGAAGGCTGACACGTTCCATGACAGGTCGACGAGTGAAGTGGTCGAAATGACGCCCGTATCTCTCAGATTTAGATGAAAGCTAGCTTGTACGGTAATCAGTTGCTGCGAATCCGGCATTATAATTTGTAGGACAATCTAACAAACGGGTTTTGAGTCATAGCCTCGGGCAGTTTTGAGAATTCATGACCAATGATTATTCTGAACAGCCTGTATATCTGACACCGGCAGACCAATTTATTTTATGGTGTAGTTTTCAGAAGTCCATGGAATTCATCTGTAATAGTATCTGCCAAAATGTGTTTTTGGAAAAATCACTCCGTGACATTTTGCTTCGTCACATTTCGTGGCGTCCGGCCATTTGAAACTGACAGATTTGGCTCCTCAGAAAGAAAGATGCACACATTTTCTAAAATGTCCGATAAAAAGAACACATGTTTCGCCTATAAATATTATTTCCTTGGCACGGAAGCACCGACTGTCCTCGCTACAGCCGGCACTGCCTCCTCTGCCGATATAGCCTGTACTACTGGCGCCACCTGTGGCTCTGCTGCCGCTATAACCGGTACTTCCTCTGCTGCCGCTATAACCGGTACTGCCTCCTCTGCCGCTATAGCCGGTACTGCCGCTATAGCCGGTACTGCCGCTATAGCCGGTACTGCCTCTGCTGCCGCTATAGCCGGTACTTCCTCTGCTGCCGCTATAGCTAGTACTGCCTCCTCTGCCGCTATAGCCGGTACTGCCGCTATAGCCGGTACTGCCGCTATAGCCGGTACTGCCTCTGCTGCCGCTATAGCCGGTACTGGCGCTATAGCCGGTACTGCCTCTGCTGCCGCTATAGCCGGTACTGCCTCTGCTGCCGCTATAGCCGGTACTGCCGCTATAGCCGGTACTGCCGCTATAGCCGGTACTGCCTCTGCTGCCGCTATAGCCGGTACTGCCTCTGCTGCCGCTATAGCCGGTACTGCCGCTATAGCCGGTACTGCCGCTATAGCCGGTACTGCCTCTGCTGCCGCTATAGCCGGTACTGCCGCTATAGCCGGTACTGCCGCTATAGCCGGTACTGCCGCTATAGCCGGTACTGCCTCTGCTGCCGCTATAGCCGGTACTGCCTCTGCTGCCGCTATAGCCGGTACTGCCGCTATAGCCGGTACTGCCGCTATAGCCGGTACTGCCTCTGCTGCCGCTATAGCCGGTACTGCCTCTACTGCCGCTATAGCCGGTACTGCCGCTATAGCCGGTAATGGCGCTATAGCCGATACTGCCTCTGCTGCCGCTATAGCCGGTACTGCCTCTGCTGCCACTATAGTCGGTACTGCCTCTGCTGCCACTATAGTCGGTACTGTCTCTGCTGCCGCTATAGCCGGTACTGCCTCTGCTGCCGCTATAGCCGGTACTGCCGCTATAGCCGGTACTGCCGCTATAGCCGGCCGCTATAGCCGGTACTGCCGCTATAGCCGGTACTGCCGCTATAGCCGGTACTGCCTCTGCTGCCGCTATAGCCGGTACTGCCGCTATAGCCGGTACTGCCGCTATAGTCGGTACTGCCGCTATAGCCGGTACTGCCGCTATAGCCGGTACTGCCGCTATAGCCGGTACTGCCGCTATAGTCGGTACTGCCGCTATAGCCGGTACTGCCGCTATAGCCGGTACTGCCGCTATAGCCGGTACTGCCGCTATAGCCGGTACTGCCGCTATAGCCGGTACTGCCTCTGCTGCCGCTCTGCCCTGGGGCTTTTGACGCCGCCACGTCTCTCACTCATGCAGAATCCGAGCCCATGACGCCAGCTGTTGTAGTAGAGTAAATGCACGTGCCGTGCGCTTTTGTATCTGGTTTGCCACGAGATGTAGTTCGGGCAAGGGAGCGAACACCTTTTTACTTCATATCTGATATACTCAGCATGATACGTGCCGGTTTGTGTGCTTTCAAGGGACCTTGTCTCCTCCCAAATGATTTCAACTCGATGGGACCATATACGGTGCTCCTCCCCCACCAATTGGTTCCGACCATTGCCTCCATTTCCTCCCTCAATCCTTTGGCATGCATTAGGTCCGCTCTCGCCCCCCCCTCCCCCCGCAATACATACACTTTGTCAGATGAGATAAGATGAAAGCATAGTTTCAACGATTCACATACGATAATTAGTTAATTAGGGTATCTTGCCAGCTTAAAGGCGATGGTGGCCTGTCCCGTAAAGTTTTCCACGGATAGGGAGCAAACGGTGGGAGGCAGCGCGACTAAATCCGGCGTAACTTTTTTCACAGCAATTTGACATGTTGTATGAAGATTGTGATGTCATGTCGTCAACAGCAACCGAGTTAGTCAAGGTTAAGTGAGGTCACCTCCCAAGTTATTTCACCAAGCGGTCATGCTTTAACGGATGCATATATTTGAATGCAGCTTGCATCGTTTACGTACCTTTATAATCGCAAGAGAACGCACTAGAGGAATTTGTGAATGTTGTGTTTGTCATGACTAATTTGTTGTGCATATTTTCCTCTTAGGGCTGAACTCGAAGATTCTGGCTAGCTGAAGAAATTTGTACGTTTTGGACATTAAGTTTTCTTAAAACAATGTTTCTCAGTGCGCTCTATCCATTAGGAAAATAGAGAAGTGCAAACGCGAACTCTCGTTTTTTCAAAATGAAAAGGAATGTTTTCGGGTGGGAAAACATTTTGGACCATGACTCTAAGTTTTATTTTTAGACTTCCCTGAGCCTGTGATGGAGCGTTGTGCAGCGGTGGTGTGGGAAGGATGTACCACATTGTTCTGCCCTGTGAAGGAAAGCCCAATCCGCAGCGCGACAAATGCATTTGACGGCCAACATGGGCGCCTGTTTCTCGTGAGAGGTTTCATTGCGCTTGGCGAACATAGACTGCAGGACCTCGGGGACGCTTTTCTTTCGGAGTGTGTGAAGCATTTTGATGCAGTCACGCTGGACAAGCGTCTCAATTTGTTGCCATCCCGTGGACTTCAGGCTGCTGAGATGTGAGCTTGTTTACGATGGAGGATTTTGGGGCGAGGAGAAACTTATAGTTTTCGTATTCGTTTTAAGTGGATTTTGTTTGTGACTGGACCCGATGCTTGTAGGCAGCATGAGATGTGCGTGAAAATGCGCGCCGCAATGACGAGTTGCTGTTATTCATGGCTCAAGTCCCATGGCGACCCCTGCAAAACGACGCGTGCTCCGAAGTATGTCTGAGTTACCATTGAAGTATCAGATCCAAAGCTATTGCCGGGTCGAAAGTTACGAGTGCTTTGCCTGCACACGAGGGTCGGGTGACATTGCCAGATACATTGGAGGCGATAGCCGCAGCTTCTTGCTCTCTGGCGGAGCGCTTTCCTCCATCGATGATGCGGTCAGTTTTCCATTTATCATTTGCGCGAGCTGAATCGAAACAAGCTTTGATGCGCCACGGGTTAATTTTGAAATCGAACTTTCACCTCTGAGAAATGCTCGGGTTAGGCCCTGGCCCACGTCTCAAAGTCCCACATTTGCATGCCCCACATTTGAATGTACCACATTTGAATGTCCTCCACGTAAGAAATCAAACGGTCAGAAGGAATGAAATGGTCCGATCAGTTAAAAACCATTAAGCCAGCTGGGGACGGCCCAGTTGCACCTTGTGGCAGCTGGTCGCGCAAGGCACTGAGTCCCGGTCTTGTTGCCAGTCAGTGTGGGTTGTGTTGATGGCGGCCCTCTTCATCTGAGCGGTCCTACTGCCAGTCAGTGTGGGCTATGTAGATGGCGGCCCTCTTCATCTGGCGGTCCTGCTGCCAGTCAGTGTGGGTGTGTTGATGGCGGCCCTCTTCATCTGAGCGGTCCTGCTGCCAGTCAGTGTGGGCTGTGTTGATGGCGGCCCTCTTCATCTGAGCGGTCCTACTGCCAGTCAGTGTGGGCTATGTAGATGGCGGCCCTCTTCATCTGAGCGGTCCTGTTGCCAGTCAGTGTAGGCTGTGTTGATGGCGGCCCTCTTCATCTGAGCGGTCCTGCTGCCAGTCAGTGTGGGCTGTTTTGATGGCGGCACGGTTTTCATCTGAGCGGTCCTGCTGCCAGTCAGTGTGGGCTGTGTTGATGGCGGCCCTCTTCATCTGAGCGGTCCTGCTGCCAGTCAGTGTGGGCTGTGTTGATGGCGGCCCTCTTCATCTGAGCGGTCCTCTCCAGTCACCGGCGTATTGATGGCGGCCCGCCAACCCTCCAACTCCAGCACTTCACGGATCCACTGACAGTTAATATTAAGAAGAAGAAGCAATGCGGGTGGACGCAATCTCCAGCGTTGCTTTTGCAAATATTCTAGGCCCAGGACCCTGTTGCATCCCGTGACCACTAGATGGCACTGGTGATAACTCCCCTCTGTTCGCGCACGATATTTCACAGCGTTTCCATTTCTGGGTCAGCATAGTGAGTGTTGAGTTGTTTGAGGCGCGAATTGTAACGACAAACTATATTTGCTCCTCCTCCACGAAATGGAGGAGGAGCAGATATAGTTTGCTCCACCTCGCCGTCGCACAAATCTGCTGCGCCGATCTAAATCAGTCGAGAGCTACAGAAGCTACGAATTAATTTCACGAGTTTCCACCTATTATGCATATTTCCGCGCAGTTTTGTTTCCAAAAAAACACAACACATCTATTTGATCTTCCAGGAGAAGGTGCGCTTCACCATGCATGCTCACACGTGAATTTAAGTTGATGTGCGCTACCGTGAGTGCAAACGCTCCGCCGAGGCTTCCTCGACGGTAGCGACGTGTGCAGTGCACGCACTTCACGCACGGTATTGGTGGCAATGCGTTGAACCTTTGGTGTAGTGTTTCGTTGACAGATGGCAATGCTGTCGCTGGTGCTTTCCCGGGGAAAACCAGAGCGGGTGACAGCTCCCGTGCCACGGTTTAGGGCCGTCCAGTGCGTTGTGGACCCTGTATCCGTGTGGGAAAATGGCAGCGACGGAAAGCGCGGCGCACCATCCCTTCCCAGGATGCAGAGCGTGGTGTCCAACCAACGAGCGGTTTACTGTCACGATCGGTGTACAAATCCAGGTCCACACGACACTGACGGGCACTCCGAGCATAGCTGACCGGCGTAGGCTGCCACCGGCGTAGGCTGTCACCGGCGTAGGCTGTCACCGGCGTAGGCTGCCACCGGTGTAGGCTGCCTGAGAACACAACCATAGCACCGGCGTAGGCTGCCACCGGCGTAGGCTGTCACCGGCGTAGGCTGCCACCGGCGTAGGCTGTCACCGGCGTAGGCTGCCACCGGTGTAGACTGCTCTGAGAGGAACACTAACCATCACCGGTGTAGGCTGTCACCGGCGTAGGCTGTCACCGGCGTAGGCTGCCACCGGCGTAGGCTGCCACCGGCGTAGGCTGCCACCGGCGTAGGCTGCCACCGGCGTAGGCTGCCACCGGTGTAGACTGCTCTGAGAGGAACACTAACCATCACCGGTGTAGGCTGTCACCGGCGTAGGCTGTCACCGGCGTAGGCTGTCACAGGCGTAGGCTGCCCTGATATAAACACTCAAACAAAAAGACAGAGCGCCACGACGGCGATTGGCGCAGCGTATCCAGCAATGTGAGATGCATTCTCTGCAGATATCTCCAGGGCTTATAAAGCGTGTGTTTGTATGCTCTTCGCGCTTTCGGGCGTTTCAACGAGAGCTGAGCCATCGCGCCCATGCCGCGCTGAAGTTATATCAGGGATAATGCATTCGCGAACTTGCACTGCTCAAGGCAGACATGCTATCAACTATGAACTTAGCTGTATAACCAACGCAGTCGATGCGCACGCAAGCCCAAATAACCAACCAGCTATGAAATTACGGCGCGAGATGCCGCACCAAAAAGTGCTTTCTCGCTTACTCAAAATCGTGTTAGTCTGACCCGCTAAGCCGGGCCGCTCACGGTGACCTCCTGTATTGTAGTTGTCATTGTAGCTCAGGGGCGTATCGACTGAATGTGTCACATAGCACGTGACGTTCTGTACCATACATACTGGAGTAGGCCCGCCTGGCCGGACATCACAGGTGGCCCTCTGTATCATGTATCATGCACACGGGAGCATACTGGCTCGACAGGGCCGCTCAGGTGGTATTCTTTAACATACACACGGGAGTATACTGGCTCTGCTCAGGTGGTATTCTTTGACATACACGCGGGAGTATACTGACTCGCTCAGGTGGTATTCTTTAACATACACACGGGAGTATACTGGCTCGCTCAGGTGGTATACTACACACGTATACTGCTCTTTTATTTTAAACTAGGTTTTTTTTTTTTACATACGGGAGTATACTGACTCGGCAGGGCCGCTCAGGTGGTATTCTTTAACATACACACGGGAGTATACTCAGGTGGTATTCTTTGACAACACAGTAGGCCGCTCAGGTGGTATTCTTTAACATACACACGGAGTATACTGGCTCGCTCAGGTGGTATTCTTTGACATACACATGAGAGTATACTGACTCGGCAGGGCCGCTCAGGTGGTATTCTTTAACATACACACGGGAGTATACTGGCTCGGCAGGGCCGCTCAGGTGGTATTGTTTAACATACACACGAGAGTATACTGGCCGCTCAGGTGGTATTCTTTAACATACACACGGGAGTATGCTGACTCGGCCGGATCGCCCTCGCAGATAATTAAATAATTTCGCTAACCTACTTAAAAGGTAATGCTGCGAGTGTGAAACGCCGCATAGAGTAATGTTATCGTGCTGAAATGCGTCATAATTTCGAGAAATGTGAACTTGTGTTCGTTGGAGTTCACACTTTCCACTTCCGTGGAGAAGGAGGTTATTTCCGGTGATGTCTCTCTTCGGCTCCTCCAGGGAGCATATACATCGCAAATATCTCGTTTCCATGGGGATGAGGATGGTCCCGGTACTGTCCCCTCTTTGGCTCCTCCAAGGAGCATAGACATCGCAACTAGCTCACATCCGTGAGAGAAGCCTGAACTGCTGAGGCCGCAAATCATAACAAAACAGCTCTGACCTTTATTAGTATCTTCCATTGGTAAAGCAAGAAGTGCCAAGCAACGAAGCGACATGGCGAGTAAATCATGTCCCACTGTCTGTTGCAGGTGTTGAAGATGCTGGTGATCGTCGTCGTCATGTTCATCATCTGCTGGCTCCCGTTCCAACTATATTATGTTCTACAGTCCATCTTCCCAGCCATCATTGAGTAAGTAGCATGTCTGTCCATTCCGCTAGTACAAGGCTTTTGACGCTTAACTGGCAAGAACGGGAAGTTCCCGGTGGAGGTGCCACCGACGAATGCTTTTGAACGTTGTGGACTTCTATAATTGGATACTTCGAGGCTTATGTGTTATTAACGAACGAATGTCGTAGTCAGAAAGTGGGTGAAAATGAAGGAATGAATGAATGAATGAAATAAACTAGATCATGCAACCCCACGACCAGTACAAATTGAACGCAAATCGTTCCACAGTATCCAATATTTTTAGCTTCAAATGACATTCGCATAGACCCATGGTGCTCCGTGTCATAGCAATGTGTGTGCCGGTATAGGCGCCTACCTTCCGAATTATCAGAGCATTGTTCAACTCAAGAGTACGTTAAGCATGCGTGGCATGTTATTGTGGTGCCGCCTGAACGGTAGGGCCCTGTTGAAATATCCGATTGCTGAGGATTTCACCCGATTATTACCGATTGTTGAGGATCTCACCCGATTATTGCCGATTGTTGAGGATCTCACCCGATTATTCCCGATTGTTCAGGATCTCACCCGATTATTCCCGATTGTTGAGGATCTCACCCGATTATTGCCGATTGTTGAGGATCTCACTCGGGTATTTCCGATTGGTGACGATGCCCTTACCATTTCAAACAATTATACCCGACTATCCCCCACCCCTTTGAAAAGAGAAGTGCCAAGTGTGCCCGTGGTCGGAGCTATGAATACAAAGCGGGATTTTTCATCGCAAGCTTGCATAGGTTTCGCTAACCAGAGGGTCCACTATTCGACTTGCTAATCACATGATGTGTATTTGTATAGGATTTCCTAACTGCAGGGCGCACACTTTCACGCGTTTTCCTGACATCAGGGTGCACGTTTTACGAGTTCTGCTAACTACACGATGCATATTTTCATAAGCACGACATTCTGTTCTATCAAGAATATCATATAAAGCTGACATCCAGCTTCAATGACACCTCCGAGCCTTTGACATTTGCTTTAAATGTACAAAGAGGAACATATTGTGAAACACGTTTCCCTGGGCCCGTGAAGGTGAATATGCCTCGTGGCTAAGAGGACATGGAATGTCTTTCCGCTAACTTAACACGAGCCCTGAAAGGCCTCTGAAAATTACGCGCACTGGAGGGGGGGGCGGATTCCGCCCCCCATAAGATGTCGGCTCCTATTAAGGCTAGAGCAACGAAATTCGCAGGGTGGATGGGCACGATAGTGGTCTCTATTATGTACAAAGTTCATGACCTTAGGTCAATATGTTCAAGGTCAAATTAGGTCAAAAGAGCAAAGTTGTCTGGTTTTGCGTGGCTTGGCTTGTCATCGTTATGAATCGCTGTGGTTGTGTTTAAATGCTTCAAAATTGACATTGGTGATGTTTTGGACATTACTAATGATGCAATGCCGATGCCAGATCTGCCATTTGACCTCAGGTCACATATATAGGAGCACTTTATTAGGTCATTACCTGCTCCAGTTATCGGAACTGGGCTGCCAACCCGACTGCTCCGTTGGGCGGCTCGCCACAATCGGCTTCGCAAAGAAATGAGTGAAATATATGAATAAAGTATAGAAACGTTTAGGCACACAATGACAAACTGTAGATTTCCGGATGTGTAGGGTCAATGTCATGCGATTGATGCAAAGTGACATCAATCGCATGACAGCCATTTCCATTTATGACAACATTCCAGTTGACCAAGTTTGGTTCCATTAGCCTGTCATGATCACCTCGTTGACCTATCATGACTTGATTATATACCATAGCAATATGCATCAAACAAGTCACTAGTAGTTGTCAAGAACACTTCCCTTTTGCCAATAAACGGAAAGCGCATCAGCGCCGATTTTTGTGGTCTGGCTCTGCGATTTTTTAAACTTCAACGGCTCATAACTTAAAAACGTATCGACCGATTTTCATTTTTCTTGCTTTAAACAATGCGCCGGGCATTTTGAAGCAGGTACGAAAAAACATGGCGTATATCAGCCGGTACAATATAGAGTTATGTACGAAAATCGGAAGGGTGGGCGGATTTCGCCCTCCACTCCTCGAGGGCTTGTGTTAACCTGTCATAAACTTGACCTGTCTTGACCTCGGTGACCTGACATGACTTTGAAACAATGTAGCATATCAATATACATCAAACAAGTCGCTAGTATTGCCAAGAACACATCCCTTTTGCCAATATATGGGAAGCGCCTCAGCGCCGATATTTGTGGTCTGGCGCTGATAATTTTTTACTTTACCGACCCCTAACTCGAAAAATTTTAGTCGATTTTCGTTTTTCTTACTTTAAGCAACGTGCCGTTCATATCTAAGCAGGTACACAAATAATGGCGCATATCGGCCGGTAAAATCGTGAGTTATCTACTAAAAACCGGAGGGGTGGGCGGATTTCGCCCCAAACCCCCTCCAGGGCGCGTGTTAAATGACGAAATGCCATATTATTCTTTCATCTCTTACAAGGTAGTTCCCGAGGTATGTTGGCAATTTATCGCAGAGTTATTCTTAGGCCGTTGCAATTGCTTTTCAAGATCAATACTAATAACCGAACTGCTGAAGTGCCGAGTTATTGCACAAAAGATTACATAGGATAGTGATTATTATGTGACGATATTAGGATAGTGGTGTCAAGTTAAGTGTTCATAGCTCCCTCTCTCTCCCCCCCTCTCTCTCTCTCTCTCTCTCTCTCTCTCTCTTCCTCTCACTCTCCCTGTGCACTAGCCATGCATATATGTAAATAAATATATATATATATATATATATATATATATATATATATATATATATATATATATATATATATACAAGCATGTCACGGCTCCAGACGTATAGTCAATGCCCAATTTCTTGTTATATTATGCTGCTAACCATCCACATTGACAGTCATGGGTACTACGACCGGTGGGTGGTGGTTGTGACTTTACGACGCAGCCGAAGCCATGTGGTGTCGTCTGCAAGGAAGGGTGGACGCCGCGGGGAATCGAGCCCCGTACCTCCTCTTGCCAGACGCACGGCTTAACCACTGAGCTACCGACGCCCCGCCATTACGCCCGGAGTCGGGGAACAATGAGAGGACACCACATGGTATATGGATGTCACTTGACTCGTCTGCTTTCTTAAGCGATGCTTGGTTCGTGACTTTAGTTTAATTAGACATGCAATGGGGAGGGGTGGCAATCATCCGTGGATAGCAACCATCCTCGAGTTCCAATGCCGTCCAAGTGCTCTGGGTGTGCTCTTTGGGTGCTCTGAGCGTGCTCTAGGTGGTGCTCTTGGCAGGCTGTGGGTGGTGCTCTGTGATGTGCTCTGGGTGGTGCTCTGGGTGGTGCTCTGGGTGGTCTCTGGCGGTGCTCTGTGTGTGCTCTGGGTGGTGCTCTGGACGGGCTCTGTGATGTGCTCTGGGTGGTGCTCTGTGAGGTGCTCTGGGTGGTGCTCTGGACGGGCTCTGTGATGTGCTCTGGGTGGTGCTCTGGGTGGTGCTCTGGGGGCTCTGTGCTCTGGGTGGTGCTCTGGTGCTCTGGGTGAGTGCTCTGGGCTCTGTGAGGTGCTCTGGGTGGTGCTCTGTGAGGTGCTCTGGGTGGTGCTCTGGACGGCCGGGGGTGCTCTGGGTGGTGCTCGGACTGGGCGGGCTCTGTGGTCTCTGGGGTGCTCTGGGTGCTCTGGAGGCTCTGTGTGTGCTCTGGGTGGTGCTCTGTGAGGTGCTCTGTGATGTGCTCTGGACGGGCTCTGTGATGTGCTCTGGGTGGTGCTCTGGACGGGCTCTGTGAGGTGCTCTGGGTGGTGCTCTGGGCGGCTGTGGGTGGTGCTCTGTGATGTGCTCTGGGTGGTGCTCTGTGAGGTGCTCTGGGTGGTGCTCTGTGAGGTGCTCTGGGTGGTGCTCTGGACGGGCTCTGTGATGTGCTCTGGGTAGTGCTCTGTGAGGTGCTCTGGGCGGCCTCTGCGTGGTGTTCAATACTGGATTCCATTTCGCTCCACATTGCGCCATGCTAGGATAATCACACGCCGCCAACCAACACTATATGAGGCTGGTGAAACGGTCGACAGATTTGGCAATATATGTTCGTATCCTTTGCGGTCATGATTTGATTATATGGGCCACCAATTATGAAGTTAATTAGATATGGCGATGCTTCGCATTCGAAATGCGAAGCACTTGTGCATCCTGCTGTCCAACTGATTGAAACCAGGACGATTGATCTGTGATGGATCCAGACCGATGTTGTCCCGTGTGCACAATAAACTCTGAGGCGGCGTGTGAGCTCAAAAATGAATCGTCAATACAATGTAACGTAACTATATTCCGTATGTTAGTATGAATGTACACATATACAACACATATAAACACGTGCATGCATGCGTTGCATGCGCATATGTACAATACATATGCGCGTGTGCACATTTGCAATACATATACACATGCACGCATGTACGCACGTACAACACGGCACAGAACTGAGCACAAGCGAGAATGCTTAAGTATTGCGCGACAGTCTGCACCGAGGATGATGACGCCATTCAAGCCTGGCGGCCGGTCAAAGGTCAGCCCAGTAATTTTCCGCTGCAGCACCAGTGATCGCAGCCTTCATAAATCGAACTATCGCAAGGCGCTCTGAGTACAGTCCTGCGCTATAGACACCTTCAGAGACCTTCTTTAGGGTACGACACGCTATCACGAAATTTGCAGGGTTCAACATGTACGTCACTTTCAGGACATGGCTGGGGGCTGCTTGATAATTCTCCTCCACACAACACGAGATATTCGCTCCATGCGCACATGGATGAACAACACCGCAGCGTGCTTGCTTTCCGTGATATGTTCAATCCTGTTGGTCATTGAGCTGCAAATTAATATCATGCTCATCTTAAATAACGTGAAGATTAATGGTAGACATGGCTAGTTGCTACCGTCGCATTCATTCCATTTCCAAAAGGGTAAACCCAGATCGAGATTGAACTGGCCGACAACAGTCAGAGACGTTAGTTCCTGTATGGACATGGCTTGTAGTTCGACCGCGAACGCCTGTGGAGCATGGCCCACGGTTTAGCAGCGTTCACTGTTCCGGCAATGTATGCTGATCAGTGACGGTCAGTGACGGCCAGTGACGGCCAGTGACGGCCAGTGACGGCCAGTGATGTCCATTATTAGATAATCACCGGCTCAGTAGCTGCAGCAAAGTTGAAATCCGATGTTGCGAAGCCGAAAGCTCGTGTTGTATTTTGGGCTCCGCTATGTAGATGCCCGGAACTTTTGTGATGCAAGTTGGCCTTTCACGTGCTCCGCCGGCAATATTGCATTATACACCCGGGTCGGTGAGATCGTTGTCATCGATGCACTGAATATCAAGCGGGCTTTCGCAGAAGCGATATCGGCAGTTTGATTACGAGACGCGGAGCTCAGCCGAGCTGGAGGTAAACCCCTGACGCGTCATCGACCCGGGTCGGGTCCTCACCGACCCTGAACTGGCCACCAATTACCCGGAACTGACCACCAATTACCCGGAACTGACCACCAATTACCCGGAACTGACCACCAATTACCCGGAACTGACCACCAATTACCCGGAACTGACCACCAATTACCCGGAACTGACCACCAATTACCCGGAACTGATTACAAATTACCCGGAACGTACCGCCATTGACCACCCGGAATTCGTCGCTATTAACCCTGACTGCTCGCCATTGACCCGGACTGGTCGCCACTAGCCCGGAACTAGTCGCCACTGACCCGTAACTGATTGCCATTGACCCGGAACTGGTCGACATTGGCCCGGAACTGGTCGCCATTGACCCGGAACTGGTCGCCACTGACCCGGAACTGGTCGCCATTGACACGGAACTGGTCGCCATTGACCCGGAACTGGTCGCCACTGACACGGACTGGTAGTTTTACATGGCTCACTTTGGGCGTCGCCGGTGTGGTCGCCGGGGGTCCAGACCCCACCTGGAAAACTGGCAAGTTCTGGAAAGTCGCATCTTCCTGAAGTTTGCCCGTTTCTCTATCGGGCAACATCTGAATCGGGCGAGTGGACTGGGCCGCCGGTGCCGCTGCTGACCCAGCGAGAGGTCAACGTGACTGGAGTCAACTGCTGGTGTCCTCCGCCCAGCTGAACTGAACACATTGAGCACAAAATTAAAACTGAAGAGATGTTGGGCTGTAGAACCACAGTGGCAGAACTTCGAGCTAGCTACCTTCAGTGGGCGAAACGGCTTGAGAGCGTGAGGGCGTGAGGACGTGAGGGCGTGAGTGCGTGAGGGATGAGGGTGTGAAGGCGTGAGTGTGCTAGGTTGTGAGGAGTGAAGGGTGAAGGTATGAGGGTGAGGGCGTAAGATGTGAGGGCTTGAGGGGTGAGGGTGTTAAGGTTGAGGATGTGAAGGCGTGAGGGTGTTAGTGTGTGAGGGCGTGAGGGGTGAGGTCGTGAGGGGTAAGGGCGTGTGGGCGTGAAGGGTGATGGCGTGAGGGGTGAGGGCGTAAGATGTGAGGGCGTGAAGGGTGAGGGCGTGAGGGGTGAGGGATGAGTGCGTGAATGCTGTAGGGTGTGAGGGGTGTGGGCGTATGGGCGTTAGGACGCGGGGGCGTGTGGACGTGAGCGTGTGAAGGTGAAAGGGCGTGACGGTGACGAGGGTCTTAACCCTCGGCTTGAAAACCGTGCCTGCGCACCTGTGGTTGAACCCACCTGGAATCTGCAGGTGGCGACAACAAATTAACACTGTTAACACTGACAGAATGAGAAACTGTCTACTGCTAGACTGTCCATTTTCCTACTGTCCATTTTCCTACTGTCCATTTTCCTACTGTCCATTTTCCTACTGTCCATTTTCATATTGTCCATTTTCCCACCCCTGTTTATCTGGGAAATATTGTGTGACGTCAAGGATGCATGTGTTTGTGCTAAGATGTATGTTTGGTGGAGTGGGTGTGCAGAAGGACGTCCCATCGTCAGCCGACCCCAGATCGTAACCTTGGCGACTTCGCTGAACACATTATCGGATTCAGAAATTCCACTTGTACGGTACAATTAAAACCAGGTGTTTATCCCTCCACGCATGGCTCCCCTGCTGAGGAGCGGTCTACCTGAAGTGGGAGATCTGATGAGGAGCGGTGTAGTGAGTGTGCACACAATGTAGTGTAGCACTTCCACCTGAAGTGGGAGGTCCTCTATGGATATGGCATGTGTAGGATGTGGTATGTGATATATAGCTGTGGTATGTGCAGGATGTGGTATATGGTATATGATTATGGTGTGTGTAGGATGTGGTATATGATATGTGGTATGCGGTATATGGCACAAGGTACATTGCATGCTCATGGTGAAGGCTCCTCTCAACAAACTTCTTCCATGTTGCGAGCAGCAGTATGAAAAAGCCTGCTTGAGAGTGAAGGTGTTGGAGATCCTATATTATGGATGATAATCAGTGTCATACCAAACGCTACTAGCTGCAAGTATTGCCATCGATAGCCAGGCAGCCACAATCCATTGCAACCCAACCCTACTAGGTGTGGCCATGTCGTTGCGCCGCTATCTGATGTGATTTACGTCGAAGCGTTCGATGCCGTAGAATTTCCGCTCATGACAAGCAGAATTCGGATCACAATGCCTATCGGTCATGACAAATGCAACCTGGACAGATAACTAATGTCAATGTCGATCCAATTCAGAACTTAGCTTATCGCCATGACATGGCTCACCGAAACATTTCCGATGCGTCATGATAAGGGATGATAAGTCGTGCTTCTTGAATGTCTGGAACGATGATCGTCACCCCATCGTGGAGGATCTGGCGGGGGCGGGAGAACCTGAAGCGGAGATCTGATGAAGGCGATGTACTTTAAGAGGGAGATCTGGTGATGGTGGGCGGTGTACCTGACGTTCCCCCGAGGCCGGATAATGCTGAAGCATGGTTAGAATAGCCGAATTCGGGAACCCGACTACAAAACAAGAACGATTCTGAGCTTGCCAAGCTATGTACAAATACAGCGAAGTGCGTCTCCGTAACGCAGGTGCCGTCGTCTTGGAGCTAAAACTGCGCGTGCGCGGAAAACTACATGGAAATCACATGTGAGTTGTGCAAGCGTTTTTATGAGCAAGATATTGCCTTGAGGAATTGTATTGAAGACGTTAAATACCACAATCGCGAATAGTTTTCACTGTAGACGCCAACGATGTCACAAACATGTGGCTCTATCTGCCTGCTTCTCATGACTGGAGCCTGCAGGCTCGTGTCTCGAAATGGTTGAATATCACATACATATATAGTATATAACGTCATACACAAACATACCAGCCGCCGATATCACCACACGGTGGCAGGCTGCAAAATTCACTCACATACACACACACACACACAACATTTGCAAGGTTTCAGAAAGCTTGCAAATCAATGTCAAGTGCCTATGACTTGAACTACTATTTCTCTACAATGATAACCTTGTAAAAATCAAAAGCGGACAGGTTTGGTCTCCCCCCACACACTAAGATCGTATTTGCGCCATCGCTTCTCGCCTGAGCCACGTACACTTGGACGATACTTGCTCTGTCACTTATCACCTGAACCAATCATACTTGGAATGCATCTGCGTTGTCGCTTCTCACCTGAGCCAAGCACTCTTCGATTGCATTTAAATTGTCGTTTCTCACCTGGGCAAAGTGCACTTGGATTGTATTTGCATTTTCATCTCTTACCTGCGCCAATGATACTTGAACTATATTTGCAGTCGCTTTTCACCGAAGCGAAGTACAATTGGATTACTATTTAATCGTTTATTGTCATTGCTCACCTGAGCCAAGCATACTTACATTCAGTACATTCTCATGCACCGTCTCAATCGACATTGATCCTACTTCACTTGCACCCGGTCCATTAATGACGTGTTTTTATGTTGTGCAGATATGAAATTCACAATTCATATATTTATGCATTGATACGAAGCCCAGAACTGCCTGCATCGAAACTATGTGCGACAATGATGCATACCGGAACATGGCGGGTACCGGGTGTCGAGTGCCATGAGTGCCATGTTGCATGGTGCAAATTGCAGCGTGCCAGTTGCAGGGTGCCAGTTACAATGGTGCCAGTTGCAGGGTGCCAGTTGCAGGTCAAGCAGTGGGTGCCAGTTGAAATGGTGCCAGTTGCAGGGTGCCAGTTGCAGGGTGCCAGTTACAATGGTGCCAGTTGCAGGGTGCCAGTTGCAATAGTGGCAGTTGAAGGGTGTCAGTTGCAGGGTGCCAGTTGCAGGGTGCCAGTTGCAGGGTGCCAGTTGCAGGGTGCCAGTTGCGGGTGCCAGTTGCAGGGTGTCCAGTTGCAGGTTGCCAGTTGCAGTGTGTGTCGGGGGCCGGGTACAGGGTGCTGTGCACCGGATGCAGGGTGCCAGGTACCGGGTGCCGATACAAGTCCACCAGTGTTTCTTCGTGCCGACCAAGGCTGACGGCGGGCCGGAGTACGTGGCCGCTTTATATAGCTATGAGGCACGTCCGCCCACTTTATGACGTAACAAATTGTCAAATGTTCCGTACGGGCGCACAGCTATGACATCATATGAGGCAATAAATATACCACGCCAGTTTCCGCCCAGATCGCGAATTATGGGCAATTAGTCCAACGTATTTCCCCGGAATTGCCCGTGTTGGCAGGTTAGCGGACAACTGAGCAATCTGCTAACACAAGGAAGGGAACTTTACAAGGTCATTTCGAGATCATTGACCTGAGTTGATATCATGTAAAGCTTTTCTTCTATGATATACACTAAGCCTAAGTTGAACGTTAAATAATGTGTACACCCATTTTTATACACGCAGGGAAATGTTGTTATTCCGGCATTGGCTTGAATTCCACAAAAATGGATCAAAGCCTCTTTGCAACCTGACGCTTGACCTACGCGAATATATGTACGTAATTGCAAATATATAGTATTGTGATAAATTGGAAGTGAAATACATCACATTCAACTTTGTATCGACTCCTGTCTTCACCCTTGTATGAATTCAAGAAATTACAGTAAAGCAGATACTAAAATTTAAATGACTTTTGCAACTAAATGTTTCAACTAGCCAGAGGTGTCAATCATTAATGCCAATTGTGTATATCTATATGTGTATACATATATGTATATATATGCGTATATATATACGCGTATATGTTATGGCATATGCACACGCGATGTGCCGCCCCGGTGGCTCAGTTTGTTAGAGCGCTGGCCTACACTTGTCTCCCCTGTCCTGGCAACACAGGGTTCGAGTCGCTTCGCGCGCTCGCGTTTAGCCCCCGGCCGGGAGTGTCGGTTGGCAGCTGGCCCGATAAGGCCGGGAACCAGCCACTGGGTGGCCGTGTCGGTGCATTGACGGTACGCTAAACTTTCGATCAAAATTCTGCCGTTGAACTGGAATTCATAGATCGGGTGGTGGGGCCAGGGTTCACGCAACAAGCTCTGCTTAGCAATTGAACCCTGGTCCATAATTCCCCCAGCAACCACTCGGATCAACTTTTGTATACAAAAAAAACATGTTAAAGCACATGCACGTGCAATATTATGTCACATATATACCTATAATGTTATGACACACGTACATGCAATGGTATGACGCATGGGCATATAATGCTATGACATGTGTGCACACAATGTTATGTCACATGCATGTACACTGCTATGACACATGTACAGGGGAACACAAAATGTATAGCTCCCTGAATCCAGTATTTTCATACATTCGGGCATGCTGCGTCACCACCGACAATGTAGCAGAACCCCGGTAGATCATCATCCTGTGGGCTAAATACGGATTGCAGTCAAGAAGGATGATGCAATGCAGCTGAAAGTGGTATGATTGCATGAAATACAACCTTTGAAGTAACGTTTTCCTTGAGCACGGAAAAATAAAGTGGAACACCTGGCATGACTTCAAAAAGAAGATAACAGCATGAAATACCCTCTCTGCTTTGACGTGGTTATTTTCTGTTCACTTCAAAAGTTGAGAAATGCAGCTTTGCGTCAACGAACAGACATCGGCAGGGGGATGTTGTGGGGGGGGGGGTCAGTTACCAGCGACGTCAGTTAAAAGGTCCAGTCTGGGACCCCCCTGTGGTGGACGACTGAGGTTGGACTGAGGTCACAATACTGTCCAGACTGGACAGTATACTGAGGTCACAGTACCGTTCAGTCTGGGACCCCGCCTGTGGTGGACGACGGAGGTCAGACTGAGGTCACAATACCGTCCAGTCTGGGACCCCGCCTGTGGTGGCCGACGGAGGTCAGACTGAGGTCACAATACCGTCCAGTCTGGGACCCCGCCTGTGGTGGCCGACGGAGGTCAGACTGAGGTCACAATACCGCCTAGTCTGGGACCCCGCCTGTGGTGGCCGACGGAGGTCAGACTGAGGTCACAATACCGCCTAGTCTGGGACCCCGCCTGTGGTGGACGACGGAGGTCAGACTGAGGTCACAATTCTCTCCAGTCTGGGACCCCGCCTGCGGCGAAAAAGCACAAATGCGGCCGCAGGTCGAGTCAGGTCATCAAGCCGGAGCAAGATTTAAACCTCTCCCTGCAGGGCCCAGATTCCTCCCCCTGTGGTTTGTCGCCCGCCATTCCTGCACGCTTCGTGAGAGAGTACGTGTCCGCCTGCGATTCTCGGTTGTGCACGCAGTCGTCCTTGGAGTTAGCATGATGAGCCACCATCGAGCCGTGTTCATCGCCAGGTGCTGGAATCGTCGGCCTTCGGTAAAGGACCAATCAGCGCCCCGCTACGCTGTCACGCGTCATGCTGATTGGCCGAGCGTAGTGGCAACTGTGGCTGTCGAGAGACTACAGTGAATCTTCGAGCCGTTGAGTGTTGTGGGGTCAGGCGCCGTGGGGGGGGGGGGGGGGGGTCCGCGAGACCAGCAGAGGCATGGAGACTATCTGAAATGCGCAAACAACACGTCTATTTTCATCCAACGTTATGAAGCGTGTCAATGTGTCTTAGAGTGGCAAATTCCCACTGCTTGGGCAGGGGAAGCATTCTCTTTCTATCCGCACCCATACGCCAGTGATGGCTGAATACTTCAGTCGAGGATGACAAACAAAAACAGGTGTCTGGGAAAGGCCACTCCCGTTTGCGTGTTCACAGGCAGGATATGCATGCAAATGTGAGTTGGACGGGATCGGCGTCCCCTGCACAGGTCTGCTCTGGGTGCTGAATATTTACCACCGGTAGTGGGGCGAGCGTACATGACCCATCTCACTCCCACCTTTCAATGAAGTGCCTCGCTGGCGATGCTCGCTGAGCCTTCTTCCGATGCAGGTCCTACATGGTGGTAAGATGACTGAAATTGTTTGAAGTTGTTGGGACTACTTTTGGGTAGTCGGTGAAGTTTCCACCAGCTGAAGGAGGGCGTAATGGATCAATGTGTGTGTGGTGAATATATACGGCCGAGACCTCGCTGTCTGGATGGCCGAGACCTCGTTGTCTGGATGGCCGATACCTCGCTGTTCAGGTGGCCGATACCTCGCTGTTCAGGTGGCCGAGACCTCGCTGTTCAGGTGGCCGAGACCTCGCTGTCTTGGTGGCCGATACCTCGCTGTTCAGGTGGCCGATACCTCGCTGTTCAGGTGGCCGACTTTCAGGTGGCATACCTCGCTGTTCAGGTGGCCGAGACCTCGCTGTCTGGATGGCCGAGACCTCGCTGTCTAGGTGGCCGATACCTCGCTGTTCAGGTGGCCGATACCTCGCTGTTCAGGTGGCCGAGACCTCGCTGTTCAGGTGGCCGGGACCTCGCTGTTCAGGTGGCCGATACCTCGCTGTTCAGGTGGCCGGGACCTCGCTGTCAAGTGGCCGAGACCTCGCTGTTCAGGTGGCCGAGACCTCGCTGTTTGGGTGGCCGAGACCTCGTTGTCTGGATGGCCGAGACCTCGCTGTCTTGGTGGCCGAGACCTCGCTGTTCAGGTGGCCGAGACCTCGCTGTTCAGGTGGCCGAGACCTCGCTGTTCAGGTGGCCGATACCTCGCTGTTCAGGTGGCCGAGACCTCGCTGTTCAGGTGGCCGATACCTCGCTGTTCAGGTGGCCGATACCTCGCTGTTCAGGTGGCCGAGACCTCGCTGTTCAGGTGGCCGATACCTCGCTGTTCAGGTGGCCGAGACCTCGCTGTCTGGATGGCCGATACCTCGCTGTTCAGGTGGCCGATACCTCGCTGTTCAGGTGGCCGAGACCTCGCTGTTCAGGTGGCCGAGACCTCGCTGTTCAGGTGGCCGAGACCTCGCTGTTCAGGTGGCCGATACCTCGCTGTTCAGGTGGCCGAGACCTCGCTGTTCAGGTGGCCGAGACCTCGCTGTTCAGGTGGCCGATACCTCGCTGTTCAGGTGGCCGAGACCTCGCTGTTCAGGTGGCCGAGACCTCGCTGTTCAGGTGGCCGAGACCTCGCTGTTCAGGTGGCCGAGACCTCGCTGTTCAGGTGGCCGATACCTCGCTGTTCAGGTGGCCGAGACCTCGCTGTCCGGCTGCCTGTCGAACCTCACGGGCCCGAATCGTGAGCGCCGTGTGGGGCTCGAACCCACGTCCATTCGAGTTCACCCCTTCAGTTGTCTTCCTTGTCAATGCCCGGGGCCTGGCCGCTAACGATGGCCACCCATTCTGTTGCAGGTTCCGCTACATCAACGTGATATTCTTCTGTTCCCACTGGCTCGCCATGGCAAACAGCTGCTGCAACCCCTTCATCTACGGCATCTACAATGTAAGTTCGCTCATCTACGATGTTTTCAATCAAAATGACATCATGTGCATTCATGATCTGCCCCCTCATGTGCATTTTGCATGTGCATTACCATGCCCCCCATGTGCATTTTACTATGTTTTCCAGAATGTTGACGCGAAATTTCGGAGCGTTTGCAACACTCGGCCATATTACGCGCAAACTGACATAATGTTTGCTCAGGTAATCACGATATGCAGGCATGACTAGAAAAACCCACGTTACAGGAAGATTTCACAGCTGATTTCATATTTTCTGATGTACATTTCACTACCCTTTGTAAACATTTTGGCGCGGCATTTTACGTGAATTTGCATCGTCCGCATAAAGATGGTATGTGTCGCACTTACGAATCTCGATGAGTAGATCAGAAAACCGGGCTTGATGAAGACGCGAGTAATGATATTGGAGTTCCCAGCATCATACCAGTCGCAGTGTTTCGTGCTGGGTTGGTGCGGGATACCCGGCGTTTTCAGACAATGCTCAACCAAGACCGACAATTTCGACCGCAGACGGTTGTCGGCCCACCTGAATGCTTCTGGCGTCATGGAACGCGCCGTTCAGAATGTGTGAAAATGCGGGTATTATGCGTATATTTACGGATGGAGAATGTGGGGAAAACGGCGAATATGCGTAGATTTACGGATAATTAATGTGGGGGAAAACGGCTAGTATGCGTAGCTTTAGGGATGAAGAATGTGGAGAAACAGGGCGATTATGCGTGCATTTACGAATGAAGAATGTTGGGAAACACTGCGATTATGCGTGTATTCACGGAGGAAGAATCTGGAGCTGAGTTCGCTGTCACCTCGCCCCCCCCCCCACAGAACCCACCCTGTATGCCTCTTGCACAAATCATCACCGGCTTCCTTAGCTGTTCCCAAGCATGTTATAGCCTTGTGTCCTTCCGCAGTGGAATGTTGATGTCATTATCAGCAGTCAGATGTGATATCATCATCAGCAGAGGAATGCGGATATCATCATCGCCCGACTCCGATTCCTCTTCAAAGGAGAAGTTCGAACGGTATCATTAAGTCCCGCTCTCAGATTGGCTATACCACCTGACCCCTTACAGGATAATTTTGAACGGTATCATCATCGCCCGACATCTCCTCACAGGAGAAATTCGAACGAGACCATAACCTGCCGACCTCTCTTCGCAGGAGAAATTCGAACGCGAGTTCAAGAACAAATTCCAGCGCAGCATCTGTCACGAGTCGCGTGACAACTACGAGCTGGACAACGGCTCAGAGGAGCTGAGGTCGCGCTTCTCGCTGCAGAGGTCGCTGAGAGGAAAACTCTGGAAGTGAGTGGTGGACATCGCACCGAACCCCCTCGCCTCCTCAGCCTGCTGCCGTCAGAATGTAACAGACAGATCTGCTATTTGTTGTTACACAAGAGTGACGTATGAATGACAGCTGTCCTTCGCCTGTCACAGAGTGCATACGTGCATGTTGGTATGTGTTTGTCTGTGTGCCTGTGTGCATGTGTGTATATGTGTGATTGAATGTGTAATGGTGAATGTGACGGAATTGCACATTCAAGCACACACATACACACAGGCACACAGACACACACATAGCCACATGCACACACATGCACATACAGTTATTTCAACACTTATATATCCATGTACAGGTGCCAGGTAGAGCAATCATTTGGTGAGGTGTTTAGACCTATTCCAGTCCGTGGCCTCTTTCCTTTGGTAAATAGGCAGGTCGAAATACTCCCTGCATGGCTGTCCAGTTGCCGTATCTGCCATGGTAAGAATGTAGCTGCAGGTGGAATCACCCCGCTGAAGGTGATTACAAATATAGTTCTTGTTCACGATTACTGGGTTGGATACCGACAATTTGTATGAGGAATTTCGAGAGATTTTTATGACGTTTTCGGAGTTCTTGCGGGCAAAGAGAGGACAGATAATTATTTGTCATCGCAAATCAGACACAAACAAAGTTTAATGAAGAAGTACTTAAAATTTCGTGGCGCTTGGCGCCGCCGTTTTCCACTCTCGTCGAAAACCCTTAGTAGAGAGGGGGCCCTGGAGACGGTGTTGGTTATGGACGCCACCAAGATACATAGCTCTTTTCGCTATGGATCTCGTAAACAATGCTAACATCGACATTCGGGCATAGCGTTCATTCCACACGGATCAGTTGCATGTGTTAACATTTCACACTGGTTCAACGTGATCGGAGTAAACTAAGGACCATGCGATTCGCAATTTAATCCCGGCACTTATTGTTGGTGGTCGATTGCTTTTTACGGTGTTCTGGTTATCAGTTATTGGTGAGCGATAGCTAGGAAGGCTGATTCTGTAAATCGCGAACGGGGTTACCACGCATAAAGTTAGGGTTGCGAAGAAGCTGATCTATAAAAGCGAAAGTTGAAGTAATAAAGAGAACACTTGATGCTGCTGATGACGTCATGTGGTGTAGGGGGTGAGGTGGTTAAAGGAGCACCAGAAGACGAGGTAGAAGTAATAACACGCGTGCCGGGGATGGAGGGGAGGGGTGAAATCCGCTCGCCACTCCTGTTTTTCAACGTCATAAACTGACAGAAATTTTGCAATGCAATGTTGGGACGTCGATCAAAGTTGATAAGCGCATGCTAAGTAAAACAATGTCTAAATCTAAATGCCTACATTTATTCAGATTATTTCGTAAATATATGAAATGCGGGGGTGCAAGTTCGCCCGACAGGCGGAATAGGCAGGCCAGCCGTCCGGCCCCTGGACATTCAAGGTCACACGTTCAAGGTCGCATGTTCAAGGTCACACGTTCAATCTCACACAGGTTCTGTCGGCGCGGTGGCGCGGCGGTGCGGTGTGTGTGTGTGGGGGGGGGGGGGAACTCGACCTGATTTGACCCCGAAGGCATTGACCTGGCGTCCTTACATGCATACCGAAGCGAGTTCACTACAGGCGTAATCTCTATCCTCAAAACTGTGAGTTTTGAGGACAAAACTTCTAATCCTCAAAACTCAAAACTTCTACCTTCAGAAGTTACCGGGATTTTCGGGGTGGCGAATCTGCCCCCTCCCCCTCCGGTGCGTGTTATGTGAGAGGCCCCTCGGCCCGCGTTTTAAGTGGATTCATGAAGCTGAGATCATCTCGCATTTAATGCCTACAATGCCCCCCCCCTCCCAGTGGGGCGCCGGTGTTGCCATCCAGCACTACAGCACTACAGCACTACAGCACTATCTTTATGTGTAGTGACCTCTTAGAACCACCCGACACTGGTACGCATTCTCTCAATGCGCTCCTTTGAAGGCGTGAATTTGGCCACACTTGGCAAGGCACTGATGATGAAGTTTTACTCTATTGCTGGGGCCCAATACACCAATGCAATGAGTGCTGGTAATTCGAATTGTTGAGATCAACCCATATGATGCAGTCGTCTGGTTGGCACGAAGTTGGTGGGGGCCAGATGCAAAGATGGTGGGATCCAGGCACCATTAACAGAATGGGAACTCCACTCCTGTTTCGGAACACACCGGGTCGTTATCATTAGTCGTGACTTCTGTGCGCCTGGTTCCGCCATTTCGACAGCGCTATATCTGACGAGTGAGAGTCGACTGAGAGTCATCCCGTGACGGGAGTGTGGTGGGCTCAGGTGTCGGCAGTACAGATATCTCCGACGAACGAGCTTCGGCTACACGTCGCTCCACGACAGTAATGCGGCGGGATCGGCTGTTGGAAACACCAACAAATGTGTGGCTTCTCTAGCCACCTGATCGGACCACCTTCACATCCAACCAGGGATGGATTTAAGGGGGCACAGGGACATGCGCCCCCCTCCCTCCATGGAACGGGGGGTCATGCGTCGTTTCAGTCAGGGACATGCGCCCCTAACTGAAAAGGCGGGTCCCCCTAGGCATGCTCGAGTACACCGGGTCCTTGAAGTTTTCAGCCGAAGATGCACCTCGGAGTAGAAGAAGCGTTTCGCCAGGGACGCTCGCGTTCCCGCCCTTCTGAAATCGTATCACTCATTTGTGCCCCCGCGGACAAATGTGAGTCTCCCCATAGAACAATTCCGTATGCATGCCCACCTCCGACAGGGCAATATCCGACGCGCAGGAAGTTCTCTACCTGGTCAGCTAATGGGGATTCTCCTTTCGACAGCGGCTCCATGAAGACCACCCAGTTGTACCCCTTCAGAGAAATGTGACTCTCCCCCATGAAACGATTGCGCATCCATCACCACCTCCCACAGGGCAATACCCGACAGGTCGTCTGAACATGACAAGTCATCCGATATGACATGTCATCCGACTTGACATAACGTCCTCGACTGGGTCAGCTAACGGGCTCCCTCTTCCCACAGCGGCTCCATCAAGACCACTCAGGCGTGCCCTTTCAGAGAAATGCGACTCTCCCCCATGAAACGATTGCGCATCCATCACCAGCTCCCACAGGGCAATACCCGACAGGTCGTCTGAACATGACATGTCATCCGACTTGACGCAACGGCCTCGACTGGGTCAGCTAACGGGCTCCCTCTTCCCACAGCGGCTCCACCAGGACCACCGTGGAGCGCGCCGCCTCCTTCCCGCTGAAGGAGGTGGAGCCGCTGGAGCCGCCGCTCGCGCTGCCCGACGGCGTGTGAGCCGCGACGCGACGACGCCGACGGCCAGGGGCGGATCCAGGGCCGGCAGAGGCGGCGCCAGGCGCGCTCCTCGGCAGGGAAGCGGCCGCGCGGCGTGGGTGCGAGAGGCCAGCCGGGCATCGTGGGCGGGTACCACTCGCCGGTGTGGCAGCGTGGCTGACTGTTGGCTGTGCCTGCGGCGGCGTCTGCACGCAGGGCCGGCGAATGTCAGTCGGCTGACCGCGTGACGTCACATGACGACGGCCTGACGTGACCTGAGGCTGACCGCGTGACGTCACCTGATGACGGCGTGATACCTGATGACCCTACGCCATTCACCTGATGACGCGTGACGCCACCTACGACGGCGTGACGTCACCTGATGACGGCGTGACGTCGCTCGGCGACCGCAGCTAGCTGATTGGCGGATGCGCCGTGGCGTCGAAGTCAGGTCGTGGCGTCCGACCGTAGTTTAGAGAATGGCGTGCTTGTTCAGCACGGCCTGCGAACGGCTCTTCTTGCCACGTGGTTGTGCTGTGTCGGCGCGTTAGAGTGTATTCACGTGGACTCTCTTCTGCGTCACCGCCGGGAGCACCGTTGTGGGGAGGAAGCGGCGCGCGGCGGGCCGGCGGTGCACAACGTCGTCGCGGTGTGGACTGAGCGCGGTACGAACAGGTCACTGGGCGGCTGCACGCACTGGCTTACGGTGTTGAACATTCGGCGGGAGGCGCGGCAGTACAAGTCGCGGCAGTCCTCCCGCGGGAGTCGCGGCAGGCGTTGGTGTTGCCGCTGATGCTGCCGTTGGTGTTGCCGTTGGTGCTGCCGTTGGTGCTGCCGTTGGTGCTGCCATTGTTGTTGCCGTTTCTGATGCCGTTGATGTTACCGCTGGTGATGCCGTTGGTGATGCCGTTGGTGATGCAGTTGATGTTACCGCTGGTGATGCCGTTGGTGATGCCGTTGGTGATGCCGTTGATGTTACCGCTGGTGATGCCGTTGGCGGTGCCGTTGGCGGTGACGTTGGTGCCGCCGTTGATTGTAGCCTGTTGCTTGCGATGTTGTGTTTGATGTGCGGGTGATGGCCCGTCCAGAGCGGATGGCCGCGGCTCACTCGGTCACCGGTCGGGCCTACTGTGCAACTGTTCGTACGC
The DNA here is from genome assembly GCA_034440575.1 of Imbricaverruca yamaguchii. Classification (NCBI taxonomy): domain Eukaryota; kingdom Metazoa; phylum Arthropoda; class Thecostraca; family Neoverrucidae; genus Imbricaverruca; species Imbricaverruca yamaguchii. The sequence continues at coordinate 102,912 of JAOTOL010001607.1, read as the reverse complement.
GCCGCGATCGAAGTGAGCTTCTCTACGTCCGGGTCTTCTCTGATGGGCAGGGCCTTCGGAGAACCCGCGCTATTAAAAGTGTAATAATCTAGTCAACCCCCATTGGCTTGAAGCTGAATTTGAGAACTGGCGGATGAACAAGTCGAAGCGAGACCATGCTCTGCGGTTGATCTTCGTGTGAGTTAAGCATGTTACTACGCGACGCACCATCATTCGAGCCCGCGCTCAACACGAAGTCACATCAACGGGTCTTAGAAACACCACGGGGTATAATGGATGTTTTTAATCTAACTATATAGTGGGCGACCTGCCCTCCAAAGCTGCACTTGCTACGGCCACGGGTCAGCTACAGACGGCGGATACGTGCTGAGCACACTGCAGAGGCTAGTCGGCCGCCGGATACGTGATGACTACACTGCAGAGGCTAGTCGGCCGCCGGATACGTGCTGACTACACTGCAGAGGCTAGTCGGCCGCCGGATACGTGCTGACTACACTGCAGAGGCTAGTCGGCCGCCGGATACGTGCTGAGCACACTGCAGAGGCTAGTCGGCCGCCGGATACGTGCTGAGCACACTGCAGAGGCTAGTCGGCCGCCGGATACGTGCTGAGCACACTGCAGAGGCTAGTCGGCCGCCGGATACGTGCTGAGCACACTGCAGAGGCTAGTCGGCCGCCGGATACGTGCTGAGCACACTGCAGAGGCTAGTCGGGGGATAGTCGGCAGCACTGCAGAGGCTAGTCGGCCGCCGGATACGTGCTGAGCACACTGCAGAGGCTAGTCGGCCGCCGGATACGTGCTGACTACACTGCAGAGGCTAGTCGGCCGCCGGATACGTGCTGAGAACACTGCAGAGGCTAGTCGGCCGCCAGATGGTACGAATGTAGCACTGCACAGACGTCTGGAGAGGTGGGATGTAGCACTGCACAGACGCCTGGAGAGGCGGGATGTAGCACTGCACAGACGCCTGGAGAGGGATGTAGCACTGCACACACGTCTGGAGAGGCGGGATGTAGCACTGCACACACGTCTGGAGAGGCGGGATGTAGCACTGCACAGACGCCTGGAGAGGCGGGATGTAGCACTGCACAGACGCCTGGAGAGGCGGGATGTAGCACTGCACAGACGCCTGGAGAGCCGGGATGTAGCACTGCACACACGTCTGGAGAGGCGGGATGTAGCACTGCACAGACGCCTGGAGAGCCGGGATGTAGCCCAACGTCTGGGGAGGCCGGATGTAGCACTGCACAGACGCCTGGAGAGGCGGGATGTAGCACTGCACAGACGCCTGGAGAGGCGGGATGTAGCACTGCACAGACGTCTGGAGAGGCGGGATGTAGCACTGCACAGACGCCTGGAGAGGCGGGATGTAGCACTGCACAGACGCCTGGAGAGGCGGGATGTAGCACTGCACACCTGGAGAGGCGGGATGTAGCACTGCACAACGCCTGAGGAGGCCACTGCACAGACGTCTGGAGAGCCTGGATGTAGCACTGCACAGACGCCTGGAGAGGCGGGATGTAGCACTGCACAAACGCCTGGAGAGGCGGGATGTAGCACTGCACACACGTCTGGAGAGGCGGGATTACACGCTCACTGTCTCAAGCCGTCGTCGGCTCCTTTGACCTTTGACCTCGATGCGTGCTTCGCCAGCTGGCTGTTTGCATCCGTCTGGGTCGCTTAAGATTGATGACTCCCCAATGTGGGCTGCTTAGGGGTGATCACTTGTCCATGTGAGCCGCTTAAGGTTGATGGCCTGCCAATATGACCCGCTTAAGGGCAATTACGTGATTACGTGGGCCGCTTCAGACTTGTTCATCTCGGGCGCTTAAGGGTGAGTGCGTGTGTATCTGGGCCGCTAAAATGTCGTCTTGCAAGTCTCTATGACGGCACTCACGCCTGAGTCATAACGAGATATATCCTTAATTTTGGTCACAAGCTGTCAAATTGATGCATGAACAGGGGTTGATGCTTCAATTTGATATCTCTATGCGTTTCTTACTTATCAAGAAAACCCACTAGGGGCAGATTCCGCCTCCCAATAGGGCGGCGGTTAAGTGGGGCCCGACCAACACATGCGATGAAACAGAGAACACTGTCGGCGCACGAAGCGCGTAAGATAATGTTTGGTTTTGCGTGTTGAAAATGTTAAGATTTTGTGTTGGACCTAGTGTGTTTCTGACTGACATGGGAAAGCCCCCACCTCCTCCCCCTTGCTGCGCCTCTGGTGTAGTCGAATTTCCACGCACTTGGAGGACAGTTATGTGTGTGCATCGTTAACCGACCAATGACGTCACAACATCAAGAGCCAATAGTTAACTCAGTACTTGGATGTCGTTGCACGGATATCATGTGTCTGAGTCCAACTACCGAACTAAGTCCATCGATGTTTTACCTCTTCTCTGAAGTAGTTGATGAGTCACATTAGGTTGATGCTGATGACGGTGGCGGAATCTCCCCTGATAGAGGTGATCCCGCGAATAGAGGTGTGGCGGAATCTTCCCGATCCCGCGAATACAGGTGACGATTTATTTACCATTTTTAAGTTATGGTTTGGTTGTGACGTGCTGAGCATGACGAACTAGTGGAAGGAAGCCAGAAAGTATTTTCATGTTTGCAAAAAGAGTCGCAGGCAAGAGAGGTCTCTGGACCCCAACCCATCCCCTCTTTAGCTACAAAAATTAACCAGATTGAACAAGAAATGTTTAGATTTTCCCCACTTGAAATGCAAAATTTTCAGCGCCAATTTGCGCGCCGGAAGCGTCTTCCCTCTTTCATCACATTTTTTCTGCTCGGGCTCTCTCGGAGCAAAGTCCTGGTTGCGCCATCTCTTAGAAATATTGTGAACTGCTGTTTCATCAAATGCACCATTCTTAAAATAGTAGTATTTGATCAGAACAATCGACACGAGGTGCATTTATTCGGGTGGTATCTACAACCATTAACAGCGCATGTGATTGCCATGTGTGGTCCTGAAACTAGATGCATAATGAATAGGCAAAACGTTCCAGGGGAAGTCATATACTTCGACTTTACCCATCACCATCCAACTAATGCCTATTAAAGAAACATCAAATAACGTAGCAGACTGTCCATTGGGCAGTCTGCTGTCCAGTGGACAGTGTCCAAGCGGTTAGTAAATATGCTGGCTGTCACGAACTGTACTGGCACCAAATTACACACCACTAATTTTATGACACCAACTGAAGTTCATGATGTGCCATAGCCGAGATGTGGTGAGCCCAGATGTCACATATTGGCCAGTGGCTTCCCCGACCTCCAACTTCCAGCCGGGAGGAGAAGAGAACACATCCATTTGAGCCACCGGTAAGACCAACAGACACCGCTATTGAAACAGAAAAACCCCAAACACCGATACACGTGAAGTATATTTCTGTTGTCGACAAACCAACCAAATAATCAGCATAATTAGCATGGAAGGCAGGACGTAGTAAGTACAGTCAAAGCTCCGCTCAAGCTCAAGGACTTCGGAATCACTCGCGGCTCGGATTCTCACTTGTGTCTCGGAAAGCGACACGACGCCGGACAATGTTTTTGGAGGCACAACTCAATATTTGAGGGAACGATTTATTCGGGCCTCGTTTTACCTCTGGAGATCGAGACTAAGTGATCGAGTGTAAGGTCAAACGAGCGCAAAACAGTCGCAGACTTGGTTCCGCCATTCCGTTGCGGAGCCCCCTGAGCCTGCCCCACCTGAGGTAGCCAGGCAGAGGACAATCAATGCCTCGCTGCGAGAGCCTGCCCCACCTGAGGTAGCCAGGCAGAGGACAATCAATGCCCCGCTGCGAGAGCCTGCCCCACCTGAGGTAGCCGGGCAGAGGACAGAGGACAATCAATGCCCCGCTGCGAGAGCCTGCCCCACCTGAGGTAGCCAGGCAGAGGACAATCAATGCCCCGCTGCGAGAGCCTGCCCCACCTGAGCAGGCGCAGAGGACAATCAATGCCCCGCTGCAAGCCCCCCACCTGAGGTAGCCGGGCAGAGGACAATCAATGCCCCGCTGCGAGAGCCTGCCCCACCTGAGGTAGCCGGGCAGAGGACAATCAATACCCCGCTGCGAGAGCCTGCCCCACCTGAGGTAGCCAGGCAGAGGACAATCAATGCCCCGCTGCGAGAGCCTGCCCCACCTGAGGTAGCCGGGCAGAGGACAATCAATGCCCCGCTGCGAGAGCCTGCCCCACCTGAGGTAGCCGGGCAGAGGACAATCAATGCCCCGCTGCGAGAGCCTGCCCCACCTGAGGTAGCCGGGCAGAGGACAATCAATGCCCCGCTGCGAGAGCCTGCCCCACCTGAGGTAGCCGGGCAGAGGACAATCAATGCCCCGCTGCGAGAGCCTGCCCCACCTGAGGTAGCCGGGCAGAGGACAATCAATACCCCGCTGAAGACGGGCATATTGACAACCCATCTGAATGCGTGCACACCTGTTCCGGGAAGAGTACGGTTTAATCCAATGCTTGCTTAAGTTAGAGCCTGCCCCACCTGAGGTAGCCGGGCAGAGGACAATCAATGCCCCGCTGCGAGAGCCTGCCCCACCTGAGGTAGCCGGGCAGAGGACAATCAATACCCCGCTGCGAGAGCCTGCCCCACCTGAGGTAGCCGGCAGAGGACAATCAATGCCCCGCTGCGGGAGCCTGTCCCACCTGAGGTAGCCGGGCAGAGGACAATCAATGCCCCGCTGCGAGAGCCTGCCCCCCTGAGGTAGCCGGGCAGAGGACAATCAATGCCCCGCTGCGAGAGCCTGCCCCACCTGAGGTAGCCAGGCAGAGGACAATCAATACCACGCATACACACACACACACACGCACCTTCCGTCTGCATGTCCAATTGCGTCGTTTCCGCGCGACCACAATGAACAGAGCTTACGATGCGACGCTAGCGACATCTCTGGCCACGTAACGTCGCTACTCTTCTACCGTCACACGGACCGTGACGTCAGCGAGACTCGACGCACCTCTTGCGCGCACGTGGGCGCACGGGCGACGCGGCGAGCGAGCGCAAGAGCACACGCGTGACGTCACTGTGTGTAGGTGTGCCATGTATGACGTCACTGTAGGTGTGTGTGTGGTGTGTTGGGCTGACATGTATGACATCACTGTGTGTGTGCGCGTCGAGTGTTGGTGTGACGTCACTGTTTGCATATGCGACTGTGAGGCTGGCGTCGCCTATCGGTGACCCTGTGCATAAAACCGTGCTGGCTCGTGCATTGGTCGATGTGTTGCAAATTGCTGAGGATGGAAGCCTTCTGCGATTGGAAACATCGGGAGAACGCACCAGTGTTAAGCATAGAACAAGCGGCACCAAGGTCCGGAACTATAATATGTACGGGCGACTGCATGCATTGAAATGCCATAGAAGTGATGACATTGTAGGACCATGGCAACTAGTATCGACAAGTTATCCGGCGAACGGCACATCGGTGGGCAATTTTGCGGAGCGTGGTTGTCGTTTTCTGTGGTTTGCTTCTTTTTTACCATGACTAGTTGAAAGTTCAACAAATCATTACATTCAACAGTTCTCAAATCCAACAGTCGTTAATACCTTTGTGTTGACGGGCCTGATGATCAAGCAATACGGCGACAGTTTGTGCAACGGTTTCAACAGCAATGACACTGACACCTGCCGTTTCCAAACCAGTGCTCCAAATCTCTAGACACCCACGACGGACAACTGTCCCAACATCCACACCTCACCCTAGGGGTGCATCCTACCAGCCGCGCCGCTCAGTCGCGTCTAGGGCGAGTCGCACGCGCGAGAGGGGACCAGTCGCTCATGGGAGGGGGCCTACCCGGCCAACGCCCTGGCCTGTCACTGGCCGACATCACCTATTGCAACACACCTCGAAGGGCGGGGCTCGGTCGCCGCACTTCATGCACGCCCCACATGTAGCTTGGGTACATGGTGCATGGATATCACAATTCCATGTCGAGACAGCGAGGCAGCATCCGCCGACCGGCCGTCGCCGCGCCGGCGCCGGACCTGACTGAAGCATAACATCCCCGGCCACAGCCGAGACTCGAGGCGACGTGCTGACGCCGGCGGCGGCAAGCGCCGGCCGGCCGGCTGGCGTCCGCTCGGAGCTCGGATTCAACGATGCGTGGGAGTAGCCGTGATTAGGCCGCTAAGGAATTCCGAAGATTGCGTCCAAGGCTGACTTGTTGAAAAGGTTGAAGTATCTAAAATTGGGCCGGACGGTCGATGAGTGGAACTGGCGACGCATTGGATCGATTGATGCCTACTCAGTACGTCCATAAGGTGAGCTCCGGCTAAGAAGCCCTCATTCGCACGTGCTTCACAGTTGGTGTCCCGTGCTGAGATTGGCCGGTGCAGGTGTCGTGTCAGTTGCTGCAGCTCGTGATCCCGCTGGTCATGATCAGCGGTCAGCTGATGAGGACTGGTTGGTTGGTTGTTGGTTTTGCAACACATCGACCGTTGAGTCATATAGCGTCGCCGATTTCTCACGCCGATTAGCCGCGGGCGAAGAGTAGCGACAGGTGAGACTCGAACTCACAACCTTTCGATTGTGAGACGGGGAACTACCCCTAGACTACTCGTCCCCCTTGTGAGGACTGAAGAGGTGCGTGTTGGAAGGGGAGGGGATCACAGCAAAACTGGATGCCACGATCGCGTCCGGCGCTGATTCTCGGTCAGACTCCAGCTTGGTGGATGGGCTGTCGGTCCCGACCTTGGGGAGCACCTTTATCTCAAGGCCGATGCGTATGAGAAATGCGACTCCGTCTTCGCCGCAGCCGTCAGACCGGCCGTCCCTTGTCAGCTGGTAGCCGGGAAAGCCTGCCAGGCTGCTCGGCACCCCAGGCTTTGAGCGTGCGTCTGGAAGCATTACCATCGCCCGTTTCACAACGGCGACTAGTGGAAGTTAATCGCCATAACACCTCAATCGCGAAGTCAGGTCACATGAAGTACGTTAAGCTCAACATGTTTAAATGATATTCGCGACCATGCCAGCCTATAATTAAACCAACGGTGCATGCTCACATACCCAAAACGACCAGTTTTGTTCCAGTGACAGCTTGTTCATGCACAGTTTTAGTTTTAGTTTTGTTAAAATTGGCACTTCGGCCTCCGCAGGCCACTTCGTGCCGTGGAAAAAAGAAAGATGTTATATTGTAAAAGTCAGTTTATAATTTCTAGACCAAGTTGGTTTGTCGGAGAAAGATGAAAAGTAGTTCGACTGAAAAATGGTGTTCGTCTCCCAGTAGTGTTGATACAGACAATGGAATGTATTGTGTTCGGCAGTAGACTGGAGGTGTTTTTCGAGGGTCATGGTATTGTTGACAGTGTGTGAGTACGTGTGTGACTGTAAGATGGATGTTGCATGATGGGCATGAAGGTCGAAGTGAAGCCGTGTATATATGTCGATGGGTAACAAAAGTATGGCCAACGCGTAAACGTGATAGTATTTTTCTCCGAGACGGTTTTTTTATATGATGTGGTCCAGGTGTCGACGTCAGGTTTCATGACGTCTCTGTTGCTTCTGTACTAAAGATGTCGAAAGTTTGTGGGCTCGAGTCTCACCTGTCGCTACTCTAACTAATCGGTGAAAGATTGGCCACGCCGCATGACTCAACGGTCGATGCGTCGTTAAACAATTGCCAGCTGAGGTTCTGATGGTGAATTTTTGTTTGGCATATTTTGTGCAAAGCTGTGTTTTTTTTTGTGTTTTTTTTTTTTTTTTTTTTTGGGGTTTTTTTTTTTTTTTTTGTTTGTTGTAAAAAATTTTTTTTTTTTTTTATTTTTTTTTTTTTTTTTTTAAAAAATTTTTTTGATCGGAGAGGCTGTAGTGAGGCTTTTTCTTCTTTTCGATGGACCGAGATAATCATGATGTAGGTTTGACAACGGCGATGTGTGTGCTGTTTGGTCGTAACGGTTTTCGCTGACTCTCATCCAAAGGATTCCGGCGCGGGTCATAGGTGGTGAAGGAAGGGGGGGGGGGGGGGGGGGGGGGGGGGGGGGGGGGGGGGGGGGGGGGGGGGGGGTTGGGTTTGGTTTTTGGTTGGGGGGGGGGGTTGGGTTTTTTTTTTTTTTTTTTTTTTTTCCCAAAAGGGAAAAAAAAAACAAAAAAAAAAAAAAAAAAAAAAAAAAAAAAAAAAAAAAAAAAAAGGAAAAAAAAAAAAAGGAAAAAAAAAAGGGGGGGGGGGGGGGGTATCCCAAAAAAAAAAGAAGAAAAAAAATAGCGACGGGTGTCACCCCACGGAAATAAAAAATAAAGAACTCAGCAACGGGCAGTTAATGCGTAACAATAGCACAAGAAGGAGCTTTGCTGTCGGGGCTTCTGTGACTGTCGCGTCAACAAAGGAAGTGAGAGGAATAGGTCAGGTGTCGATGGCTGGTTTTGATGAAGGGGAGCATGCTTCCCCGCGCAACCGTGTATGGTTTGTGTGTACCCATACTGTGTTCGAGACCCTTTCCTGAGTCCAAAAGGTCGAATGGCTCTGTTGCGCCAAAATAGAAGCCTGTCTCAAGTCCAATTTGGCAGCGTTGCGAGTATTAGAGTATTAGATTACTGCTGTAGACAAGTCATTCCCTGCCCTTTTTTGCGCTTCGTATATTCAGCCACACTAGTTAATTGGCCCTGCCTTATTTTTTCACTATAATGCATTTAGGCAAAGTGGATAATTTTCCTCCCGATGCCCAAGCGCATATTTGCATCGTCTTCTGTCCCCGTTTCTCTCCCCATACGTCACCTCATCCCCATGAACGTAAGGAAATAGGATTTCTGAAACATTGGTTCTGGGGCACGAAAGTCGTTGCTTATATTTGTGCGGTAAGATTGTCAGTTCTCCTTCTTGTGAACTGCAAGCAACCCGTCTGAAAAAAGCAATTATTTATCTGCCATTTGCAGATGAAGAAGACGACCAGATGGTCATAAATATTTAGTATGATCACCACTACTTGACAGAATAGTCCCATTGGTTTCTGTATTTGTTGTGCAATGCGATGGATAATTGCTTGCACTGGATACTTAAAATATACCTGAATACCTGAAGTTCACCCCATAGTAGAACATTGGAAAACCCATTGCCATTATGTACAGCTGCGCAGAAACAAATCATGGCCAAATCTTAGTAATGACACGACAATACCGCGCAATATGTCGTCCACTGTCACAGGAAACATCCACTTGGATTAAAATTGTTATCTCGTGTGCTAGTTCGATTCCAACAGCAGCTCAATGGTTTTCAGCCTTCAAGGCACAGTACACGCAACAGCATAATCACAGGACCGCAAGCATCACTGCAATTCGTTAAAAAGGCAGCATGACGTAGCACAAGGCACATGGTCTCTCTTCGAGTTCCCAGCTGCAATGGGCGTACACACTCAGTTTCAAACTGCGGCTAAGAAGGAGAGAGGATTGTTAAGATAACGCCACATTTCGGACGCTTTCATTTCAGCACAGTCGCTCATAAATCAGCGGCCCAGTCACTGAAGAAACCCGATGAAGCAGTTGTATTCGTTACGTGTCTCAATTTCGCACACAGCTTTGGCGCGAAATCGGGACGAGAAATCCAATCATATCATTGGACCGAATGCCTCAAATAGATGAAAGGCTCTCGTGGCCGGAAAAAAAGAGCCGTCTTCGCGAATTGCTCCGTTTGTGTTTGCGTGCATCAACAAATCGTTTTGATTTTCCACATCCACTATTTCAAACCTTGTCGATGTTATCGGTGCGCATGAAGCGTACTGTCCAGAAGGCCTGTAGCCGACAAGCGAGAAGCATGCATTTTTAGAAGCATGCATGTACTACTTATTGCGAAAAATTTTCTGGTATTAATTGATGTTTTAAAGACAGTAATTATGGTGGAAAATGCCAAATTCATGCCGACACATTCTGCATGATATTTATTCCTGCAAATTGGGTACTTCGCCTTCACGCAAACCAACAAAATTCACGAAGCACTTCTTTGTACACACGCATGCACATACCTACAATAAATGCCAAACGTAGTTTGTATAACGAAACCAACTTCGGATCCGGCTTTCGAATGCGATTGGCAGCCTAATCACGGCTGCTGTCATGTGTACAGTCTCGTCGGAGCCGACGCCGACGTCGGCCGGCGCCCGTCGACGCCGACGTCGGCACTCGCTCCTGACTGCTGCTGTCGCGGCGATGCTTTTCGGTCAGATCCGCTGCCGAGGTGGCGACGGCCAGTCAGCAGGTGTTGTGACCAGGTGGTAGGTGGTGTGACCATGTGACAGGTGGTGTGACCATGTGGCGGGTGATGTGACCATGTGGCAGGTGGTGTGACCATGTTGCATGTGGTGTGACCATGTGACAGGTGGTGTGGCCTTGTGTCAGGTGTTGTGACCATGTGGCAGGTGGTGTGACCATGTGGCAGGTGGTGTGACCATGTGGCAGGTGGTGTGACCATGTGGCAGGTGGTGTGACCATGTGGCAGGTGGTGTGGCCATGTGGCAGGTGGTGTGACCATGTGGCAGGTGGTGTGACCATGTGGCAGGTGGTGTGACCATGTGGGTGTGCCATGTGGCACTTAGTGGTGTGGCCATGTGGCAGGTGGTGTGTGCCATGTGGCAGGTGGTGTGACCATGTGGCAGGTGGTGTGACCATGTGGGGATGTGACAGTGTTGTGGCAGTGCCATGTGGCAGGTGGTGTGTACCATGTGGCAGGTGGTGTTGACCATGTGACATGTGTTGTGTGGCCATGTGGCAGGTGTTGTGGCCATGTGGCAGGTGTTGTGGCCATGTGGCAGGTGGTGTGACCATGTGGCAGGTGTTGTGGCCATGTGACAGGTGTTGTGGCCATGTGGCAGGTGGTGTGACCATGTGGCAGGTGGTGTGACCATGTAGCAGGTGTTGTGGCCATGTGGCAGGTGGTGTGACCATGTGGCAGGTGGTGTTACCATGTGGAAGGTGGTGTTACAATGTGGCAGGTGTTGTGACCATGTGGCAGGTTGTGTGACCATGTGGCAGGTGGTGTGACCATGTGACAGGTGGTATGGTCATGTGGCAGGTGTTGTGGCCATGTGTCAGGTGGTGTTACCATGTGACAGGTGTTGTGACCATGTGGCAGGTGGTGTGCAATGTGGCAGGTGATGTGACCATGTGGCAGGTGGTGTGACAATGTGGCAGGTGGTGTGACCATGTGACATATGTTGTGGCCATGTGGCAGGTGTTGTGACCATGTGGCAGGTGGTGTGACCATGTGGCAGGTGTTGTGGCCATGTGGCAGGTGTTGTGACCATGTGGCAGGTGTTGTGGCCATGTGGCAGGTGTTGTGGCCATGTGACAGGTGGTGTGACCATGTGGCAGATGGTGTTGCCATGTGGCAGGTGGTGTGACCATGTGACAGGTGTTGTGACCATGTGACATGTGTTGTGGCCATGTGGCAGGTGGTGTGACCATGTGACATGTGTTGTGGCCATGTGGCAGCCTAATCGGTCTGGCAGGGCAACCGCTCGGGGGACGGAGTTGACCGATCGACGCGGTAGGATGCAGCCCTGTTGTGAGATGTGGACGTTGAGACGGGTTTGTTTGTTGTTTGCCCATCACGGGTTTGTTTGTTTACTTGCTTATTAGGTGGTTCACGACTCACTTTATCAACATGCACGGCTAATGGCGCCGGGAAATGTCCGGAGCGGCGCTAGTGTCGAACCCGGGACCTTTAGTACCCATAGTCCAACACCTTAACCACTCGGCCATCCCGCCCCGCCCATCGATGGTGCCTGGAGATTTGGCGGCACGAATTTGCGCAGGGACGCGTCGATGTTTCACTTGTCTGCCGTTGAACTTTGGTACAAGTTGTCGCCGTGTTGCTATCAGTGAGCCCAGTCAATAAAATTGTGCATGATGGCTGTTCGACCTTCAAATATGTATCGCACAAGCGAAGCGAACCTTAGGCCACCACTGCCAGGCGAACTTGCCAACACTTGAAGCAAAGGACGCTGCAATGCTTGCGGCCCTATAAAAAATAGAGGAAAATATGTCAGAAACAAACCACCGCAGATCACAGTTGCGCCGCTTAGATGTGCTTGTCGTCGACAAAACGCACCTTGGCTTGATGCTGATGTGCTCCTCGTTGCGTTTTCCTAACGCGACACTTATTGCTTCATTTGAAGAAAAAATGCATGGAAAGCCATATAGTGGCCGTTTTGCTTATTTGTGGCACTAAGCCTACGTTGAGTCCAACTTAAAATAGAACGCTAAAACCTCCATGAAATAAGGACATGAAAATAGCTAAGGCTGGAAATGATTCGAGTGGGGGAGGAGATGCTTGAACCCCCAAGCATGCGGATAGTTCAACACTATTAACATCAGGTATCACTGGCTCCACCGCGGCAAAATGGACATTAGCATTTGTAGAGGTGTCAATTCTATGCAAGGTTATGATAGTAATGTTAAGCTTTGAAATATGAAGAGGATCTGCCCGTCTCGCGTCCCGTGGAAGCGAGACCCATGCCAAGCTTATTTCTGACGCTTTAAGGGTGAAAATCTGGCGCATAAATTATCTTAAACTTTAAAGAAACTGTATTTGCATGCAATGTTATGGAGATAATGTATGATATATTGTAACAATGTTCTGCGCGGGAACACTAGTGATGGTTCTGGCGGGCTCGCTGCAAAAGCACCATGCTAGCTGACAAATAATATTATTGTAAAGTTATGGAATGATATCGGGATCCCACCAATGTTCTTGCTTTGAATGTAGATCCATCGATTTCCGCCTTTCCACCTTTCATGCAGATCCACCGGTCCACCTTTGCGTTTCAAGCGCACCATTACAAAGCTTTTTTGCTCGCTGTTTTTATTACACGAAATACAATTACACAGTCATAATCACATATCAGAAAAACGGAAATATATGCCTGTCGCAGCCAACATTCCCGCAAAAATGATATAAAACACCAGTATCCGCCAGTAGCGTCTGACATAATTATCACGTCGTCCGCATGCGCCTTCAAATTCAAATACAGTCGCATCAACCATTATCAAAAAGATGCCGAGGCTGTTTACATTTGTATAAAACGCCCAAACAACTGACGACTTTGAGCACCAAAGCAGTTTGCTCTGTCGAAAACAACGCGAACTCCGAACTGCACTCCGAATGGATCGCCGTGCGGGAACTCTGCGCTCCGAACTGATGGTCGTGTGGCAACCCCACACTCCGAACAAACCGCGACATGGGAAACGGCATCATCGCAGGCCGACACCGAAGATAAACACGAGGCACTGGGTCCACCGGAAGTTCTACACAGCTGCACGACGGTGTCGGTCCACATCCCTGAGTGACGGCTGCTCCTTCCACACCCTCGCCCTCCGTCTCGCCCGCCCGGCTCGACCCCCGGCCGCGACTCGCCGTCCGTGCCCATAGCGCGCGATTCCGGGTCGCCGGCCTGCGGGCATCCAACACGCTCTCGCCTTCTGCACCTCACAACCTCGCCACGAGACTCGCACCACGCATCAGCACGCGCCACGATCCGCCGCGTACCCGCGCGTGCGCGTGGCAGAAGAAGAGGTTCACCGCGCCAGCTCTCCCCACTCACTCGCGGGAATGCGAAGCAGCAACTGACACAACCGCTCAAACGACACGCACACACTCGCACACCGGAGCGGCCCTAGGTGCGGCCCTAGGCGCGCGGCCCGAGCCAGCTGGGGCGGGCAGCAGACAGCAGCAGACGCGCCGGTGGTCGACACCTCGACGTGCCAGCGTCGCCCGCGACATCGACACGGCCGCAGCGAGCCTACACAGGCCGAACTGCCCGCGTGGTCGGCCTTGCCAGGACCGGCGCTGCCCGCTGCTATGGACGACCAGCGCGATACTCGCCGCCCCCGGCGCTACGGACGACCGGCGCGCTACTCGCCGCCCATGGCGCTACGGACGACCGGCGCGCTACTCGCCGCCCCAGGCGCTACGGACGACCGGCGCGCTATTCGCCGCTCCTATCGTTATTCGGCGCTCCTGGCGCTACTCTCCGCTGCTGGCGCTACTCGCCGCTGCTGGCGCTACTCGCCGCTCCTGGCGCTACTCGCCGCTCCTGGCGCTACTCGCCGCTCTCGGCGCTACTCGACGCTCCTGGCGTGGTAGCTGACCGGCGCCACGTCCAGCTCGAGCGCGGCGTTGTCGACGCCCCTGCCGTTGAACTTGACGGCGGCGGCGCTCTTCTCGGTCGCCGTCAGCTCCAGCCGGCCGGCCGCCTCGCGCTGCGCGTCCGCCGCCGCGCAGCAGGCGCAGCACGCGCAGCGCGACGTCACGGCAGTCACCAGCCGGTCGTAGGGCGCCAGCGAGCGCAGCGGCGCCGGCAGGAAGTCCCAGCTGCGCATGGCGCGCGGCAGCCAGCCGGGCCGGCGCCGCTGCAGCAGCGACACCGCCGCGTACAGCACGAGCAGCGCCAGCGCCAGCATCAGCACCGCGTACAGCGTGCCGGCGCCGGCCAGCGACAGACCGAACACGATCAGCGGCAGCACCAGGAACATGCCCAGCAGGTAGACGACGGCGAACCAGCGGTAGCGGGCGGTGATGTTGCCCAGGCCGCGCGCCAGCGGCAGCGGCCAGCGCGTGAACGGCACCACGTAGAACAGCGCGATCGACGAGATGTTGAAGAAGAAGTGCACCAGCGCGATCTGGATGCTCGGCCGCAGCTTGTCGCCGCTGGAGGCCAGCGCGGCCAGCAGCGCCGTGGTGGTGGTGCCGATGTTGCTGCCCAGCGTCAGCGGGTACATGCGCTCCAGGCTGATGACGCCGACGCCGACCAGCGGCGTCAGCGCCGACGTGAACACCGACGACGACTGCACCAGGATGGTCAGCCCGCAGCCCACCAGGATGGCCAGGTAGCCGGTCAGCCACGGCATGTACGGAATGTTGGCGTTCAGCGTCTTGCGGATGATGACCGCGATGCTGCCTGTGAAACGGAACGCGCGCCGGTCAGCCGCTGTGGCATCACGAGTGCAAGCGACAGTGCACTGGTGACAGTGAGAAGTGAAATGGTCGAAGTGAATTTGTAAGAGTGAACGTGAGAGAATATGCGTAGGAGAATGAGAGTGCGAGGTAAAGTAAAAGTGAGAGTATGAGTAAAATAATAAAAACGAGAGTGAGAGAGAGCAAGGGAGAAAGAGTAACAGAGAAAGAGGGCAAGAGAGAGAAAGAGAGAGAGAGAGAGAGAAGAGAGAGAGAGAAAAGAAAGAGAGAGAAAGAGAGAAATTGAGGACAGAAAGAGATGAAGATAGAAAGAGAGAGAGAGTGAGAGAGTCAGAGAGAATAGATAGAGATAGAGAGAGAGAGAGAGAGAGAGAAGGAGCGGAAGAGATGAATGGAATGGAATAGAAGTAGACGAGACAGAACAAAAATGGATTAAATGAGCGATAATTAATGTAGCACGGGAGCGGTGTTCGTGAACAACGAAATTGCACGTGTAAATAAGTTCCTACTTTATCCACTTCCCCCAGAGTCAGGAAATTATCCGACGGAGAGAGGTTTTAACTGCAAATGAATAATGTGTAGAAAAGATATCAAGTTGACAGAAATGCAGTGTCCTTTAGCAACCACAGAGAGGCTTACCCTTCAGGAACGAGTGGAGAATCTTCACCATGAGGATCAGGCAGCCGCAGAGCAGCACCAGAGCGATCACCAGCAGGATCAGACCCACGTACAGGTCAGGCAGGTTGGACTGGCTGAACAGAGAATGGCCTGTTGTGCACACAGGTCAAGGGTCAACACCAGGGGTCAAGCAAGCCAGGCAACACCAACACTAGACAACGCCAGCGGTCAAGTGTGTGAACTCACCCGGAAGTGAAGGACACAAAACACGAGGTGAGCAGTTTTCTGGTGACACACCAGTGGGCATTGGTGCTTCACTTACCCGACCAACATATCCAACCAGTGTGCATTGGTGTTCCAAACACCCGACCAACATACCTAACCACTGTGTATTTGTGCTCCAACAACCCGACCGACCTACCTAGCCGGTGTGTATTGGTGCTCCAACAACCCGACCGACATACCTAATCGGTGTGCATTATTACTGTGATGAGGCCGTAGCCATGACGTTCCCAAACATTGGGTACAGCCACTTCTACACTGAGGTTCCGCTTAAATAAAGGGCCGTTCGGGGCCACTGGTCCACCCGAAAGTATACAGTGGCAAGTTGTACATGTACGACACGACGCACGGCAGACATCAGCAAATTGTGCGTACACAGCTGACAAAGAAAATGTGTCACAAAGAAGGCTAGGAGACCTCTTATAAGGCTAGGAGAATTTAGGAGGGGGTGATTGAACTCACACGTCTACAGCTTCGTCTCCAGCATCACCACCTGTGAGACCAACTAGCGGGGCGGCAGATTGAACTCACACGTCTCCAGCACCGTCTCCTGCGTCACCACCTGGGTGCCGTTCTCTGTCGAGATGACATCGCGCTGGTACTTGCACATGTGCTGGATCAGTGACGCGTTGTTGTAGCTGGGGTCATCGAGCGCCCAGCCCCTCAGCACCGACTTGTCCGTCTGGAAGTCAGCATTATTACTTTTAGCACAGTACAGGAGCAGGAAAATCCACTTCCACAAGTGACTATTATGCTCAATTACAGCCCCAAAATTATGCTCGGCATTCGAAATATAAATAATGCACAACTCAGCTAAATGGCGAAGAGAAGCTAAATAGTGTCCATGCAAATGTTCCTCGGTCAAGAGCGGAGACGATTTGCGTCCCCACATGCTTTCCAAAATCAGTGCGCATGCAATGGAGCTCATGGCACTGTACGATCATTGTAGCTCTAGGCGGGCCGAACACGCATGCCCTAGACGGTTCTAGACAAGTACAGGCCGGCGAACACACCACGACATACCCTAGTACCATGTTCTTGTTGTTTATTGGCTGTTCCGACACACGACATACCCTAGTACCATGACCGGTTCTAACGTGACGAATAGGTAGCATATGTGGCCGGCGAGTACGACACTACGCAACATCAGCCATACTCCTGGACTCGACCCGGTGATCAAAGAGGCCGCTGGTGATACGGCCGCCACCGAACGTGGTGTCTGTAGACAGGCACCTTGATGACGAGATGAGTGAATGGCGACGTGATGACCTTGAGCAGCTTCAGCTTATGACCCTTGGCCGTGTCAAGGTTGACGGCGTTCAAAATGGCGTCGGTCAGCGTCTCTAGGTAACCTGAGGATGATAAAGAAGAATAAGCACCAAGTTGGTTAGCATAGTATGATGGTGAACTGTAAATTGCTTGCAAGCAAGTTATTATAAAGTAATAGATCAATAGAGTGAAAAATTAGTACTTGGAAAATTGAGTACTACGTGTACTAATTTTTCACTCAATTGATTTGTAACCCAACATTCATCATCAAACTATTTGTACCAATCTGCCTCTCCGACAATTCCAGCACCATGACACTTCGATTTGATCTTGTACGTTACATCACATGAATTAAAGTTGCATACACGCCACTATAGACATGAGTTTTATTTTCCCATTGCGTGGACCAAATTGACAAAGGTCGCAGGCGCATCGAACGTCTTGATACTACGCGCTTCCGAACAGCACTTGAAACGAGAATGAGCGACGCGTAAATGAGAAACACTGAAAAGGATACCAACTGCAGCCATACCTGGGTCGTTTCGAGCAAAGTATGTGGATCGTGGCCTCCGAAATCGCGGCACATCTGCCTACACCGCGTAATCGTGGTACTGACATCTGCCTACACCACGTAATCGTGGTACTGACATCTGCCTACACCGCGTAATCGTGGTACTGACATCTGCCTACACCGCGTAATCGTGGTACTGACATCTGCCTACACCGCGTAATCGTGGTACTGACATCTGCCTACACCGCGTAATCGTGGTACCGGAGTCGCGGCACATCTGCCTAAACCGTGTAATAACAGAATAGAGGAGTGTGAAAACATCTGCTGGTAGTTAATTACGGATTCAGGAGATTCAAAATGTCCTGGGATTGTTCTACTATTGACATCACAAAAGAGGTGTTAATATGTATAGGCTTGAAAACAAATGCACCATTGTTCCTTCATATCCGCAAAAGTACGTTGCATATCGACCTATCGGTGTTAAATTCCAGTGATCATTTCTCTTAATTAACCCAACAACTCTGTGGTGCTGCTGAAGTAATGTCATAAATGTTGGAGAGGCACCCCTCCCCCGTCTTTCCGGTCATGTTCTCACAACCCGTATCGGGGACTTGTTCGAGGTCAAAATGATTTGTGCGTTGGCAGTCAAGGTGCTTTTTGTCAGTATGGTCAGTGGTGTGAGTTTTTTTAGTGGAGCTAAACCTGGAATTATGTCAGTTTGAATCGATGTAGAAGTAGTGTTGATGGGACGTATGGGGGGAGAAACGGTTGCCGCCTGGGTTGACGGGGAGGTGGCTTCGACAGACCGCCGGGCCTGGGGGTACCGCCGGGCCTGGTGGTACTAGGGTTGTTGCCTTGACAGCGCAGATGTCATTCTCCTTGCATCAAACTGGACAGAGGGGTGATGTGGTCAGGTGATTGGAAGTGGGACAGTTAAGGCAGTGGGCTGGTTTGGAGCCGGCGGATTCTGGATAAGGTGTATCGCCGCATTTGGGGAATCGTCCTGGTTGGCGGTATGCATGCTGCCATGGCCAAGGCGCTGGCAGCTAAAACAGCGGAGAGGATTGGGGATAAAGACTCGGACTTGGTAGCGTATGAATCTGGCGAGGAGTGTCTTCGGAAGAATTAAAGGTGCAACTAAAAGTGTCTTGAGAATAAATAAAATTATAGGTAGACTTAAAGGTAAGGACACGGAGGCCCGTGTCGCGTTTCTCGCAGTCTTTAAAGGAAGTTAAGCGGCGGACGTGGGTCACCCACTGCGATCTGAGCTCCACCTGAATATTTTCCTCAGTCATAAAGCGGAGCTCCGGCGCGAAGACGGTGCCCTTGATGGCATTGCGGTTCGAATTGAGAGTGATGACAACGGATTTTCCACAAAATGTGGTGGTACGGAAAAGGGCTTTAGTCTCGGCTCGGGATTGAGTTTTGATAATTAGGGTTCCGTTGGTTGGTTACTTGAGTTTTAGGGCGCATCGGCCAGGTTTGGTCATTTAGCGCCAATAACTAATAGTTCGTTACCTGCTAACTAGTCTAGGGTTCCGTTGGCTGGGTCTTCAATGTCAGGATTGACTAGGGAGCAGATGGCGAAGAGTTGTTTAATCGGCCGGAAAGCATTGACGCGGCGAAAGGAAACGGATTCCTCGACAGGGTTAACGACTACCTACGAGCCAGCACTGACGAGGTAGGGTTCGATGGGTTCAGGTGGAGAGAGCGTGGTCTGGTTCAAGCAAGGGTCAGCGGCTTGGAGAGTGGTGGTCTGGTTTTGATTGCGAGGCGAGGTCGTGGTCTTGGCACGAGCAGGGGTCGGCAAGGCGCGAAGGGCTTCCATTGCGTCATCGGGGGGAATAGTTCGGCGCGGTCGTGAACATTTAAATCGGTCGAAAGAGCACACGTTGCCAAGTCCGTGTTCGCGCTATGGTCGACAGGTGTGGAAAGGGGAGGAAATTCCGAGTCGGAGTCAGTTGTCGGGCAGGGGTCAGCATCCTTTTCCGTTTTCCCCATCGCGGGGAAAACCCACCTAATGGATTTTAAATGAAAACGAAGGACACACAGAAAAGCAGATCACTACAGTACGCAGACGAAAATAACCATGTGGGGTGACGGGGTTCACCACCGTGGAGGAAAAAAAAGGTGGAAACGTGGCTTACCTTGGCCCGAGGGGTTGACGGCCTGCACGATGACCTCCAGCGGCAGCAGGACTATCACGGCCATCCAGTTGAACATGTCGTGCACGGTGGCGCCACCAAACGCCCGACGAAACTCGTTCCGATCCGCCACCTGTCGGCCCGGCGGCGAAGCTATAGTTCGAGTTGATGCCGACGGACAGCAGCGGGCCAGACTTGAAGTTTTGAGTTGGCAAAGAAGTCGCAGTCAGTAATTCGCATACAATAATTGTTCTTCCCTCACTTAACCGGCAGCAATATTCTCTCCCAGGGAACAACAAGGATAGATCATCAGGTGCATGTCCTCTTCAGGACGCCGTGTACGCCTTCATATTTCCGACACCAGGAAAATGGGCGTTTAAAACTCTACGACACCATTAAGGACTGGCGGATCAGGGGGTGGGCGGGATTTAGGGCATACCCCGCCCCCACCGATGGAGATGCGACGCCCTCTAGGGCACTCGACTGCGGGCCACTCTCACTTCCACCGATCAACGATTTTGTTCAATCGATGGCCAACACATGAGCCGGACGGTTCTCGCTTCGTGTGATTCTATGAATCGTTGGTACTGGAATTTGCCAACGACAGTCCGTGGGGGCTGGAGGGGCGCCATTGCTTGTGATGGCGCCCCCCCCCCCACAGCCCCTACAGACTGTCGCTGGAGTGGCTTTTTGCGCCACTTTTTAGAAGAGAGAGGGGGCACTCGAGCGTCCCGTAGTCGAGCATTTTCAGTCGGAGAGGGGCCACATCTCCATCGGTTGGGCATCCTAGATTCGCCAGTGCATCAGGCGCATGCCAAGTGTAGTCCGAGTGTAGACCAGGTGTAGACCAGGTGTTAGTTATTTGGGTTTAAATGGCACATAGATTGCATCGATCATATAGCGCCCAGTAGACTGAGCGTAGGACAAGTTTGAACTATTTAGTGGCCGAATGTTCGCTAAGCATAGACCAAGTGTAGTCAGAGTGTAGGCAAAGTGTAGTCCAAGTGTAGTCAAAGTGAAGGTTTAGTGTAGTCCAAGTGCAGATCAAGTGTAATCCAAATGTAGACCAAGCATCGCTCAAGTGTAGACCAAGCATAGACCAAGTGTAATCCAAGTGTAACCCAAGTATAGTTCGTCCAAATGAAGACGCAGACCTGCGTCAGAGACGGTCCAACTGAAGACACATACCTGCGTCAGAGACGGTCTAACTGAAGACACATACCTGCGTCAGAGACACCAGGGTGTTGGTGATGCTGGTGCCGATGTTGGCGCCCATGATCATCGGGATGCAGGCGCGTACGTTCAGCACTGCCAACGACAGCGTGCTCATCAGCCCGGCACGGAGTTCATTAGGAGCTAAGCGCTGGGCTCGTGTTCATAATAAACCAACGGCGAACGGTGCAGACAAGTTGGTAAAGGCAACAAGCCAACAGCGAAAACGGCACAAACAAATTGATAGAGGCAATACACCAACGACGAACGGTACAGACAAGCTGGTAAAGACAACAACCCAACGACGAACGGTACAGACAAGCTGGTAAAGGCAATAAACCAACGACGAACGGCACAGACAAGCTGACAAAGGCAATAAACCAACGGCGAACGGTACAGACAAGTTGGTAGAGGTAATAAACCGACGGCGAATGGCGCAGACAAGCTGGCAAAGACAATAAGCCAATAGCGAAAACGGCACAGACAATTTTCAGGGTCATCTATCGTTCAGCGTACCACCGAAGCGCGTCGCAAAACGGCGGTAGCCTGACCCACAGCCGGCAGAGGGAGAGGCCGGCGGAGCTTCGCATCATTTTCCACATAAGAAAACTGGTCCAGGGAGAGACATGAGATGCAGAAATATCAGCCTCGCAGCCGGTGGCGGGTGACCAGTTGTTCAGCGTGAACGTGCTCCGGGGGCAGGCGATGTCACCAGGATGTCACCGAGCTGCCCTCCCCCAGCAAAGGCATCGAGCTCGACTGACATCTGGCGCGCCACCTCTTCGTTACCTCTTCGGTACCTCGTTGGCACCTTTACGTCACCTATTCGTCGCCTCTTCGTGTCATCTTCGGCACCTCCCCGGCACATATTCGGCATTTTTCCGGCATCCGACACCTCTTTGGCACCTCTTTGGCACCTCTTCGTCACCCATCCGGCACGGGGCGGGGATGGCCGAGTGGTTAAGGTGTCGGGCTATGGGTACCAAATGTCCCGGGTTCGATTCTAGCGCCACTCGGGACATTTCCCAATCCCGCGGCCCACCGGCGAAACAGTGTGGGCGGCGCCATTAGCCGTGAATGTGCATAAAGTGTGTCGTGAACCAACCAATAAACAAACAAACAAACCCATCCGGCACCATTCCTCACCTCGTCACCTCTTCGGCGCCGCGTCCGCAAGCGCACCGACCATGGCTGTGTGCAAGGGCAAAAAGGGGCTCACTGGGTACTGACCCAGTGAGTCCCTTTTTCCCCGAACTCGGCCGTGTCCATGCCCGTTTGTGCCCGCATGCCCTTAATCTGGGCGTCCCAGACATTCGTGAACCGTGAGTGATCCGTCGAATGCGCTCCAATATCCGCTTAGCGTTGTTGAACCGCGGACGCTAATATGCTGGATTGTGATGACGATAGCAGAGCGATTATGTTCACCAGAGTATGATTGATGATCATCCGATTTGTGGGACGACAGTCAAGAACTGCGTACAAGATGTTGCGGTACGAGCATAGTCAGCGTCGAAATGGCCATTGCGGTGCACAATAGCGCAAACGGTGGATGCGTGAGTAATTGATGTGATTTATGATGCTGGACTTAAGCACGTTTCGTTCCTTGAAGTGAGGTGGTTTCCTTACGTGCTGGGTTTTCCGCCAGCCTCCACTACTTCGCTGCACCCAATCATGATTACAGCGCTATTAGGTGACCGATTTCGAATATGTTTTCTTCAAAGTGCTGTTGATGGTGTTCGCTCACCCGTCAGCAGTGCACCCGAGATACCGGCTGGTTGGTTATCGGTTTCACGACACATCGACCGTTGAGTCATGTAATCTCTCACGCCAATTGGTCGCGGGCGAAGAGTAACGACAGGTGAGACTCGAACCCACAACCTTTCGATTGCGAGACGAGCAACTTACCCCTGAGCTACTCGTCCCCGCACCCGAGATTCCAAAGCGCCAGCGCACTACCTTGTCCGCTGCTGCGTCAGTTCGCGAACACTCACGTCCGGCGGCCACCATGGAGACGATGATGGAGGTGGAGGTGGAGCTGCTCTGCACCAGCACGGTCACCAGGCAGCCCATCATCAGGCCCACCACCGGGTTGTGGAGCAGCTCGCTCTTGGAGAACACCTTGCCTGCAACGTTAGAGGCCAAGCGTCAGGACTGCGTTTGCCTCTTGCGGAACATCTGGTCTGGTACACAGCAACCTCACGTAGAGTCGCATACGGATCCAGGAAAACAGCCGATCCGGGGCGCACGAAGCAAATCTCGCGGTAGCCAACCCCACAGAAAGTCTGATTTTGCAACTGAAGTCCTTCTGATTTTGCAACTGATAGGGCAGCCGAAACGCTCTGGAACGGATTTCACTCAGTTGACGATTATTGGGGTTTTAGGGTGCATCAACCCATGTGGATCATATTAACTCCGCACACAAGACAAAGGGGCAGACCACATCACTGCGCGCGGGAATAACGGCGAGAGGAAAAGTGAGCGACGAGTGAGTGTCGAACCCAAGACCTGTCGTGTCTGGATCACCGCACCACCGCGGTGGTGTGGCGGCGGTGCACCAGCTGCCCGGTCAGGTTTGTCCGAGCCATCAATGAACATCCCCTGACCACAAGCGGCTCATGTCCGCATGCCTGTGGTAGCGCGTAGCTGCCGACGTCACGCCGTACGTCGTACTGCGCCGGACGCGATCTGGCGTACGTTTCACTGGAACTGGACACCGCGCAAGCGCTGACGCAACGGCCAGACGCGAGATCAGCTGTTCGCTGTGCAACGACGCTCACGATTGGTCGGTACTCACTTGCCGTGCGGCCGCCGACCAGTCGGAAGGCTTGAGACAGGAAGTCGAGCGAGCAGATGAAGAGGTACAGCAGCGTCAGCAGGATGGTGAACTTGGCGATGTTGAGGCACACCCGGTGCACCTTCTCCTTCGTCGTCATGTCTGGCAGCACCAAACAACGTGTCCACGGTCGAAGCGAATTATAGCGACAGACGTAGTGGATGGAAGTTGGCCGAAGCCTCAAGTGTGCCTGAAGTGGGTATGAGCTTTTCCATATTGGTGACAGGCAGGATTGAGGAAGGGTTGTGGTAGGGTTGAGGAAGGGTTGAGGAAGGGTTGAGGGAGGGTTGAGGAAGGATTGAGGAAAGGCTGATGCAGGGTTGAGGTGGGGTTGAGGTGGGGTTGATGTGGGGTTGGGGAAGGGTTTGGGAAAAGTTGAGGAATGGCTGAAGCAAAGTTGAGGAAGGGTTAAGGAAGGGTTGAAGAAGACCTGAGGAATGGTTGGAGAAGGGCTGAAGAATGGTTGAGGTAGGGGAGATGAAGGATTTGAGCAGGATTGAAGAAGGGCTTAGGAAGGGTTAGGATGGGTTATGGAAGGGCTGAGGAATGATTGAGGAATGACTGAAGAGTGGTTGAAGAAGGGTTGAGAAGTGACTGAGGAAAAATTGAGGAAGTGTTGAGGAAGGGTTTTGGAAGGGGTGAGGCAGGGTTGAAGCAGGGGAAGCAGGGTTCAGGCAGGGTTGAGTATTGTGTGTACGTGTGCAAATATATTGACACCAAGCGAAATTGAGTAGCGTGAGGGCCTCGCAATACCAGAAGCCTACGGCGGGCCAAATTAGCTCAGGTCAAACCTGGTCAAGTGGAATCAAAGCTTTGAGCTGACTGATTGTGTTGTATTTAACTCAGGCGACCAGGGGTGATATTGACCGGTGTCGTTGCCGATGTCAAGTGTGTAAGTTAGTCTGACAGCTGCCGTCTACAATATAAAGTTAGTTTCGCTTGCCTACATGTAAAATGTATACCATGTATGCGTACAATGCATTGTCTCGCATGCAACTAACTGATGTACTTCGAGTCGGTGTTGCTCGGTAGGCCTGGAAAGCCACAAAACCCGCTCTCTCTCCGCCTATATTAAGCATAAGCTTTCCACTTCGCGTGTCAATCGATGCACTATTGCTCGCCGTCGCAAGTTGTGCTTCCAGTGTGGTGCAGCCAGTGTGGTGAACCCAGAGTCGTGTGGCCAGTTTCGTGTGGCCAGTGTGGTGAGGCCAGTGTGGTGTAGCCAGAGTGGTGTGGCCAGTGTGGTGTAGACAGTGTGGTGAGGCCAGTGTGGTGTAGACAGTGTGGTGTGGCCAGTGTGGTGTGGCCAGTGTGGTGTGGCCAGTGTGGTGTGGCCAGTGTGGTGAGGCCAGTGTGGTGAGGCCAGTGTGGTGAGGCCAGTGTGGTGAGGCCAGAGTGGTGTGGCCAGTGTGGTGTGGCCAGTGTGGTGAGGCCAGTGTGGTGAGGCCAGTGTGGTGAGGCCAGTGTGGTGTAGACAGAGTGGTGAGGCCAGTGTGGTGAGGCCAGTGTGGTGAGGCCAGTGTGGTGTGGCAGTGTGGTGTGGCCAGTGTGGTGGCAGTGTGGTGTGGCCAGTGTGGTGTGGCCAGTGTGGTGGGCCAGTGGTGGCCAGTGTGGTGTAGACAGTGTGGTGTGGCCAGTGTGGTGTAGCCAGTGTGGTGGGCCAGTGTGGTGAGGCCAGTGTGGTGAGGCCAGTGGGTGAGGCCAGAGTGGTGAGGCCAGTGTGGTGTAGACAGTGTGGTGAGGCCAGAGTGGTGTGGCCAGTGTGGTGTAGCCAGTGTGGTGAGGCCAGTGTGGTGAGGCCAGTGTGGTGAGGCCAGCGTGGTGTAGCCAGAGTGGCAAGGCCAGAGTCGTGTGGCCAGTGTGGTGAGGCCAGCTTGTGAGGCCAACTTGTCAGGCAGGGAGCCATCATCCCAGATATGGCAGAGCTTCCATGGTCCCTTCCCCTTGAATGTCGTCTAACGGGGAATGCGCCGAAGTGGCAATTCTTAAGTTCTACTCCTCTTCACGTAGATAACTGAGTGTTCATTCGCTGATGGTGGACACTTGAGTGTTCATCCGCCGATCGTGAAATGTTGGATTTTGATGCTTGAACGCCAAGACGTAGATACCTTTGCATATTTGC
Organism: Imbricaverruca yamaguchii; assembly: GCA_034440575.1. NCBI lineage: Eukaryota > Metazoa > Arthropoda > Thecostraca > Neoverrucidae > Imbricaverruca > Imbricaverruca yamaguchii. The sequence continues at coordinate 77,011 of JAOTOL010001607.1, read as the reverse complement.
GGCTGGGCTTCGATCTAAGCAGACGTGCATAGCCGACAGTTCGCTCCCAATGCGGACTGTCGGTTTGCTGAAGCACACAACACAGTCAGACCAGAGCAGACGCACACAGCCAAAAAAAAGTCATAAAGTGTTGAGGCCTAAAAAGAGCCACAAAGGCCCATCCAGGTTAAGTCTGTGAATAGAAGATAGCATAACCCTGGGAAAAAGACACTCATCAGCCGAAACCACATTACATCCCCAATTCCAAAGAATCCATCCAGCAACATACGACACACTCATCATTGCCTGTCTACCTTACTTATCCAGCCCTATTTGCTCAATCCCTGGTTATACATAGGGCTTGAGTGCCCTACCAATAGTTGTCAAACTCCACCCATGCTTGTTTAAATGGTCCTGTACAGTGCACACCTAATTAGCACAAATATCACCCCATACACCATTACTGTAAGCTCAAACACAAGATTTTGCAACCTAAAATGTCCACCATACTTTAAACACATTCAACGAGGGACTCCCCATAACATCAGCAGGCAGCCTATTTCACTCATCAACAATCATTTGACTTAAGACCTGTTGTCGCTTAATTGTCCTACACTTTGATTTGTCTTACCTGAATTAATGACCCCATTGTTAAAGTCGAAATAGAATGGCATCATTCAGATTGATATGATCTAGCTCTTTAACGATGTTATGCATTTCAATCGTATCAACACTTAATCTCCTGTTCTTGAGCGAGTATATTTCTTATGTCATAAGCATTTCCTAACATCTTAAGTTACCTAGTCCACTGATGAGTCTGGTGCCTTTGTGCTGCACTCTCTCTAGCATATTTTTTGTTCTATGTAGGGTCTGCATGCCTGTATCGATTATTATAAGTGGTGTCGCGAATAGGCTAAGTACAGTATTTGCACGACATTCTTCCTCTTTTACCTAACACTCCTATTAATGATTCCCAACTTTCTGATTGCCTTATTTCTAGCTGAGATACGTTGTTTTTCTGCTTTAAGGTCATTTGAAACTAACACAACTAAATATCCTTCCTCTTCATTAACATCCAGTTTCCTGCCTTTCATTGCATATCTGATAGTCTCACCTCCAGACTCCAGATATGTAGTCTTGCATTTTCCATAGTTCAAAGACATCTGCCATTGATCACCCCACGTTCTTAGATCATCCAAGTCTAGTTCAATATCACTAGATTGATCACTAATGTTAGCCACTCCTTTAAGTTCATGTCCTCAGCCCAACCTCAATGTTATTCACAATGATGATAACGAGAAGTGCCCCTAGAACAAAGCCCTGTGGCACTTCAACCTGAACATCATTCCACTCAGGTTTGCACCCGCTTAACACTACATTTTGATCCGTCTTGTTAACCATGCTTTAAAGGAACTTATAGCTTTTCCATATATCTCATGCTGTTCTAGTTGCCGAATTCGATGCCAATGTCGAATTTTGTCAAAAGCTTTTTTTAAATCAAAGTACACAACATCCATCCGGCTTTGATTGTCTACTTCTTTAGTAGCATACTTCGTGAACTCCAATAGGCTAGCTAAGCAAAATCCTGGAGATCGAAATCCATGTTGGGTATCGCTAAAGAACGTTGAGCCTATCTAGGTGAGTGCATATTCTGTTTCACTATATTTGTAGTACCGAATTTTTCAGGGCATCCCTGAAAAACGTTGAGCATATCTAGGCGGGTCTATGTTCTGACACACCAGTTTTTAGTACCTTGCAAACTATTGAGGTCGAACTGACTAACTTGTAGTTTCCTACACACTTGACACTTCCCTTTTTGAAAATCTGTACATTTGCATTTCTCCAATCTTCAGGTACTTCAGAATACTCCATAGAACGCCTGAAAATGATACCTAGGGGACCGAAAATGTTTTGCTGAGATCCTATCACATATTTCATCTGTCCCAGAAGCTTCATTACGTTTTATATCCTGCCAATATTTTTACAGCTTCTGTAGGTTTTTTTTTAATGATTACCAAACCTATCACCTGCCATGAAATAGCTTTCAGTTATTTCTAATGTGCCAGAGTTATCCTTAGTAAACACTGATGATAATTGCTTGCTTAAGACACAACTGTATTAACTGTATTCTCACAAACATCGACAAATAGTTTGCTATCTACCTCCAGTGGCACTACGCTACACTTTTTAGACTTAAGTCTGTAGAGGCTAAAATAATTCTTAGCTTGCCTACTGAACATTCACCAGTCAATTCGATTTCAGCCAGTCTTGTATGTGCCCTAAAGCACCTCCTATCTTTCTAGCTATTCTATATGATTATAGATTTGCCTCAGCTAGCATCTTTTCGTTTCTTTAATGCCTGTTTCTTTGCCTCCAGCAAATGTTTTGCTCACTTAGTCAGCCATGAAGTGTGCTCAACCTTGTACAATCAACTTTGCCTATTGGGAATAAACCTATTCTAACATTGAAAGAGTTTGTCTTTACCATTCTCCACATTTCATAAGCATCTAAGCTAATCAATAAGTCTTCGAAATCAATTGCATTCAGGAAACTCCTGAACTCATTGTAATTCCCTTCAGTAAAATATACAGTTCTCCCATGCACTCTCCAATTTATCTCTTCTTGCAACTGTCAGTGTTTTCATTCTGCTCTGGTGGCCCCAACCCTAAACCTGGTTCCTTTCTTCTGAATGTTATCCAACCACAAATATTCCACTCCTTCACTTTGCACCTTATCTTCTATTGAGTAGTATTTCAATACTTGCCTTTCATACAAGAGTATCCCCTCTCCTATCCTTGCCTTTCTTGGATGAGCAGGCTGTACTCGGTCAATTCAGATTCTTGCGAGCTATCTACTAAAAATGCTTTCACAACTTCACGCCTCAGTTATACACACCAAATCTAGCTTTTCAGACAACATACATACATGCATTTCTCCAATTTTGTCCAGAACATTTCTGGTACTGACACAGCAGACAGTTCGCTCCAAATGCGGACTGTCGGTTTGCTGAAGCACACAGCACAGTCAGGCCAACGGTTAGCAATATATTCAATATATAGCAATATATGCAATATATGCAATATATGCAATATATGCAATATATAGCAATATATGCAATATATGCAATATATAGCAATATATGCAATATATAGCAATATATGCAATATATAGCAATATATGCAATATATAATATGCTCTCATGAAGGCAGCACAAAGCAGCACGTCGGTCATAAGCTTACAGCGTATGCAAACAATCCTCTTCATTTAAAATACATTCGTCAACTCCACTCTGATACTCTGATAACTGGCATCAGAAGGTGTGATTCATTGTTCATTCATCATCACATCATGACTCGATTTGTGAAATCAATTTGCAAGGAGGGAGCGCGCGGAAATGGCTCTGAAATGGGCTGTGAGAGGGTGAAAGGGGTTGTGTAGGGGTGGCAGGGGCTGTGACAGGGTGGAAGGGGCTGTGTAGGAGTGGCAGGGGCTGTGTGGGAGTGGCAGGGGCTGTGACAGGGTGGAAGGGGCTGTGTAGGAGTGGCAGGGGCTGTGAGGGGACTGCGAGGAAGCCATGTTGAGGGTGTTGTGAAATGGGTTGCGACTAAGTGGAAAGGCCTGTGCAAAGGGTGTTGATTGGGCTGCAGGAGCGTGAAAAGTGCTGATTGGTGCTGACATTCCTGGCGGCGAACAGCGGACAAGGCCGGCTGTTGTGCGAACTCACCGGACCACGGTTTGCCGGTGGGTGCCAGCTCCGGCAGAGCCCAGGGGTCCACCTCCTCCGGAGAGTCGGTCTCCATGGCCAGATTTACACTGGAGGTCTGCAACAAATCCGGACACAGCGTCAGTCGATTGATCCGGATACAGTGTCGGTCAACAGTTCCGAGCACATTGTCAGTGGAAACATCGAAGCACAGTATTAGTCGGCAGATCAGAGCACAGTGTCAGTCAACAGATACGGGTACAGAATCAGTCAACAAATCCGGACACAGTGTCAATCGACATATCCGAGTATAATGTCAGTGGAAACATCAAAGCACACTGTCAGTCGATATATCCGAGCACAGTGTCAGTCGACAGATCCGAGCACAGTGTCAGTGGAAACATCAAAGCACAGTGTCAGTCGATATATCCGAGCACAGTGACAGTCGACAGATCCGGACATAGTGTCAGTCGACAGATCCGGGCACAGTGTCAGTGGGCACCACAGAGTTCTGCTCCTCGGGTGGAAGGGTGGCTTGGGGCCACGGGACATCCGGTGACTTGACTTCTTACCTCACCGGATATGGCCAGAAAGCCACAGGACATCATTACATGAGTCGGCAATTTAAGTTTGTTGTTTGCTGGTTAGTGTAGGTGTTGATGGGATAATCCAGCATACGGGTTGACACTCAACCCGAGCCTGCTACATATTACAACACAGGTACAGGTGTCACTTCATGAAGCCGGTTGGGGAGCGGGAAAATGACCTTTGCGATGGCCAAAGCTTCCCCGAAAACCATTTGTACTTTATGGTTTTCTCGTGCACATATGCTATGTGCACGGTGGTATGCATTCATGGATGTATGCGTATATGCACATATATATATATATATATATATATATATATATATATATATATATATATATATATATATATATAATCTGTGTCTATTTGCGCTAAGTTATTACCGTGATCCACTGCGCTAAAGGATCACCGTTTTCCTCGAAGCTTGACACCGAACCAACGCACCCGAAATAGCCATTATTTGATGCGAGAACTGTTCCGACTCCGTGGTGCTTAACACAATAGAAACTTTCTATGGCTCGCATCACAGCTCCATGCCGCAGAATATGCCATCAAACTTCCAGAAATGTCCCGAAACTCAGCTTACAACTGGTGACTGACCTCCAGACGAGCTGCATCCGGGGGACTTCCTCGGAGTAGCGATGCCGTCGGATAATACTGGTTTTCCCGCAGTGCAGGTGCCGTTTATTGTGTGCCAAGCGCGAGGAAACCGGACATCTCTTCACCCGTAAAACTACTTAGTTGGAGGCCGACAGAGGAAGATAGATGGAGAGAGAAAGCGAGAGACAGGCCGACCCCGGGACTACCGTCAGCGGAGACCCCAGGACTACCGTCAGCGGAGACCCCAGGACTACAGTCAGCGGAGACCCCGGGACTACCGTCAGCGGAGACCCCGGGACTACCGTTAGAGGAGACCCCGGGACTACCGTTAGATGAGACCCCGGGACTACCGTCAGACCATACCATCACACCCACACCGTCAGCGAAACCCCGGGACTACGTCAGCAAACCCCGGGACTACCGTCAGCAAGACCCCCGGGACTACCGTCAGCGGAGACCCCGGGACTACAGTCAGCGGAGATCCCAGGACTACCGTCAGCAGAGACCCCCAGGACTACCGTCAGCAGAGACCCCGGGACTACCGTCAGTGGAGACCCGGGACTACCGTCAGTGGAGACCCCGGGACTACCGTCAGCGGAGACCCCGGGACTACCGTCAGCGGAGACCCCGGGACTACAGTCAGCGGAGACCCCGCGACTACCGTCAGCGGAGACCCCAGGACTACAGTCAGCGGAGACCCCGCGACTACAGTCAGCGGAGACCCCGGGACTACCGTCAGCGGAGACCCCGGGACTACCGTCAGCGGAAACCCCGGGACTACAGTCAGCGGAGACCCCTGACTACCGTCAGCGGAGATCCCAGGACTACCGTTAGATGAGACCCCGGGACTACCGTCACGGAGATCCCAGGACTACGTCAGCGCAGACCCTGGGACTACCGTTAGATGAGACCCCGGGACTACCGTCAGCGGAGACCCCGGACTACCGTCAGCGGGGACCCCTGGACTACCGTCAGCGGGGACCCCGGGACTACCGTCAGCGGAGACCCCGGGACTACCGTCAGCGGAGACCCCGGGACTACCGTCAGCGGAGACCCCTGGACTACCGTCAGCGGAGACCCCGGGACTACCGTCAGCGGAGACCCCGGGACTACCGTCAGCGGAGACCCCGGGACTACCGTCAGCGGAGACCCCGGGACTACCGTCAGCGGAGACCCCAGGACTACAGTCAGCGGAGACCCCGCGACTACAGTCAGCGGAGACCCCGGGACTACCGTCAGCGGAGACCCCGGGACTACCGTCAGCGGAGACCCCGCGACTACCGTCAGCGGAGACCCCTGGACTACCGTCAGCGGAGACCCCGCGACTACCGTCAGCAGAGACCCCGGGACTACCGTCAGCAGAGACCCCGGGACTACCGTCAGCAGAGACCCCCGGGACTACAGTCAGCGGAGACCCCTGGACTACCGTCAGCGGAGATCCCAGGACTACCGTCAGCGGAGACCCCGGGACTACCGTCAGCGGAGACCCCGGGACTACCGTCAGCGAAGACCCCTGGACTACCGTCAGCGGAGACCCCGGGACTACCGTCAGCGGAGACCCCGGGACTACCGTCAGCGGAGACCCCGGGACTACCGTCAGCGGAGACCCCGCGACTACCGTCAGCGGAGACCCCTGGACTACCGTCAGCGGAGACCCCGGGACTACCGTCAGCGGAGACCCCGGGACTACCGTCAGCGGAGACCCCGGGACTACCGTCAGCGGAGACCCCAGGACTACCGTCAGCAGAGACCCCGGGACTACCGTTAGATGAGACCCCGGGACTACCGTCAGCGGAGACCCCGGGACTACCGTCAGCGGAGACCCCGGGACTACCGTCAGCGGAGACCCCAGGACTACCGTCAGCGGAGACCCCGGGACTACCGTCAGCGGAGACCCCGGGACTACCGTTAGATGAGACCCCCGGGACTACAGTCAGCGAGTGAATGACGCAGACACGCCGCGGGCAACTGCATCACAAGTCCCGACCAAAGCCGGGGTTTGTGATGACAGGGGGGGCAACTGCGCCACAAACTCCGCCAAAGCTGGTCCGGTTTCAACGTTGTCGTCAGAGGTGGTGAGGAGAACACGTGAGCAGTGCGTGGTATCCCGAGAGGCCGCCCTGGGATACTGATTTATGCGGCAGCTCTCAGCCATCCCCCCCTCCCCCATAGGAGGCGAAGCGCTTGGTACACAGTGGCACCGTATGTATCGCTGATGCGATCCCAGAGTCACCCCGTGCCCCTCCGACCTGTGCCGAGGCTGTGGTGGAAGTAGAGTGGTGGGCGGGTTTAGAGCAAACTAGCAAACTGGATCGAAGCAAATCATGCTTTTCATATGTGCTAGATGCGCACAATGTGTCGTCACCAATTTTGCAGCCCCTAAGTCTCGCCTCGACTCTTCTGAAATACACACAAGAAGGGAAGCGTGCAGGATGATCGAATTGGGTGCATAGAACACATCGCCAAAGAGGTATTTTCAGATAAAAAATTAGCATGCCTAGCCTCATCCGATAGTTTTTCGATCCATCGCATTTCCGTACCAACAGTGATGATGGTACGTCGATCAGCTTAATTTGAGCACAGTGTTTGTGCTAGTATCAGCTATAATCAAGATACTGTCTTTCCAAATATTAGACTTCGGTATGTGTGCTCATGGATCTCGATTGGGAGGAATGCAGGGCCACCGTGCGTGAAGCCTGAGTCAAACATGCAATTACAGAGGGGAATGGAAGATCCAGTAATATTCCCCTCCCGTTTGGTTCTCAGACGTACTCTGTCCAATTCGAGGTTAGATAATTGATTACGCTGGTGTATGAGGTGGTCGGACGATTATTTTCAAACATCTCGGGAGGCTTTGGGAGTGCGGATGAGGTTAACGTCACACACTCACACCGAGGTTCACTCTGCGGGAGTTTGTTTATTGGGTGGTTCACGACGCACTTTATGCACATTCACGGCCAACGGGCTGCCCATACCGTTTCGCCGGTGGGCCGCGGGATTGGGAAATGTCCCGAGCGGTGCGGGTGTCGAACCCGGGACATTTGGTACCCAGATCCCAACACCTTAACCACTCGGCCATCCCCGCTCCACCCTGCGGGAGTGTGGACGTGCCACCCACTGAGTAGAAGCATGCGCATGTTTTACCCATAGCCGACGTTTCAGAAAGGTCGCAGATTGGGCCGAAATCGCCGACTTCTTGACATCTGCACGGGTGCACTGACCCATGTTCAAAGTGGGCAGTTTCACTGCCGGGGACTTGCAACCCGTGCCGTGGTCACCCCCACCGCCTGGAGGTTGGGGGGGAGGGAGGGACGAGAAAGGCCCAATCTGCCGCCTGGTGGGAGGGGATGAAGGAGGTCGTGCTGTTGCCAGTGGACTGCCGACTGTTGTGTAACGCGTCAGGCGTCGCGAGCGACATGACAGGTGGCGCCGCTCTGGTGGTGGGCTTCTGAGGCGACACCACCAGAGTGAGCTGGCTATGATTAGAGCACATTCTAGTTTCTATGGGAGGTACAAGTTATTTCTAATGGTCAAAGGTTGACAAGATTTAAACAAGCTCTCTTATGATGCATAGTTCTTATAATATGATATATGCATAGATGCATTGGGTTGACAAACCATGAAATTTCTCCTGACGTATGGTTCGTTATATTATTTAATTATTTAACCCTGTCATGTTTTCATGGGAGTGAAATTGAGGCAATTGACCAGTTACCTTTTTAGAATAAAAATGCGTCGAACAACTTCCGTGTAATATCCCGATAGATTCCAACGCTCTCAGCTAAACGAAGTGGCATGCGACGCTTACAAGTCACCAGTACAGCTTGGTAGGTCACCAGTGCGGGTCAGTAAGTCACCAGTGCTCTCAGTAAGTCACCAGTGCAGCTCAGTAAGTCACCAGTGCAGCTCAGTAAGTCACCAGTACAGCTCGGTAAGTCACCAGTGCAGCTCAGTAAGTCACCAGTACAGCTCAGTGAGTCACCAGTTCAGATCAGTAAGTCACCAGTGCGGATCAGTAAGTCATCAGTGCTGATCAGTAAGTCACCAGTGCTCTCAGTACGTCACCAGTGCGGATCAGTAAGTCACCAGTGCGGATCAATAAGTCACCAGTTCAGATCAGTAAGTCACCAGTGCTCTAAGTAAGTCACCAGTGTTCTCAGTAAGTCACCAGTGTTCTCAGTAAGTCACCAGTGCTCTCAGTAAGTCACCAGTGTTCTCAGTAAGTCACCAGTGTTCTCAGTAAGTCATCAGTGCAGCTCAGTAAGTCACCAGTACTCCCAGTAAGTCATCAGTGTAACTCGCGGCTCAGGCATATCAAATGCGAGGTTTCACCTCCTTACGCTTGATAGCCAAAACATGTAGCAGTAACAACGCAGTTATTACATGTCGATCGTTACAATACAAATTAATACGACACAATAACGATCGTTGTTACACAGTGCGTGTAATAATTATATAATGCTGGCCGCTTGCCAAACATGGCAAGGGTATGGATTCGGAGAAGACAGGGGCGACAGGGGTATGCGATTATGTATACGTTCAGAGATCTGATAATTTTGTCAAGACTACCGAGACGCCTTCCTGTGCCAAGAATGTCCTTCCTGATGCTATCACAAGGGACATCGATGAAAGGTCATAGTTGCGCGCATGCCGGTAGTCCACGACATGAATAAAATGGACCAGTCCATTGCATACTGTTAAATTCTGGGAAATGTCTTTCACTTGTGCTGCAGAATACCGAGAACAGCAGGAGGAGTACGGCATCGCAAAGTGTCGTGATTATAGGGACAAATGGACTTGTCGATAACACGGTGCACTGTAATCTCATTTTGGCCTTGACGTTTGCCGACGCACAGACGTGTTAAAAACACACCGCATGGATACTTAACGGCACCAACTCGGAACACAGCGGAGGAGGCGCTGGCACCGGCATGGATCCCACGCCAACGACAGCGACGACCATCGACGGCTGTCTGCGCGACAAGCCCGGTTCAGTCCGCCGCAGACTCCGCACGTGTCCACCTGTGTGGACCGAGTGTTGACAGGAGCTCCTCAGCCACCGCGGCGTCACGGTCCCAGCACGTGATGCCGCTCCCAGCGAGACGAGCACGTGCCAGTCACGTGAACTGCACGTGACGGCCAGTGCCCCTCATTTGTCAGGCAGCGGGGCCCGACAAGAGGCTGGCACGCGGACATGCACGACTCTGTTGTCGGCTCTTGGTCAGATAACCCTGCAGCGAGGCCGGGCCCTTTTTGTAGCGGCCGGAAGTGGAATTTTCACTTCGAGCGCGTCGGCGTCGACGCGCGACGACGCGAATACGTGCGAACCGTGAAATGTCCCGCGTACAGTTCGTGTCGACGTTTGGAGCTGGCTGGGTGCAGGAACACAATGCGACGCACAATTGCTGTGGTGGATGTCGACTGCCGGCAAACCATCCCGGCCGGATCAACAGCCGACGGCCAGACGTGACGTGGAGACTCAGAACATCAGACGTTACGTTACGTGGATACTAAGAACATCAGACGTAGCGTGATGTGGAGACTCAGAACATCAGACGTTGCGTTACGTAACATTGCGTTACGTTAGGTGGGTGACCTGACGTTTATCAATTCCCGCGACATCGAAAAAAACAAAAGCTGAGATGAAAAGCATACCGTATGACGTAACAGCGTGGCGTATGATGTAAAAGTGCAGGATATGAAGCATACCCATACCACGTCACAGGCCCCTCCGGGATGATAGTACAGCGGAGTCGAACGTATTTGAAGAACAATATTGGACAATAAATGTTGAGTACAAATTTCACATTGAAGTCATCATTATCATCATCATTATCATCATCATTATCATCATCATTATCATCATCATTGTAACGCTAACTGTACCCAGTCTTACGAATCCATTCAGCATTTCCTCGGAGTAGTCCAGCTTCACAAGCGGTTTCCAATTCGCAATGTAATGCTGACAGTTCGCAAGTCGCGACATTGTTCGCGTAGCAGGACGCTCGGCCCGTCCCAGGGTTGCAATGGAAGACAAGGCCTGGCCACTTATTCCGCCCTGGGCATTCCACCCTGACCATCACGCCCTAACCATTCCGCCCTGATCATTCCGCTCTGATCATCACATCCCGGATCATTCCGTCCCGACCGTACGGCCATCGCGGGTCGCACCGCGGCCACGAGCAGCCCAGCTGTGCCCATCTCACGGCCGCACCGCTGGGCGCCGCGCTCGTCAGCGAGCCCCGAGGAAGCGGCCCCGTCGACTCCCGACCGACAGCGGCCAGTGGCGGCCGAATAATGTCCCGCCGTCGGCTCCCGACCGACAGCAGCCGGTGGCGGCCGAATAATGTCCCACCGTCGGCTCCCGACCGACAGCAGCCGGTGGCGGCCGAATAATGTCCCACCGTCGGCTCCCGACCGACAGCAGCCAGTGGCGGCCGAATAATGTCCCACCGTCGGCTCCCACCGACAGCAGCCGGTGGCGGCCGAAAATGTCCCACCGTCGGCTCCCGACCGACAGCAGCCGCCCCGCCGTGGCGGCCGAATAATGCCCACCGCCGGCTCCCGACCGACAGCAGCCGTGGCGGCCGAATAATGTCCCACCCCGGCTCCCGACCGACAGCAGCCGGTGCGGCCGAATAATGTCCCACGTCGGCTCCCGACCGACAGCAGCCAGTGGCGGCCGAATAATGTCCCACCGTCGGCTCCCGACCGACAGCAGCCGGTGGCGGCCGAATAATGTCCCACCGTCGGCTCCCGACCGACAGCAGCCGGTGGCGGCCGAATAATGTCCCACCGTCGGCTCCCGACCGACAGCAGCCGGTGGCGGCCGAATAATGTCCCACCGTCGGCTCCCGACCGACAGCAGCCGGTGGCGGCCGAATAATGTCCCACCGCCCCACCCACGGCCGAATAATGTCCCACCGTCGGCTCCCGACCGACAGCAGCCGGTGGCGGCCGAATAATGTCCCACCGCCGGCTCAACTGGTCCCAGCAGCGCGGTCTCAGAGCACGCGACGGCAGCGTGCCTTGCCTATGCTGCCCGCCGACACGCAATGTTAGGAAGCAGGCTGTTCAGAGGTGAGGAACTCGACCAGCAGACGTCGGTCGCCCTTGCCCCTGAAACGGAGGATGAAACCAGCCGAGCTGGCATGCCAGAGATGTAGGAAGTCGTTGTATTGCCTACTGTTGTTGGTGTTTGTTTATTTGGTGGTTCTCGACGCACTTTATGCACGATTACGGCTAATGGCGCCCCCACACTGTTTCGCCGGTGGGCCGCGTGATTGGGAAATGTCACAGAGTGGTGTAAGTGTCGAACCCGGAACCTTTGGTGCCCATAGCTCAACACCTTAACCACTCGGCCATCCCCGCCCCGGTGTTTTGCCTACCTGTCGCGCAACACACGACCTTAAACTTTAGTTTTTAAGACGTAGTGCAACCTTTACCTGCCTCCCATACAGGTGAGATCCAGGTAGCCGGTCATCGCCTCGCTAGGAAGGTACGATAGCACCACTAAAACGGCACAGAGACACGGTCGACATCAATAACTAGCAAGTCGTCCGTTCTATTTTTAGTAGGAGAAGCTGTGGATGATGCCATACGGCAGCGTTTTACACCCATGGCGTTGCATCAAGGGGTCGGTGAACTCCCGCGAGTTGGGCAACCGACGCGGTGACGTCACGCCCGGCTCTGACGTCACACGCCGGCGAGGCGGATCAATGGGGAGTCGGGCGTGGGAGGAGCCGGCCGGCCCTCGTCGCCGGGCCATGAGTGCTCTTCCTGACCTGTCGCGGCACGCTGTCTGCTCATGAGAGCCGCCTGCCACAACTCCGATCCCGACACACCGCCTGTCACAATCAGTTCCCGACACACCGCCTGTCACAACCAGTTCCCGACACACCGCCTGTCACAACCAGTTCCCGACACACCGCCTGTCACAATCAGTTCCCGACACACCGCCTGTCACAACCAGTTCCCGACACACCGCCTGTCACAACCAGTTCCCGACACACCGCCTGTCACAACCAGTTCCCGACACACCGCCTGTCACAGCCAGTTCCCGACACACCGCCTGTCACAACCAGTTCCCGACACACCGCCTGTCACAACCAGTTCCCGACACACCGCCTGCTATAACACGACACATCTCTCGGACCACGCTCACGCAAATCGACCGCCACGAGTCTAGGCCGCCACGAGTCTAGACCGCCACGAGTCCAGACCGCCACGAGTCTAGACCGCCACGAGTCTAGACCGCCACGAGTCTAGACCGCCACGAAAGCAACATCACTACCTCTATCTCTCCGAGGACGAAACACATACCACCCGGACCTATGCTATATATCACATACTAGCCGGAACACCAAAATAATGCCACCCCGACTCTGCTTACTCCGGCGGCTTCAGGAAACATCGCCCCATGCCAAACAGAGCGTGTTGGTGGACCTCGTCCCAACTACGGGATCCGGCCACTACCCAAGACAGCCACACAATTGCACTGCCCTCCCCCTCCTGGAAGCCCCGTGCGACGGCATAATTTCAGCCAGAGCCTACCGTACCACCAACACACCGACGCGTTGCTGCGTCACCAGCCCAGCGGGGCCAGTTTCCAGCTGGGCGCCGCTGACCCAGATAGCCGGGGTTCACCTGCTATATGCGCCTGTGTGCAGCGACGCAATGGCTGCCGTGCCAGGACACCACAGGGGCACGCGCTGCAGTCACCGCCGTTACGTAACAGCCCGCCCAACAGCCAGCAGGGTGAACCAACCGCCTGGTGAGCATCTAGGTGGGGCACCGCGCAGCGCATAACAATCATAGCCGTGCGCTGCGCAGTGCATAGCAACCGTAACTGTGCACTGAGCAGCGCATAGCAGCCGTAACTGTGCACTGCACAGCGCATAGCAACCGTAACTATGCACCGAGCAGCGCATAGCAGCCGTAAGTGTGCACTGCGCAGTGCATAGCAACCGTAACTGTGCACTGAGCAGCGCATAGCAGCCGTAAGTGTGCACTGCACAGCGCATAGCAACCGTAGCTATGCACTGCACAGCGCATAGCAACCGTAACTATGCACTGCGCCGTCTGTTACGCAATCGACTAGCCGCTACCTTCTCGCCAGAATCATACATACATCGCCGGATTTAAATTTAACGGTGCAATTTATCTTTTGTTTCTACTCGTGGATTCTCAATGCAATTTTCGCCATGATTTAGATTCAATCGCGGCTCGCTGGCGACTGCAATGCCGTTGTGACGACACAGCTGCTGCCCAGTCGCATGTGCAGTGGTGTAATCCCCAGGGGCAGCGCGGTGGACGCATGGTCGGTTATCCTTGTCCGGGCCCGATGGGGCCCTTGTAGGGGCGGCAACACCTCGTCTGCCAAAGAAGGGCGAACACTAATTTTCTACAAACTATTCCCTATTCAGCGTCATTTGCATACATTCGCATGCTAGTCAGCAGGGCTCCTTTAGCTCGCATGGTACCTGAGGTCACAGGGCTCCCTTTTATCTGGGCTCCTGTGTTTGCATCCTCCGTGGTACCGGTCCCTATGAGTTGGCAGGTCTTGCTGATTAGTCACGTCCATCAGATCCTCTCCGCTGACGCTCCGGAGGTCTTGCAGTTGAGTTGGAATGGCCCTAACGAGGTTCTAGGACCGTGAGGTTCTATTTCCTCGGAGTAGGCAGGCCCCTGACTTGCTGGCGCTCTGAGATTCTAGGGTCTTCTGGATTGCCAACCATCCCCCGGGCTGTGTTTCTACCTTAAGGTTATGGGATGACTTACATGCAGCAATTTCTTTCGCTGGCTAGTAGTGCCGACAGCATTGTCAAAACATCACGAAAAGGTTCAGCCTTACGCAGCGAAGAACGCAATCGGCCATTTCGAGCGGAGGCAGATCTCTCAGGAGCGCATCATGTCTTCAATAACATGCATGCGATTGTGGGTAGCGGCCAGGGCCCGTAGTGGAGGGGGGCGGGGATGGCCGAGTGGTTAAGGTGTCGGGCTATGGGTACCAAAGGTCCCGGGTTCGACTCTAGCGCCACTGAGGACATTTCCCAATCCCGCGGCCCACCGGCGAAACAGTGTGGGCGTCGCCATTAGCCGTGAATGTGCATAAAGTGTGTCGTGAACCAACCAATAAACAAACAACAAACAAACCGTAGTGGAGGGGAGGGTCATACTGGTGTCACCAATATCGTACGCCGTTCGGTCACCAGAGGAAAGCACAGCGATGGAAGAGATTCGAACCTTCAGCCCGTTGGGCGAGAGACGAGCATTTTCTCCAGACTATTGCACTTGTTCCACTTGTCATATGGTAGGTTTACGTGTCGGGTTCTTTCCTTTACCGCTTTACGGGCGACAAACAATGCTTAGTCGAGTCGGCTACACACACCAAGCATCTGAATTACAAGAGCATGCTCGTCGCTTCTCCATCCAGAGACGACGAATTGTGAAACTTCGAGTTTGTTTGTTTGTGTGTTTGTCTTTTGGGTGATTCACGACTCGCTTTATGCACGATAACGGCTAATAACACCGAATAACCCACACTGTGTCGCCGGTGGATCGCAAGATCGGAAATATCCCGAGCGGCGCGAGTGTCGAACCCCGGACCTTTAGCACTCGGAGCTCACCACCTTAACCACTAGGCCACCACCGCCCCGAGTGCTTCCCCGTCCTGACGGGCGCCGCAGTTGACGCCGACAGCCAGAGCCGAGTCTCCCGACGGCCCGACACCACCTCCGGTGAGCCCCCCTCCCCTCGGTGACGAGATGACGTAATGCAGCCGCACGTACAGCGTCTCCACACACCGGCCGCTCGATTATTCAGTCGGCGGCACTCACGCAACAGCACTTCCAGGACTTCCAGCCGGCGATCACGTGAACTCGGCGATCCGGTGCGCGCCGGTTCGGACCGCCGGCCGGTTTCGACCGGTGTTCACCGGATCGGGCCGCCTCTGCCACCTGTCCTGCCGACGTCACCGGGCCCACCGCGGTGGCCCGATGACGTCGACAGGACAGGTCCACCGGGCCCACCGCGGTGGCCCGATGACGTCGGCTGGACAGGTTCGCCGGTCCACCGCAGTACGGCTGTCCACCGGTCCACCGCACCGGTCCGCCGCACCTGTCCGCCGTCCACCGTACTGGCCCGGTGGACGGTGGACAGTGGCCACTGTTTGTTTGTTTATTGGTTGGTTCACGACACACTTTATGCACATTCACGGCTAATGGCGCCGCCCACACTGTTTCGCCGGTGGGCCGCGGGATTGGGAAATGTCTCGAGCAGCGCTGGTGTCGAACCCGGGACCTTCGGTACCCAGAGCCCAACACCTTGACCACTCGGCCATCCCCGCCCCCAGTGGCCACTGTAGCGGCTCGGTGGACGGTGGACAGTGGCCACTGTAGTGGCTCGGTGGACGGTGGACAGTGGCCACTGTAGAGGCTCGGTGGATGGTGGACAGTGGCCACTGTAGCGGCTCGGTGGACGGCGGACTGTGGCCGCCGTCCACCGGCATGACTCTGTCGGGCTGTGTGATTTAAAAGGGTCGACATGGACGCGCGCGCTCACCAACTTCGCCCGGTACATTGATTTGAGAGCGCTCGCTGGTAGGTACATCGGATTCATCACGTCACGTGCCCTCACGAGTCTGCCCCGGAATTTGTCGAGCACAAGACCCCGCGAACTGCTGTCGGGCGCAGCACACGCCCGATACCTCTCCGAGTGGATGCCTCGCCGAGTGGATACCTCGCCGAGTGGATGGCTTGCCAAATGGATACCTTGCCGAGTGGATACCTCGTCAAGTGGATGGCTTGCCAAATGGATACCTTGCCGAGTGGATACCTGTGGGATGATGCTTGCCGGATACCTTGCCGAGTGGATACCTGGGATGTGGCATGCCCGATACCTCGTCGAGTGGATACCTCGCCGGTGATACCGCCGATGATACCTGCCGAGTGGATGGCTTGCCAAATGGATACCCTGCCGAGTGGATACCTGCGAGTGGATACCTTGCCAAATGGATACCTTGCCGAGTGGATACCTGCGGGATGCGGTGGATGCCCGATACCTCGTCGAGTGGACACCTGCGGGATGCGGCGCGTGCCCGATACCTCGTCGAGTGAACACCTGCGGGATGCGGCGCGTGCCCGATACCTCGTCGAGTAACACCTGCGGGATGCGGCGCGTGCCCGATACCTCGTCGAGTGGCACCTGCGGGATGCGGCGCGTGCCCGATACCTCGTCGAGTGACACCTGCGGGATGTGGCGCGTGCCCGGTACCTCGTCGAGTGGCACCTGCGGGTGTAGAGTCTCCACGCTCGCGGCCTGCCAGCCCCGCGGGTCGAGCGCAGTAAGCCACTCAGGAACGCGATTACGCTGATTACAGGGAAGGAATGTGGAGCCGCCGAGACGAGGGATGTGGAGACTGCGATACAATGGATGCGGAGGCGACGAAAAAGGGATGTGGAGGATGCGAAACACGGATCTGGAGGCGGTGATACAAAGGATGCGAATGCGGCGAGATAAGGGATGTGGAGGCGGGGAGACAAGGGGCGTGGAGGCCGCGAGACAAGGGATGTGGAGGCGGTGGGACAAGGGATATGGAGGGGGAAAGGCAAGGGATGCGAAGGGGCGATACGCGGATGTTTGATGCCTTTGGCGGTGCCTAAACACCCGCCTACTTTTGCTGGTGCACTTCACCTGGACTAGCAACAACGCGGCATCAAAAGCGCAAACCCAAGGAGCGAGGGACCATACATCGAACATACATCCACCACGAACATACATCCGCCAACGATGGTCCGCCAGGGAACATACATCCGCCAACGACGGTCCGCCAGCGGCCCAGAAAGCGGTGAATCACCCAGACACCACTGAAGTGGCTTCTTCTGGTGCAGCTAAGTAAAAATTGTTCTGCAGAAGTTGCTCGTACAAAAGTTGTGCACAAAATTCACGCCTCTGCGGGACAATGTGGGCGAGCATGCTCTAGCGTGCCTTATTTTGCGAACAATACGGTCCGACCAGTACAATAGAATGCTCCATTGTTTGGTATTCCTAGTAGGAGCACTCTGTTCAACCACGGTGGTCAAGTTCGGCTGCATTCGTGAATGGAGAACTCATCTCCATATTGCCCATTAATGGTCATTCTCAACTGTCATGCTTTCACTTGGTCATAATGCTGGCCATAATTAGTAAAATGAAGTGAGTGTCGCAAAGCGCATGGCTGATGTTGCGCATCGCAATTGGTAAATAAGTAGCGCAACACTGCCCACACGATGTACCTGCTAGCAATCCTCACTCCTCACAGCTGAAGCAATCCTCACTGGTCACATGCCAACAGTTTGTTCGTCCTCTAGTCATGTAGGCAATGCCAGGAAGGTACGTCTGAATTCCGGGAGGATTCGTCCGCCACACTTCGATTGTGGCGGACGATCCATACAATAAGCTGACCGTGGGGACGCGTTCGCCACAGACCACAGGGCGTCGCCGCCACTGGACTTAGCCGGGAGGTGGTGCAGTTGGAATTCAAACAACAAACTCAGATCATCGGATGCGCAAGAAGACATGCTCTGAAATGCAAAGCAAAGAACAGGACAACTCTGTTGGTGCTGGCCTTTTAATACTGCATATGTCGTACTTAATAAGGTAGTATAACGTCTATATTTTGCGTGCCCGATATCTACCGCGGTAAGGCAGTGCGCCTTGCATACGATCAAGACATGATGTTTATATTTATGTGCTTAGTACGGTTTTCGAGGTTCCCGTCAATACTGTCGCACCATACACTGTGAAAAATGTAAGCCATCATACTCATTTCCATAAAACGGCATCCCTAAAAGTCGTTGTTCTTTGATCAAACTGCAGAATTCCTCGATGAAGCTCATGAGCTAAAAACGCACGCGCGTTTTCGTTGCCCAGCTTAATCATTCTAGACAACCTTCCGTCACATAAATGTAGCATTGGGGATCATTGCATAGCAGGAATGTCACTGCAAATACAGCTAACATGCGCATACATGTTGAATGGAATCCTAAAACCTGTCGTCAAAACAACCATTGCTCACATTACCGAAAAATTCGTCAGTGCTAGTCAGGGGTATGATATCCGGTTAACAAAATGTATCGAATCCATTTTCATAGCGTTTCGACGGTAAATCTTTAAAATAAAAGTCTGCCTGGGCCCCCCACCTCGTTGGGCTCCTTCCGGAAAGAAGTTGTTGCCCAGCCGTATCCATAGCAACCGCGAAACTGCGAAGCATTTCCATGGCGCGCCGGGAGCGAAATGTTTCGACAGGTGGCAGCACAGGGTCTGCGTCAGCCGCTGCATACTTGCACACACCTCGAATCACCGTCATTGCCCACTGGACGTGCTACAGAGCCTGACACGTCCTTGACGCATAGCTAGGTATGAATGCTGACTGCAAACATTCGCCAGCCAAACTGCACCTGGCCAGGCACTTTTGAGTCACGAATGTTTGCAGTGACACGAAGTTGAATGTTGACTGTTTATGGCGTCGCATGTGGCCTGGACGATAACGTGACGTCTGTGTTTACAGTGATACACGTGTTCTGGCCGATAACGTAGCGACTGTGCACGTGCTCTGGCCGATAACGTAGCGACTGCGCACGTGCTCTGGCCGATAACGGCGACTGTGTACAGTGGTCGCATAACGGGCGACTGTTTACGTCGCACGTGCTCTGGCCGATAACGGCAAGTATCGCCGTGCTCTGGTCGATAGCGTGGCGCCTGTGCTTACAGTATCGCACGTGCTCTGACCGATAACGTGGCGACTGTGTTAGTTCGCACGTGTTCTGGCCGATAACGTGGCGACTGTGCACGCGGGCACGTGCGGCCGATAACGTGGCGGATGTGCACGTGCTCTGGCCGATAACGTGGCGACTGTGCACGTGTTCTGACCGATAGCGTGACGACTGTGCACGTGCTCTGGCCGATAACGTGGCGACTGTGTTTACAGTGTCGCACGTGCTCTGGCCGATAACGTGGCGACTGTGCACGTGCTCTGGCCGATAACGTGACGACTGTGCACGTGCAAGCGGCGGAAAACAAAACTGGAGAGGAGAGCACGCGCGAAGACAGAGTAGAGAAGGGAGCGGAACAAATGGTGCTCGTTGTTGCGTCTACGTTGCACGTAGTAAACACGGATTCCCCATTCTCCTTACACTCGCTTAGCCATCCTTGGCCGACAGTCCTTGCATATAGCCTCCTGGTGAAGGAGGGAGGGGGAGGGGCAGGGAGCTGGCACTCCACGCCATCTTGCAATCAATTTCGCCAATTAACTAAAGACACTGAGCAAAATTAGTGTGCTGCTTTGGACGAACTCTATCTGACTGGCACCTCTGTCTACTTGGCACCTTACTCTAACTGGCACCTCCATCAAACTGGCATCTGCATCTAGCTTGCACCTATACCTGACTGACACCTCCATATAATTGGCACCCGTGTCTAATTGGCTCCTGTATCTTTTGACCGTTGAATGCGAAAGGGTTGTCGCCTATCGGCAGACATGTTGGGCCAGGGCCTCTATATGTCAATATAAAACTGCAACAGCTATCACACATTGATATCTTGAGAATCGCTCTGCTCTTTCCCTACCAGCATTACCCACGCAAAGTCGCTGAAAAGCCTTGCCTAGCCGAAGAACCGACCACAAAAGGAAACACGAGTCACAAATTAAATCAGGAAGCCCCACTCAGAAACTGCGCAGACGCTCCCACATACTTCACCTTCAAGCTGAATGTACAAAATACACACATTGCACTTAACGTCTAGGTGAACAGCAAAGCCAAACAAAGCCGCAGAGGTCAGCGGATAACAGCTGAACTTACACTGATTGCAATGAACAATGGACATGTGTTTGGTGCAGCGATCTCGTCATTGGTTAACCACACAAGTCAGTTGGGGAGTTGAGCTCCCAGGACAAAAGTATTGATCACTAGCTATGCTCATAGAACACTGGAACAACTCCGTAGGTTAAGCTGACCTCACGGGGTTAAAATGCAATTTGTGCTGATTTCATGGAGCCACCAATGAATTGTGCCGCTTAATATCCTATAGCTAAGCTAACCCACTATCCTCATTCACGAAGATTGTGCATTACGTCATGAAACATAAGGTAATGCTTTCTAAAGGCGCGGCGTACACATCATTATCTCTTAATCTGGCGTACGCATTATTTCGTGCAGGTAAACAGCGACTATGTCGGTCAATTCCATATTTTCTTTTCAGTCAGTATACCAGCCAACCGCCATGCATATATCTCTTCTGTAACGGTTCACGTCATTGGTCGGGCCGATACACCCCTTCTGTAACGTCCCGCGTCATTGGTCGGACCGACATATCCTTTCAGCATCGGCCCGCGTCATTGGTCTGGCCGGTATTCTCCTTCTGCAACCCCCAGCGTCGTTGGTCGGGCCGATAAATCCCTTCGGTAACGGCCCACGTCATTGGTCGGGCCGATAAATCCCTTCAGTAACGGCCCGCCCCATTGGTCGGGCTGGGACGCACACACAACATACACCGACAACATACGCCGACCGGTGACGTCATAGGGAACTTCCGGCCGGCTCTCGCGGCGTTCGTTGGCGCAGCGCGCGCCGCCGGCGGGGCTCGGCGGAGAGCTGACTCACCAGGGCGCGCTGGAAACACCACTCAATGGCTGGCCTTGACCTCGCTCGTGTTGCAGCACCGCCTCTGCGGCCGAGACGATGCTTCGAAGAAAAAGTAACGGAGGAAAGGAGAGAGGTGGAAATGAGCGAGGCAGAGGCGGGGTGGGAGCGCTTATTCTCACTGCGCCGTAATGTTACCCCGGACTGGTTGGTTGGTTGTTGGTTTTACGACACATCGACGTTTGAGTCATGTAGCGTCGTAAATCTCTCATGCCGATTGGTCGCGGGCGAAGAGTAGGCTGAGGCAGGTGAGGCTCGAACCCACAACCTTTCGGTCGTGAGACGAGCAACTTACCCCTAGACCACTCGTTCCCTTATCCCGGACTGCTGCAGCTTACAAATGTCTCTGGAGAATGGAGGGAGACGCCAGGCAAGTGTCCTAACAGAACTCAATGACTTCTACCCAAATACTCCAACTGAATGACTCCTACTCAATGATCCCTGCTCAATAACTCCTGCTTAATGGCTCATACTCCAATAATCAATGACTCATACTCGATGACTCATACTTAATGGGAACCACGCTATCACGCTAAAGAATGCAGAATCTTTTTTACTTGGTTGCGTGCAATTCATTTGCTTTTTCTGTTTCGCTGCGTCCTTCCCTCAACTTTCCTTTCCGTACATTTCCGCCCAGGATGCTTCTTTATACATTAATAAAAACAGTCAGTTTTTGCAGAGGATTGACCAGATTGCTGCCCCACAAGCTCGTCCAACCCACCACAGGTGACCTAATAAGGTATGAAGACATCACCTGCGAAGAAAATAGAAGGAAACAGGGCAATGCTATAGGGCGAGGGTATTTCTCGATGCCACCTTCCATAACTGGCTGCATCACCTCCATAACTGGCTGTATCACCCCCATCCCCCACCCCTCCCCATAACTGACTCTATCAACCCCCACCATAACCGGCTGTATCACCTCTAAAAACTGGCCGCATCATCTCCCACAACTGGGTTCATCACCTCTCAGGTGATCCATCCGGGCGATGTCGCACGTCACAGTCCCACGCTTGCAGTCTCGGGGTCCCAATCAGTCCAGGCCGCAGCCCGGGATAACTGTCCCGGGATGACTGTCCCGGGATAGCTGTTCCGTCAGTGTGCCAGATGATGATAATGATGACGTAGCCGCCTACCCGGAGAGTTCTGCCAGTCAGTGTGCCAGATCATGATGCTGGTCGTGTAGCTGCTTGTTCGGAACGTTCGGCTAGTCAGTGTGCCAGATGGTGATGATGACGTAGCCTCCTGTTCGGGACGCTCCTCCCGTCAGTGTTCCAGATGATAATGATGATGACGTAGCCGCCTCCCCGGAGAGTTCTGCCAGTGTTTAAGCCAAGCAACGCGGCCCGGGCTTACCCACCGAGACATTTTCTCAAGCCGTGTGATTAACTCGCTGCACACGGAGATGCACCTGAAAGGTCTGCAGATGAGCGATCTCTCGAGACGGTGGGAGGGGGTGGTTCAGGGTTGAAGCGTGGGAGACGAGTAGTCTAGGGGAAAGTGGCCCGTCTCATAATCTAAAAATTGTGGGTTCGAGTCTCACCTGCCGCTACGCTTCGCCCGTGACCAATCGGCGTGAGAGATTGGCGACGCTGCATGACTCAACGGTCGACGTGTCGAAAAACCAATAACCACCGGGTATGAACATGGACGACGGCCAAGGTGGGACGGGAACGTACCTCCACCCCACACCCAAACAAAACATCGTGAAGCTTAGCATTACACTTAAATAAAATAATGACAGAGGAAGAAATACTTCCAGACGATAAGAAATACCCATATGAGCATTGCATAGAAATGAAGGACCCACATGCATCATGCTCCCTCCCCATCCAACGTTCGTGGCACCGCCTATGGTCAGAACCACGGGCCGGGGGGAGGACGACGCGCGGTGAGGGGGGCTGCTTAGCAATATAATAGCAGTAGACGCGCGGTGAGGGGGGCTGCTTAGCAATATAATAGCAGTAGACGCGCGGCAGGAAATACTTGAGGCAGGAGCAGCATCGCCAACTGAAGTCCGTTCAGAAGGAAAACACAACTACTGAATCATTCACTTTCTAGCAGTCCTTGGGCGGCTGTGTTTCGTGACTGTTGTAGAGGAAGGCGATACGCGCCGATGATAGACCCATGTTGGCACAGTCGCAACATATGCCAGCTTGGCATAGCCAGTGCATTGAACTATGCTTAAAGTGCAATGACAACATACACCCACTGTAATTATGTAATTGTGTAATGTAATTAAGACAGTGTAATTATGTTCCTTCACAACAAATATGTCCGCAAGCGTAGTTTTCCCTTAAGCTAGCAATACAATAGCACCTTCATTTTCCGTCTCAGCCTCTATTGTGTCTCTTCCTATGTCGTCAATTTTACACATGAAAAGGCCACATGGGGACAGGTGCGGGTGCTATCAAATATACCTGTGGCACTCCTCGAAAGCAAGCATTTGTCGCAAAGCTGTACGTCTGGAGAAGCAACACAAAAATGGAAGGCAACAGCCCAACAGCTATTGCAATGACTCATCCTGAAATTCCCCAGTTTTTTTACCTCCGCAGCGGGGAGGTAAAGGCGAGGACCCCACAAATAGCACGCGACATAACTCTACTGTCCGTCAACCTCCAGTCATTGGTCAGATTACAGAGTGCTTTCTACCAATTATCGCCCAGGATGACAAACCGGTTATTTGCCAGGGTCGTGGGCGAACGGCTCAGTTGTAAGAGCGCACTTCGAATGGCGTAGTCAGACTTACACATCTCCGCTGCAGAAAGCTGAAGCTAACAAAAAATCGGAACAGACTTTAGAAGTTCGTTTCAGCACGAACGATTTGCGTTGCAGTTATACCGGTCGAACTACCGAAAAGGTTGACTGTTGGGTTGTTCCCTATTAGTAGCAATATTGCCGACATGAACGACGGACGCATTGGCCAGTTAGGGCAATATGCCCTCTGTAATAATATAAAAATTAGCAAGATATTTGCTGTCCAGACCTGTGCCATTTGTTGTAGCGCCGCCAAACGAGATATTTTGGCAACAGGCATGCATGAACACGCTAAAGGGAATTTATATCATACAAGTTATGCTTTCAAGACAGCAATTATATTCGAAGTTACTAGCCTGACATAGGTTCAGTTTGCATGTTATTTACGCCTAGGAATTCTGCATTTAAAGTTCATACAATGCAGTAGCGTTAGTGAAGTACCCATGTGTGCATGCACATGCTCATGTGAAATGTCGCATCACTTATACCTATATTCCTCGCGGATACACTGGCCTGCATCCGGGCGCGCTTTTCGACAAGGCAAATGAAATCAGGAACCCAAAAGTCTAAATCAGGAACCCACCAGTTTTCTTCATGCAACTGGAGACCCCCGATGTCCGCATTACCATAGCCTATGATGCGTATCAATGTGCTGCGGCAGATAAATGGCATGAAATCATACCTGCATGCAATTTGGCAGGTGCCGCAGGCAAAACCTGTCGACCTCGCCTGCCAACTTCGGATATTGACGTACTGTTTCCTCCATCACCTAGGTTTGCACCCTTCCGCAAATACCAGGCGTGCAATATACCTCACAATTTGCAACCGTGCGGGAGCAATCGCCGCGAGCCACTCGCGCGCGACGGCAGCGCCAGCGGCGCCCCTGGCGGGAAGATCGCGCAACGGCCGGTCGCGTACACGCCTCGTAAGCGGCCGGGCGGCGAACAATGCGGCCCGCCGGCGACGGGGAAAAGCGGCCGGAAAGTGGTGACAACACGTCGGCCAGCCTCTTCACCACCGGACCGGTGCGACCTTGGGACACGCTACTGGACGGTGCAGCACGCCAATTCGCCGGATTCCAGCGACCCAGGGGCACGTACACTGAGCGGTACGCCGCGCGCCGTTGAGAAAAAAAAACACCAGGAAGTTTGTGGTGGTAGGACGCGGAACTTTTTAGCCCTTTACTGTGGACATGTGTCCGCATCCTTTTTGCTGGCGATGTCTCGCGTCGCTAGCAAAATTTATACGTCTGTGGGTCAGCACTTCATGCGGTACGCGGTATGTATAGCCAAGGACTCGCACCAAAAAGCGTCGAAGAACCGCATGCATGAGATTCGGACGACATCGGTTGAAGTTGTGCTCCCTTACACGATGTAGCTACAATGTTGAGGAAAAGTGGACGGAAACTGGTGACGACAGGCATGCGAACCTCTTCGGTAAAACCGCAGCACCCCGGCGGGCTTGGGACACGCAGCTGGTCGGTGCGGTGCGACTAGTGCAAGCGGGTCTGTTGTCATGGAGACGACCGCACAGGGAAATGCCCGCGGCAATGGGGAGGGGACTTCCCGCGCGGTGAGGGAGAGGGGAATGTCCCCCGCGGTCAGGGAGAGGGGAATGTCCCCCGCGGTCAGGGAGAGGGGAATTATTATTATTCAGCTTTTAGGGTGCGTCAAACCATGTGGATTATTTTGCGGAGAGTGGAGGGGGAATGTCCCCCGCGGTCAGGGAGAGGGGAATGCTCGCGCGGTCAGGGAAAGGAGACTGCCAGCCCGGCCGCACGGGGAACTCCCCCGTGGCTTTGGGGAGGAGACTATGGGTTCGGCCATACAGGTTATTCTCCCCCCGCGGTCAGGGAGAGTGGACTGCGAGTCCGGCCACACAGGAACTTCCCTCTCCGGTCAGGGAGAGGGGACTACCGGCCCGACCGGGCAGGGGACTGCCCCGCGGCCATGGGGAGGGGACTGCGGGCCCGGCCGGGCAGGGGACTGCCCCGCGGCCATGGGGAGGGGACTGCGGGCCCGGCCGGGCAGGGGACGCCCCGGCCCGGCCGGGCAGGGGACTGCCCCGCGGCCATGGGGAGGGGGGGACTGCGGGCCCGGCCAGTGCCGCCGTGTCGTGCAGTGCTGCCACGTCCCTCCGCAACAGATAGAACGTCAGATAACACAGATAACGCAGATAATACAGACGCAATATTACGGTATAAATCACGCGACCACACGAGGTGACCTGAGATGAGACGAAGGAACAAGACAGATGAGATGATCACGTGGGAAAGGTGAGGACAGTGCTGTTTCCGGTGGGCTGATACAAAATGAGATGAGCATGTGAGAGATGTGATGACAGTGCGGTTTCTGATCAGATGGTAGATGAGACGAGCGCATGTGTGAGAGATGTGATGACAGTACGGCTTCTGGTCAGATGGTAGATGAGAGAGCCATGTGTGGATGTGCTGACAGTCTTCTGGTCAGATGGTAGATGAGATGAGCGCATGTGTGAGAGATGTGATGACAGTACGGCTTCTGGTCAGATGGTAGATGAGATGAGCGCATGTGTGAGAGATGTGATGACAGTACGGCTTCTGGTCAGATGGTAGATGAGATGAGCGCGCGCGAGACGTGGTGACAGTGCGGATTTCGACGATGCTGACCATCACTGCCACCGTTCGGAACGCTGGTCATGGTCGGCGGTAGGCGGCCCTTTGCCCACTCGGAAGTAGCCAGACGGCGCCAATAAGTCGCCAATAAGCCGCCTCAAACAGGCCCCCTACGTGAGCAGGAGCCGCCTGGTGGGCGCCGCTGCCACCTGTGGTGACGCTGGTCGCGCGGAGGTCCTACCAACTTCAACGCCGCCCAATCGGCTTTGGAGAAACCCGGTAGACTTATCGGTAAGCTTGCCGGGTGACATTCCTTTCGTTTGGATCCAATGCACCAAAATAGGCTTCTGCCGTGCCCGCTTCCAAATCGGGGCGTCGGTAGTTCAGTGGTAAAGCTAGGCGACCGGGCGACCGGAAGCACCAGGTTCGATTCCCCGCGGTGCCCCCGCTTCCTGCCGTGCTAGGAGGTAGGCGACGCCAATTTCCTCAGCTGCTTAGTGTGTCGTGAAGCCACCGACAAACCACAAACAACGACCAGCTGCAAAGTCCTGTGCGCATACTCCTGGCAAGGCTCAATTGCACCATCGTTTAAATGTGGCACACCGCAACTTGCTTCAGCTTTACCGTACAACAGGACAACGACGGTCGTGGTAACAGCCTACCTAGTTGGCTACCTACCAATGGTCGTACGTTGTGGGCTCCAAAACCTGGGGATAAGTTTTAACCGTCGCTCAACTTTTCATCAACAACTGTTGATCGCTTATCGATGCCTACACCACGGTTCATCCACCTACAGTCCGCCGTCCATTCAATCGCATTGCTCAGGAGAAACTCTCAAATCAGGAAAGGACATCATACGACAAATCACATCATAAAGAAACTCCAACGTGTCTGGAGAACTTCCCGACCTTTTTGTCCGGAGACATTTCTTCCGTCATGAAAGCTTCTCGTTTGTAACTTTTACAAGTTTATGGAGACAATAATTGGATTCCAATATATGTCATTGCATGACACCATAAGTGTATACCACGGACACAGCTAATCTGAGGGTCACTTTACTGATCCTAATGTTATCTTGTTCAAGTTGCTTAAATTGTCGACAGCGCGTGGCACATTCACAAGTGCAGGGTTTTGTTGGATACCTAGTGATGGGTATTGTTGCCACCCCTAGTGCAGGATGTTGTTGCAGCCCCTATTGCATGGTGTTGTTGCAGCCCCTAGTGCAGGGTGTTGTTGCCACCCCTAGTGCGTGGTGTTGTTGTGGTTGTTGTGATGCCCAGTGTTTTCAATGGAGAATGCTGGCGACAATGTGAAGACAGGAACATGGAAACGTAATGCCAGCAAGTTCAACGTGAAGGAATTCCCCGGGTCGCACGCAATGTTAAGCTTGTAAAGTTGATTCAACTCCTCGGTCGGTTCAAATGACAACTGTTGGCAAAGATCTAAGACATTCATGTTTAATCGTTGTCTGTGTTAGAGACAACACACACGCTCTTCAATATTCCGCGTATCTTTAAATACTCCGCTATCTTTAAATGCCAGCAATGTGCACGTTGTTAAGTTTCGGCGCGTTCACTAAGGATCAGGTAATATGGGGCTGCCGACTGCTTTGGATACTTCTGAAATAGTAATTTGAAAATCGTGCTTGCAAAAAAGCATTTTAGACGGGAAATAAATATACAGCCTATGGATGCCGATGGAGGCCAAATCCAGCTGCAATGTCCAAATTACCCTCAGAGCGACAATCTGTCCCGACAAAAATGTCATCCGAGCTCACGTTATTCTACGATCTCAATTAACACTGGGAAGATCGATGACCTATGTAGGAAGATTAGCAGAGTTGTCCATCACCCTGCCACACAGCATCGGCCTTCCAGGGTCAATAAGAGAGGTCGATTGCCTATAATTGGCTATTTCGGCGAGGAACGGCCTGACATGCTCCCTCTCTCGAGGTCGCATTGCAGCCACTTGACACGACTATCAGCCGCCTGGACAGTCTACCGCATTGGTAGGCTGTGCCGGCGGGTGAGACCGATGCTGAGGCGGGATTGCCACTACGCTGGGCAGACGTCAGAACAACGCTCAATGCCCCGCAACAACGCTCAACGCAGTGGAACGGCCCCGCAACAACAGCAGGTTGGCCATAGGCTGGCACAAGCAAACGATGCGGGGCGGGGTGGCCGAGTGGTTGATGTGTTGAGCTCCAACTTGGGACCCATGGTCCCATGTTGGACACGCACACCCCTCGGCCACTCCCCAAACACGCGGCACACCGGCGAAACAGCGCGAGCGGCGCCACCAGCCGTGATCGTGCACAAAGCGCGTCGACAACCACCCAACAGACAAACAACAACAAGGAAGCGGCGCGCGCCACCCCGCCCTGCTGACCTCGTATTTCGGCGGGAGATCCATCGCTGGCCACGTGGCGCGCACGGTCAGCTGACGTCGGAGGTGGAGGCGGAGTCGGCGGCGGGCGCACCTGGTCAGCTACTGCGGCAGACTGTCGGCGGCGCCGCCGCCGCCGCCGCCGCTACCTCCAGCACCTCCGCCTCGGGCGACGCCGCCGGCGGCGGGCGGGTTGGCGCCCACGCGCGGGCGGCGGCGCCGGCTCTGACGTCACCGGCACACGGCGGGATGCCGATGGCGAGGGGTGGGGAAGCACGTGGACCAGGCGCGAGCTGCGGCTGTGGAGGTGCATTCGGCGAAGTGTCGAGTGGTTGGCCCGGGGAAGATGTTCGTCAACACCTTCGAAGGTGGTGATTCGGCGTATGGATTGCTTAATGATTGCACCATATGTGATATACCAAAATATGGAAATATCAGACATCCAACTAGTAAGAAAATGAACATCAAACAGCGAGGCAGTATTTCACAAAACAACTCCACACACACACACACACACACACACACACACACACACACACACACACACACACACACACACACACACACACACACACACACACACACACACACACACACACACACACACACACACACACACACACACACACACACACACACACACACACACACACACACACACACACACACACACACACCTATGTATGTTTATACATATATATATATATATATACATTTATATATATATATATATATACATCAGTCCGTCTTCCACTGTTAACGAAATCATCATCTAAGTCCAAGTATTGACCACGTTTAAACTCCGACATAAAAATGGACATTGTAACGAGTACATACAATGCAAAACCAATAGCGTACAAATGTTTGTCGCTTCCCCAGACATCATCTCTATACATCTATCCTATACATCTCTTTACATGCACATGTCCATGATACGCCAACGCTTTCGAAGTCTTCACGTGTGTGGATGAACGAGTATGTAAGTGTATGAACGAACAAGTGAATGAGTAAGCGTATGAGTGAGTGGAAAGCTATTGAGTGAGTACGTACATGGGTGAGTGAGTGAATTGCTGGGTGACCGATGGGGTGAGTGAGTGTCCCGATGGGTGATTACGGGGTGAATAAGTCGGCGAGTGCAGGTGACGTCTCCACAGTGTCATGATGTATAGGGAACTGGTTGTATTATGGTTCATGAAGCTACCATTGTGTTCAGGGGAGGTTTTTGGTTCCTGATTTCAGTGGATCTGCAATTTTGAGTTCTGCCATGGCTTTACAAGTCCGCAAGATTGTGATGCTGAGTGTTGTTGTAGTGATGATGCTTTCGGGGCGATTCGCGCCGAAATGCTCTCCAAAGTGGTGTTTTTCGTTTCGTACTGAACAGGAATGTTTGTTTATAAGACGAACAGCTGCATGACATTTGGAATGGTGCCTTTGTGGCGAAAACTGTTCCCGGTGAGATGGTGCTGGTGAAAGCCAAGCGAATGTCCGAGTTGGGATGATGTGATTTGTGCTAAGAGAAGTCTTGGTAAATTTGATCTTACTTTGTGAGAAACGTAGCCTCAGAGCGTAGCCTCAGAGTGTACCTTGAGAGTGTACCCTGAGAGTCTACCCTGATAGCCTACTCTGATAGTGTGCCCTGAGAGTATACCCTGAGGATGACATATGTGTAGGGAAAATTTCTGTATTTGCCTGCTTCTTGCTTCTTTCTGACGGAAACTTCTGACTCTGAGAAAATATTTTTTCCGAGGATCGAATACATCGATGGAATGATACCTGGTTCTGACATGGTATATTTTGTGTCCTATATGTCAAACTTCACGTTAAATTCACCCTCTCCAACACGGTATTCAATCTGAATTGGTTTGCTGCCTGCCCAGCAAGTGTTGTTATTTTACCCATGTGGACGCATACTTCGGTACTCATTCTGGACGATGAGAGCTTGCTACTGCTTTTGGTAACAGTTAGATGAACAACGTTGAGCGTGTTGCTATTCTCTTGTTCTTGAGATAATACAAAACTGGGATACATGGAATTCAGATGTTCATGGAATTGATGCGTTCATGCCTCTCCATCGAACAGATATGCATCAGCTACATATCTCTGTCACAGGTTCGGTTTGCTGTTCTAGGACAGTCTTCTATCGCTTATTACCTATTCCATCTGTTATGCATATGTCATCCATCATCTCTTTACGTCGTGGCACAGACACCGGCTTGCTGAAGGCAGATCCAGCGAAGATTTGAAGTTGGATACGTCGCCGAGCCGACATGTTGTGCAGGTAGCATTCCATTGAAACGAGGTGTGACGTCCATCATGCAAGCACCTCGTGGCGCACCGAGCAGGCTTCCTGAGAAGTTGTCGCCTCTTACTGCAGTAGCTGCCAACAGTTCGTCCGGTCAGATGTGTATCGTCTTCTGCAGCGGTGTGTTGACAAGTAGTGGGAAGATGTTCCAGCGGCGCGTGCATACGTCCTGGCTTGTGCATGCCGCCAATGCTCACGGAAAATGTGCACGGGTTTTCCACGACGTGTTCGTTTGTCCTGAGGTGTTCCAAATTCGGAAACAAAAGACTGGATGTTTTGCAGCCGGGAATGGCTATGGCGGAAAGTGGGGGCCCCATGGAAACCTCAGCCTCATGTTTTCGGGCGGTGGTCTGAAGCTTTTCAGCTTCAGGTCATGCAAAAGTACAACCTGAAGTTGCCAGAAGAGTGGAAGACACCACTGATGCTCACCAGTTTTGGGGTGAGAGCGCAAGCTTAAATCAGTTGCGCCGCTACTACCCAAGAGGAAAGTAGCGGTGCGATTGATATTCTTTAAAGAGAAAATCCTGAGCGTCGGCGAAACATGGGCTTGGCTGGACCATCTCCGACCAGCTCCCAAAGAGTTCCTCCCCTCCTCCCTTGGTGGAGGTGTGCATGCACCGGATACAAAGCAAGCTACAGCGACTACGCGTGCCACGATTGTGTAGAATGAAACGCAGCTGAACAATAACGAACGATGAAGTTCCAATCGAAGTGTTTCGCCCCTGTCGAGATGACCAGCCTCGCGGACCGGCGCGCGCCACACTACGTTTGGCACAATCGCCGCCGCCTCCACTCGGGCGATTCGGTCCTGAAGGACAACAGATCCTCGCCGCCAGCACAGAGAGCGCGCTTCACCGACGTAAAGCTGGCGGATGCGGCCCTCTGTCCCCGTCATTACACCTGGCCCACGCCGAGCCGGTGTCGACATCTTCTTCCGCGTGACGTTGGATGAGATCAGTAATCCAGTCGGCTGGACTGCCCGCCCGTCTTCAGGGTGGCCGGATCCTGCGAGGATAAAGAGAGCGAGTGAGTTAGTTATTTGGGCTCTAGGGTGCATCCACCGTGTGGAGCGCCTATTTGAACGAGAGAGTGAGCGAGAGGGGGAGAAGGGGAAAGAGAGAGAGGGAGAGGGAGATGGAGGGGAAGGGAGTGGGAGAGGGAAAGGGAGATGGAGAGGAAGAGGGAGAGGGAGAGAGAATGAGAGAGAAGGACGGAATGAGACCATTGGAAAAGTAAAAGGCATATGTGGGAGGGAATAAGTGAGAGAGTAGGAACAACTAAGAGGGTGCAAATGTTGCAATTGCAAACGGTGGGAATGAATGGAAGTGATCGAGAAAAGATTGGCTATGTGAACATATTGAAGCACGGTGAGAACGAGTGAAGCAAAGCTTTGAATGGTTGTGTGAGTGCAAAAGAACGAGAGCACATGGATGACGTATGACTATTCTAGTGGGTCAGGATCAACCAACAACGAGAAGGTTGCAGTTGAATCGATTACTAAATTTGGTTGGGGAGGGGGTAATACCAATTTAGAAGGCCCAAAATTGATTCGGGCACTCGATAGGGTTGCACGTTCAAAGATGAAGTTATTTGTGGGGCAAGTCAACATTAGTGATGGAGTCAAGCCACCTCAAAAGCGAGCAAATTAACACCCATGGTAGATAGCACACAAGGTGGAAATGTTATGGCACTGCTTCATGCCAACTAATTGTCACAGAAAAGCTATACAGTACAAGAACACTATTTAGTTTTCAAAATCCCGGAGCTTCCTGCCGGCTGTGAAGGTCTGTCTCGTGTTAGGTGGAGACGATTGTTATTAGGGCACAAAATAACTGTATATACGAACAACTAAACCTAAAATTTAACAAATTAATACCTCCTGGGAATCGTCGCCAGTTGATTGTTTGTTTGTTTGTTTATTGGTTGGTTCACGACACACTTTATGCACATTCACGGCTAATGGCGCCGCCCACACTGCTTCGCCGGTGGGCCGCGGGATTGGGAAATGTCCTGAGTGGCGCTAGAGTCGAACCCGGAACCTTTGGTACCCATAGCCCGACACCTTAACCACTCGGCCATCCCCGCCCCGTCGCCAGTAGATTCGAGTGGCTTTTTCAGAATTACTCGGGTTAGGGGAAGCCGCCACACTTCATTCTTCCGTACATACACCATTGTTCATGTCTATCTTCATTAGAAGAAACATCCACTGATCAATGAGGAGATAACGATATCTTTGTAATGTCTTGACCCAGAGGTGCTGCCCTCTCGCAGAAGCCAGTGAAGTACTGTTTCGCATGCCTCCACTAGAATTCGTTCCTTCATCATGCATTTGAACTGGGTAACGTTGAATTTTTTTAGTTCAGCCGTTTCTGTTGCTTTGCTTTTTCTGTTTTTTACTATATTACTTTACAGAGGCATTTGAGAACGTACTTATCGCATCCCAAATTCAATATATTCTTCACCGTTAAGTCTGAAGTGTTGTCGCGTTGTTTCTCTGTGTTCTTCCTCTGTTCGATTTAGACGCTCGTGCTGATAAGGCGCTCCACGCACCACGGCCGTCGTATTTCCATCTGATCACTATTGTAATCGCCACATCTGATCACCATTGTAATCGCCACATCTGATCACTATTGTAACCGCCACGCCTGATCACCATTATAATTTCCACATATGATCACCATTGTAATCGTCACACCTGATCACCATTATAATTGCCACATATGATCGCCATTGTAAGTGCCACATCTGATCACCATTGTAATCCCCACATCTGATCACCATTGCAATTGCCACAACTGATCACCATTGTAATCCCTACATCTGATCATTATTGTAATCCCCACATATGATCGCCATTATAATCGCAACATCTGATCGCCATTGGAAATGCCGCATCTGATCACCATTATAATCGCCACATATGATCACCATTGTAATCGCCACATCTGATCACCATTGTAATCGCCACATATGATCACCATTGTAATCGCCACATCTGATCACCATTGTAAATGTCACATCTGATCACCTTTATAATCGTCACATCTGATCACCATTATGATCACCATACCTGATCGCCATTGTTCGTCTTCGCATCATCTTCCCTAAGTTACGTGCTTGTTCGCCGATTTGTTTCCATTGATTGTTTCCTCTGTTTTGTACTGTCGTTTTGTAGTAGCCTGGATATATCATTATTTCTATTTGAACCCGCTTCTTCTTCAGAGGCCTTATAACATGAGTCATCCATAATTTACTAAGTGTCATCCAGCGCTATAACCTCATTTACAACGTACACAAATGAATTACTACACACTCAAAACAATGCACGCGAACACCAATAAAGTTCCAGTGCACAGCTTTAGACCGTAAGCACAGGGGCCATGGGTACGTGAAGTAAATAATAGTAGCATGTGCGGTGACCAGGAAACTGTGGATCGAAGATGAACGTTAAGCGCACACAGTCCCAACCGTTATGGAGCATGCTCTGTAGGAAGTGGACGTATTGCCCGGGCCCCGGGTGATTGCACTTCGAAGACGTTTAGAAGAGTGGCACATTACAGAAGCAATCCCTGAGCCCGCGAGCGGGAGCAGATTCACACCTGAAATCGACTTCGCAAGCGCTCAAACCTAGCCACGTAGCTGACCAGATCTTCTCTCCAGTCAACGCCGCCGCGCTTTATCACAGAGCGAACGTGAGCACCTAAAGCATTGAGCACTGAGCATTGAGCGGCAGCAGCAGCTGCACGCTCAAACCGTGCCAACCAAGAGAGGGACGACATATGCATGCTCATGTTCCATCGACTGCGCCCGCGTCCGGTTTGCATTAACCGTAGTGATGTCGACGTGCCGGGCGAAGGTTGGGGCGGTGCCCAAGGTCACCGTGATTCATTCGCGCTGGTGTTCGCGTCGGTCGGAACAACGCGGACGAAATGTTGTCAGTCGGCGGGACAACGGACCAGATAGGCACTGTCGGACCCGAAGCGCTGTGCAGATGCGACTGAGTGCTCAACGGAGCGATGATACGCTCAAACATAGGTCTCACTCCTTCCCTTTATATGCCCCACCAAGGTGAAAGATGGCAGTATGGCAGTATGACAGTATGTCAGTTTGTCAGTATAGCAGTATGGCATTAGTACGGCATTATTACGGCAGTATGCCAGTAATCCAGTACTGACGCTAGGTCAGTATGTCAGTGTGTAAGCACGTCAGTATGTCGGTATGCAAGCACGTCAGTATGTCAGTATCTAAGTATGTCAGTACGTCAGTATGTCAGTACGTCAGTATGTCAATACGTCAGTATGTCAGTACGTCAGCATGTCAGTACGTCAGTATGTCGGTACGTAAGTGCGTCAGTATGTCAGTATATCAGTATGTCAGTACGCCAGTACGTCCGTACGTCAGTACGTTAGTACGTCAGTACGTTAGTACGTCAGTACGTCAGGATGTCCATATGCAAGTGTGTCAGTGTGTCGGTATGTAAGTACGCCAGTATGTCCGTACGTCAGCACGTCAGTACGTCGGTATGCCAGTATGTCAGTATGTCAGCATGTAAGTACCTTAGTATGTCAGTACGTCATTATGTCAGTATGTCCGAAGGTCGTGCCATCTGACGGCTGACCAGTGTGCCAGCCTGACTGATACATCAGTATGTCAGTATGTCGGTACCTCAGTATGTCCGTACGTCAGTATGTCGGTATGTCCAAACGTCAGCATGTCGGTATGTCCGTACGTCAGTACCTCAGCATGTCAGTGCATCAGTATGTCAGTATGTCCGTACGTCAGTACGTCAGTACGTCAGTATGTCAGTACATCAGTGTGTCAGTACATCAGTGTGTCAGTATGTCCGAATGTTGTGCCACCTGACGGCTGGCCAGTGTGCCAGCTTGGCTGAAAGATGTTGGTCAGGTTGCGTCATGTTATTTAGGTCGTGCCCTGGAACCAGTGGGTTTTCCTCGATGTGTCCATGTGCCGGATGATCACGTGTGTGGTGCAAATGCTCGGTGGTCCATGACAACATTCCACAGTATAAAAAAAAATCAGGTTGGTTGCGGGTGAGTCAGCTGCCGGCATTCGTTGCTGCATTATCTTGGTTAAAATCAACGGCCAATGTCGACTTATAAATATAATTCATAAAGGCATAAAGACACAAAAGATTAACGCAACTATGAGCCACAAGGGCCTTCATTGGTTGCACTCTGGATACTGAACCAGTTGCGCACCAAATTCGTCCATCAGCTATCCCTGGAATACTGAAAAGCAAGTCCTCGATTCTTATGATGATTGTCTATGCTGTTTTAAAGATGTCCAGTGTGCTGCTACTGACAATGTTTTCTAGCAGCTGGTTCCAGTGTTCTACTACTCTACTGATTAAGAAAGAATGTCTTAGCCTTGTCCTGCTGTGATTAACTTGAATAATTTTGAAGTGATGACCTCTAATTGCATCATTTATGCTAAATTAAAACATTTCCCTGACATATACCCGTTCCTGACCATGAACAAAGTTAAAGGCCTCGAAGAGTTCTCCTCTCAGCCTTGTATATCTGAGTAGAAACAATATTAACTGATAACCGGTGTCTGGTATCTGGTGTCTGGTGTCTGGTGTCTGGTGTCTGGTGTCTGGTGTCTGGTGTCTGGTGTCTGGTGTCTGGTGTCTGGTGTCTGGTGTCTGGTGTCTGGTGTCTGGTGTCTGGTGTCTGGTGTCTGGTGTCTGGTGTCTGGTGTCTGGTGTCTGGTGTCTGGTGTCTGGTGTCTGGTGTCTGTTTGTCTGGTGTCTGGTGTCTGGTGTCTGGTGTCTGGTGTGTCTGGTGTCTGGTGTCTGGTGTCTGGTGTCTGTGCCTGGTGTCTGGTGTCTGGTGTCTGGTGTCTGGTGTCTGGTGTCTGGTGTCTGGTGTCTGGTGTCTGGTGTCTGGTGTCTGGTTTGTCTGGTGTCTGGTGTTTGGTGTCTGTTGTCTGGTGTCTGGCGTCTGCTTGTCTGGTGTCTGGTGTCTGGTGTCTGGTGTCTGGTGTCTGGTGTCTGGTGTCTGGTGTCTGGTATCTGGTGTCTGTTGTCTGGTGTCTGGTGTCTGGTGTCTGTTTGTCTGGTGTCTGGTGTCTGGTGTCTGGTGTCTGTTTGTCTGATGTCTGGTGGCCGGTGGCCGGTGTCTGGTGTCTGGTATCTGGTATCTGGTATCTGGTGTCTGGTGTCTGGTGTCTGTTTGTCTGGTGTCTGGTGTCTGGGTCTGGTGTCTGGTGTCTGTCTGGTGTCTGGTGTCTGGTGTCTGTTGTCTGGTGTCTGGTCTGGTGTCTGTTGTGTCTGTGTCTGGTGTCTGTTGTCTGTGTCTGGTGTCTGGTGTGTCTGTTCTGTGTCTGGTGTCTGGTGTCTGGTGTCTGTGTTGTCTGGTGTCTGTTTGTCTGGTGTCTGTTGTCTGGTGTCTGGTGTCTGGTGTCTGGTGTCTGGTGTCTGTTTGTCTGGTGTCTGGTATCTGGTGTCTGGTGTCTGGTGTCTGGTGTCTGTTTGTCTGGTGTCTGTTGTCTGGTGTCTGGTGTCTGGTGTCTGGTGTCTGGTGTCTGTTTGTCTGGTGTCTGGTGTCTGGTGTCTGGTGTCTGGTGTCTGGTGTCTGGTGTCTGGTGTCTGGTGTCTGGTGTCTGGTGTCTGGTGTCTGGTGTCTGGTGTCTGGTGTCTGGTGTCTGGTGTCTGGTGTCTGGTGTCTGGTGTCTGGTGTCTGGTGTCTGGTGTCTGGTGTCTGGTGTCTGTGTGGTGTCTGGTGTCTGGTTGTCTGGTGTCTGGTGTCTGGTGTCTGGTGTCTGGTGTCTGGTGTCTGGTGTCTGGTGTCTGGTGTCTGGTGTCTGGTGTCTGGTGTCTGGTGTCTGGTGTCTGTTTGTCTGGTGTCTGGTGTCTGGTGTCTGGTGTCTGGTGTCTGGTGTCTGGTGTCTGGTGTAGAACGACACCGGCGAGTCGGCGTGACGCCTCCATGGAGCAGGTGATGACGCACTCTGGACTGGACGTTGGTGAGGAAAACTGCCCACAATGGTCAGCTGGACCCACTCGCGACGGTTAACGGCCTTTCCTCACATGTCCAGATATGGGGAGCGATTACACAGGTAGGTGCATGGCATGATGCAACATTTGCCGGTACAAACGATCACGGCATCGGTACAATCTGATGACACGGACCGTCATGGTATACCACACACTGGTATAGTATGCCGGTACAGACCGTCACGGTATACCACACACTGGTATAGTATGCCGGTGCAGACCGTCACGGTATACCACACACTGGTATAGTCTGACCATACAGACCGTCACGGTATATCGCACACTGGTATAGTCTGACCATACAGACCGTCACGGTATATCGCACACAGGTGTAGTCTGACCATACAGACCGTCACGGTATACCACACACCGGTGTAGTCTGACCATACAGACCGTCACGGTATATCGCACACAGGTGTAGTCTGACCATACAGACCGTCACGGTATATCTGACCATACAGACCGTCACGGTATATCGCACACGAGTGTAGTCTGACCATACAGACCGTCACGGTATATCGCACACTGGTATAGTCTGACCATACAGACCGTCACGGTATATCGCACACAGGTGTAGTCTGACCATACAGACCGTCACGGTATATCGCACACCGGCGTAGTATGCCGGTACAGACCCCCACGGTATGCCACACATCTTGTATGGTCTGTTGGTACACACCGTCACGGTATACCGTACGCCAGCGTAGTCTGACCATACAGATCGTCATTGCATTTTTTAGCCTGACCACCGTTCAGTAAAACCGGGCCGTCGATGTTTTTTGTTCTATGCTGCCGGCTTTTCCTGGTACGATTCGGCGAAGTATGGTGCTCAGTACCGCCAGAACACACGGGAACTGCACGTGCGACCAATGACGGTGCTCCTTCGGCACTGAGACTGCACGACCACCAATGGTGGTGCTCCTTCAGCACTGAGACTGCACGCGCTACCAACGATGGTGCTCCTTCGGCACTGAGACTGCACGACCATCAACGATGGTGCTCCTTCGGCACTGAGACTGCACGCGCTACCAACAATGGTGCTCCTTCAGCACTGGGACTGCACGACCACCAATGATGGTGCTCCTTCAGCACTGGGACTGCACGCGCTACCAACGATGGCGCTCCTTGGCACTGGGACTGCACGCGCTACCAACGATGGTGCTCCTTCAGCACTGGGACTGCACGCGCTACCAACGATGGTGCTCCTTCGGCACTGGGACTGCACGCGCTACCAACGATGGTGCTCCTTCAGCACTGGGACTGACGCGCTACCAACGATGGTGCTCCTTCGGCACTGGGACTGCACGCGCTACCAACGATGGCGCTCCTTCGGCACTGAGACTGCACGCGCTACCAACGATGGTGCTCCTTCGGCACTGAGACTGCACGCGCTACCAACGATGGTGCTCCTTCGGCACTGAGACTGCACGCGCTACCAACGATGGTGCTCCTTCGGCACTGGGACTGCACGCCCACCAATGATGGTGTTCCTTCGGCACTGGGACTGCACGATCATCAACGATGGTGCTCCTTCGGCACTGAGACTGCACGCGCTACCAACGATGGTGCTCCTTCGGCACTGGGACTGCACGCCCACCAATGATGGTGCTCCTTCAGCACTGGGACTGCACGACCATCAACGATGGTGCTCCTTCGGCACTGAGACTGCACGTGCTACCAATGATGGTGCTCCTTCAGCACTGGGACTGCACGACCATCAACGATGGTGCTCCTTCAGTTCAATACTGAGACTGCACGACCACCAATGATGGTGCTCCTTCAGCACTGGGACTGCACGGTCACCAATGACTGTGGTCCTTCAACACTTTCTGACGGGGATTCAGGTGCGGCAGGATGGCAGGCGGAGGGGGTGTGAGCCGTTGGGGGGTCAGTACTTACCAGTGTTAGGCAAAATATGTGTGGCTTCTGACAAGTATCTGGTTTATAATTGTGAATTATCAATGCGCAGGGCTGAAGGAAGCCAAATCGTTTGATGCTAGCGGTCAGGTTGGAATTGACTTAGCACGCTGCCGAGATGGCCTCAGGAAGAGCTATCCTCAGAGCAGGGCTGGAGTGCTGGCGACGCGCCTGCCAGCTTACAGTGTAGGAAGATGGACAAAGCAAACTTGATTGAAGAACATTCCATGCATCCTACTCACGTATGGTGGTAGAAACTAAAAACTTAGGACTCACCTGGTTTTAAAAAAAAGAGAAATAAATCGACTTTCTTAATGTTAGTACAGGCTCGCGTAAAACCGCAGTGGGTTGGGGTACAATCCCCTACTCTGGGGTTTTACGTGTAAGTGAAAAACGGTTAACGCACCCACTGAAGTTTCTGGTACCTTGTGATTGCACATCATTTGAGATACAATTTGTATTTCAGCTGATTTATGTTACAGAGCAATATTCCTTGAAATTGTATATGGTTGAGTATAAATCTTAAGGCGTCGCTAGGGAAATATAGTAGGGAGGATCCTGAGAGGTCTGGATGAAAGAACTACTGCAAGCATTGGCAATTGGGAAAATATCCTGGCTCTGCCACTGCTGTAACAGAGTTGCTAGATACCATGCCCGGCACATGTCACGCCCGTACATGTCCGTCCGGCGCCGGCGACGCCGTCACCGGCCCTCGTCGGAACCGAGTCAGCATTGCCGGGCCGACGCCCGACTCCTGTGACCTGTACCGGCCTTCCGGCCGTGTCTGAGCCAGGGCTGTGGCCAGACCCCCGCGCGGAGACGTTTCTGGACTGTCGAGCCGCGCGGACCTGTCGCTGTCGGCCGCGTGCGTAAATTAACAACTGTATTTCGGCCTCCAAATTGAGAACTGAAAGTCATTGCTGTCGGCCTGGAACATTATTGAGAGTGTCTCTATATATTCACTGTACTTTCTGCACAATATATCGTGCAGAGAAGATATCATTTTTGGCATTCGGAGTTATCGCGACGCGCGGGTCCTCTAGTCTATCACGAGCCAAGAAGAAGGACCTTCACTACAACTGGTACCTGAGTGACCCGGATTCGACTGGTGCCCGTTACTGCGGATTCAACTGGTGGACTTCGTCAACAACGCAGAACTTCAACGCGCCATTCAGCACGGACGGGGAAGGGAATAAGTCTTCCGCACCATTAAGTAAGTCCGAGCAATATCCTAAAATCCTTCCAAAAATACCGCCTCCGATTTTCGACCACGAATAGAACTGTTAAAAATTGCATAATCGTGTCGTATACCTGCTGTGTGCCGAATATTGTACGTGTGATTTATCGTGTGAACTTGGAACTAAACTTGAAACATTTAATTCTCCACAAGGTGAGCGAAAATCTCGAAATTTTGTGAGTAAAAATTTTGTGAAAAATAAAAGTAAAACGTAACGTAATTAAACATGACTGAAATCACCTTTGACAGACTGGCGGACAGCTTCAACAAAATTCGGTTGGAAATGAGGGCACAAGGCATGACGCAAAATATCAAACCTTTTTCTGGGGAGAGTCATAATAAACTGTGCGATTGGATTCGCCAATTGGACCGCATCAGTTTTAGTATGGATGAAGAATACATGCAAATTGTGTGCATGAAAACGCTTTCTGGACCTGCAGTCGAATTCATGCAACGCGTACTTAGTCAACAACGAACTATGACGTGGGCACAAATTAAACAGGTGATGCGAGAGAGATACTCTGACCTTTCGGACCAAAAATGTTCTCAGGAGAGTCTGAGAAAGATGAAACAGCACCATGGCGAATCGGTGAAAATTTTGGAGAGAGACTGCTCGCCCTGGCACGTGAAGCGTACACGGACTTGGCAAATCCAACCACTCAGGAAATTTTGATAGACGTTTTCAATAGAGGCGTGCATAGTAGCTCGTTAGCAAATAAATTATACAGGCAGCAGCTCCGAACTCTGGAGGATGCCATCCAATTTGCAGTAAGCGAGCAGAAAGTAAACAGGGTTATTGAGTTGTGTAGAGGTGTCCAGAAAGAGGAACCAATGGAAGTTGATGAGAGCCATGTGGAAAAAGGAGACGACAGGATAGACAAATTGGAGAAGCTTGTATTGGCGATAGGCCAATCAGTGGAAAAATTAGCGAAAGAACCAGAGACAGTGAAACATTCCAGTAACAGCCATCCTCAGCCTGGACCCCGAGTATTTAGCCCATCACAACGTTTCTCCCGACCGCCGCGAAACTACCCCTCTGGACCCCACTATGGACCCCCTAGGCCACGACCCCCATGGGACCTAGCATGTGGAGAGCACCACCAAACCCAGCCTACCGTTGGACTTCCGACGGCAGACCCATTTGTGTGCGGTGCGACCAAATTGGTCACATAGGTCGGCAGTGCCGCTCCGGCCCAAATCCCCCTAGACAGGCGGGAAACTAAAAAGCTCCGTTGTGAATGACCACCACAATGGAGCTGAAAATAAGCAGGAACAAAAACAGGAACCACAGAGGAAGGAAAGGAAAAATATCAGATGGAAACGAGATCCAGAAAAACGTAAACAAAAACTGGCCCATGTCCAAGAAGTTCGCATCAAGGTGAATACACCTATGGCGTGGCTACGCATAGGCAACCAAAAAGCTTATACGCTAGTGGACACTGGGGCCGATATATCATTGATTTCGAGAAAGTTCTTTGACAAAATCGCGGAGGAAAACATCGTGAAATTTTCAGACGACCGACGAGACTGTATTCCAC
This sequence comes from Imbricaverruca yamaguchii, assembly GCA_034440575.1. Classification (NCBI taxonomy): domain Eukaryota; kingdom Metazoa; phylum Arthropoda; class Thecostraca; family Neoverrucidae; genus Imbricaverruca; species Imbricaverruca yamaguchii. Next base: position 33,718 of record JAOTOL010001607.1, on the reverse strand, counting down.
TGATATCCGCCAGTGGACATCGCCTCAAAAACATTGGAGTCGGAACCTTCATGGTTGAGATGAGCAAATTCCGGAAACCTTTCGAATTTCAGATTGTGGAGGACCTGAAACAGGAATGCATGTTGGGAAATGATTTGTTGACGAAGTTTGGAGCAAAATTGGACTTTGAGAAAAAGGATTTGTGCATTGAAGGCAACATGGTGCCACTGAGACCACAGCGACAGACCAGTGAGCAGGCGAGCTCACTAGTCAGAATCAAAGGACGCATACATATCCCGGCCAACACGGTCGTGGAGTGTCCGGCAGCTGTGAACAGAGTGCAATTAGTGGAACAGACTTGTTTTGTGCGGTCATTGGACAACATCCCACTAATTTCTGAGGAGCCCGGCTTGTTCATAGCCGCAGTGGTAGCCAAACCGGACCGACATAAACGCCTACCGATACGAATTGTGAATACCACTACGAGAGACTTTACCTTGTACCCAGAGCAGGTAATAGCATTCGCTGAGACTATAGCCGACTCGGATTTGGAAAACCTTGTTGACTTGTCCCAAGACATTGACTTGACACCGCCAACCGCACCCTCTGACCCACTCGAGCAAGCCAAACTGACTCACTTGACTGGCACTGACAAAGACAGACTGGAACAGCTGCTACGTGCTAACACTGACTTATTTGCCGCGACTGACGCAGATTTGGGAACGACTGATGTCATCAAAATGGACATTGACACTGGAGAAAACCCACCGATCCGACAAGCTCCTTAGAAAACGCCATTCTCTCAGCGAAAATATGTTGAAGATCAAATTAAAGTAATGCTAGAAGCCGGTATCATTGAAGAATCAGACAGCCCATGGGCGGCTCCGATAGTAATTGTTCGCAAAAAGATGGAAGCAACCGTTTCGCAATATACTTCGGAAAGTTAAACAAGGTGACCAAGAAAAACAGCTACCCACTCCCCCTCATTGAGGACATCCTTGCCTCTTTGGGAGGTGCGAAGTTCTTTTCGTCTTTGGATTTGGAAGCTGGTTATTGGCAAATTCCGATGTCAGAGGAGAGCATCCCAAAAACAGCATTCACGTGTTTTCTAGGCCTGTGGAACTTTCGCAAAATGCCGTTTGGCATCTGTAACGCCCCATCCAAGTTCATGGAATTAATGAATAAGGTGTTGTCTGGAATTCAAAATCAGTTTGCAACTGCCTACATCGATGGCATCATAGTATACTCAAAAACGTTTGACGAACATTTGACTCATCTCGAAGAAGTTTTTAGCCGACTACGCAAAGCAAAGCTGAAGTTGAAGCTTTCTAAATGCGACTTCTTGAAAGAAAAAGTGCAGTACTTGGGACACGTAGTGTCCGCTTCTGGCATCGAGCCAAACCCTGAGAAAGTTGAAGCCATTCAGCATATGGCAGCCCCGATTAATGTCAAGGGAGTCCGCTCATTCATCGGTATGTGTTCACACAACCGACGCTTCATTCCAGGATTTAGCCAAATTGCCGCGCCATTGATTAACCTGACAAAGAAACATGCCATATTCGCCTGGACAGATGATTGCGAAAATGCGTTTGCAACATTAAAACAAAAACTAGCGTCTGCGCCAGTGCTGGCGTACCCTAACATCACGAAAGACTACAAATTATATACGGACGCCTCACAGACAGCTGTTGGAGCAGTTTTGGTACAGGAACATGATGGAAACGAACGAGTGATACAGTACTTATCGAAACAGTTGAACGAAACTCAACAAAAGTGCCCAGTGATCCTCCGCGAGGCCTTCGCAACGGTCTGGTCTGTTCAGAAATTACGCCAATATTTGTTAGGATCGAAATTCACCATTTTGACTGACCACCGTCCGTTGACGTTCCTGAACCTGTCAGAAATGAAGAACCCAATGGTTCAGAGGTGGGCGATCATGCTTTCAGAGCACAACTGTGAAGTGGTATATATCAAAGGAACCAAAAATGTAGTAGCAGATCATCTTAGCAGAATGAGTGAAACCGAACAAAAAGTAAACGTAACCGACACTGATCATGTTCCAATAGGCGACTTTAGGAACACCGAATTCAGAAAACCCGAGGAAGAATTGAGCAGAGAGGAAAAGTTTAAGGATGTAATGGTGAAATGGGAAAACATAGAGGAGCTTCAAAAGGTTGATGAGGACATAGCAAATATTCGAAAAATCATGAATGACAACAATAACGCAGATTATCGAGACCTCGTTTTGCATTATATGGAGTTGGACAGACTCATCTACAAAGTCAGCGACGGACCTCGCTGTGGACCATTTCCAGGCTTACAACTATGTGTGCCTAAATGTCTGAGACAAGAAGTATTGAAGGAGATGCACGAAGGTTTCTTTGCAGGGCACATGGGACTCGCAAAAACTTACGAAAGGCTTAAATTTGGATATTACTGGAACGGAATGTGGAGAGACACAGTGGCCTACCTCAAGGCTTGCGTGCCTTGCACTGGACGCAGGGCCAAGGCAGCACCCGCCCCGATGCAGGAGATGCCAGTACCTCACTATCCCTTTGAAATGATTGCTATTGACACTTGCGGACCGTACCCAGAAACGCAGAAAGGTAACCGCTACGTCATAACGATTATCGACTTGTTTTCCTCGTGGCCTGAAAGTTTTTGCACAGCACGAAAGGACGCTCACACCGTCGCAAAATCCTCATGGAAGAAATCATTCCACGCCACTCATGTCCACGAGTCATCCTCTCTGACTTAGGATCCGAATTCAGAAATGCCGTTGTTGATGAATTGGAAACGTGCTTAAACATTCGCCATATCACAACTAGCGCGTATAGGCCGCAATCTAACGGGCGTTGTGAACGTCATCACCGGTGCCAAAACGACATATTGGCAAAAACAATTAACCCAAATCAAGATGACTGGGATACGAAAATATCTGCAACTCTGGCTGCCTACCGAACGGCAAATATTGGAAGCTCCGGAACCATTTCGCCTTTCTTCACACTGTATGGCAGAGACCCCGTTCTCCCTTTGGACAATTTGCTCCAGCCAAAAGTAAAATATTATGGGGAGGACTAGGTCCCAAAAATGCTGAACAATTTGCATGAAGCTTACAGCCACGTGAAAATGCACATTGTCGAGAGCCATGAGAGGAACCGAGAGTACGCTGACCGAAAAGCCAAACCACGAAACTTCAAAATTGGAGATCCCGTATATTATTATGACACAACCGTACAGCCTGGGACGTCGCCAAAATTATCGCTCCCCTGGAAACCTTACTTTCGGATTATCAAGCAGACTAGCCCAGTAAATTATGTTATTAGGAATCAGATCACCGGTAAGACCCGACTGGTACATGTCCAGAAACTGCGACTAGCGGACCCGAACACAGCCTGGGAAACCACCAAGGATTCAGACGAGCCAGTGAACCAGAAATATCTAGAGAAAACGTCAAAGTTAGACCGTACATCCCCTGAACGAGTGCAGCCTTCTAGGTCAGCCAAACGGGCCGAGGCCGGCCCCGATTACAGTCCCTGTGAGGATTGTCCCATGGACGTATGCAGTCCGCCGAGAACAAAGGATGATGAAACCGCTGAGTTCACAGAGCCCATGCCGGGTTCAGTGCAACCACCCCCGGTCGAGTCTGACCTGCCGGAAAGAGCACCTCTCACCTGGCCAGCGGATGCAACTGAGCAAACACCGGTATCAAGTGATACTGAGCCGGACATTCCTTTGTCTGAACCAGTTCAGAGGAACAAAAGGCCGTTGCCGTCGACCAGTGAGTCTGACGACGATGCCCCACTTTCGGAATTAGTTCAACGAAACAAAAGACCACTCCCCTCTTCGAGCGATTCCGAAGACAATCTACCCCTATCAGAGTTAGCAGAACGCCTAAAACGACCACTGCCCACGTATAGTGATTCAGACCCTGAAAATTCAGTCGCAATTAGCAAAACGTTCGAAGCCCCCGATTAGCGACTCGGAAGATTAAATTCCGCTTTCAGAATTAGCAAAACGCTTGCAGGATTCGACTGGAAGCCCAGTGAGGCCAGTCCCGGAAAAGCGACCTTTGGTGGAATCATCTGATGATGATCGTCCTCCGTGCAAACTTCAAATTCACGATGACTCTGCTACTTCCACCGATTACGAAGCTGATGTCGACCGTGTCGACGTCACGCCTAATAAAGCTAGCGCCTTTGCGAGCTTTGTGGAGATGCAAAATGAATCATTGATGAAACAGATGAAATTACAAATGATGATGTTCCAGTCATTGCCTAAGTAGAAAGCCGAAATGTTGAATTGTTGAAGTATACCTGTGAGTCACTTCAAGTGATTGTGTACGTGTATTGTTGGCGCAGTTACGCCACGTCAGGTGACGTGAGTACGTCATCCTCAGGCATGATAGCCGGTGCCATTAATGTGATGCGTGTAGCACCACCATGACGGAACCCCTTATGGGCATAATGATGTTGATGTGACGTTGTGACGTCACCTATCCTGATGTCTAGTGTGATACAGGTCGTTGATTTTATAAAATGTCGGTGGTCGAAATCATTCTTATCCTACTCTTCCTTGTACTTAAAACCACTTACGGAACTCTGTTTTTGCCATGCGGCGTCTTATATTCAATCCCAGCTGACCGGTAACTTGAAAACACGTAGGATAAATCTATATGCTACATAGCCTCGACAGTGGCCACGAGACGGCAGCCCTGTTGATGTTACCCGACCTCGACATTCCGGTCTCTCGCCTCAGTTGTCAACTGCAGACAAAACGTGGACTCCGCTACCATGTAGCATTAGGACATGCGGCCTTGATCATTCCCGTGGTATTGATACTAGTAGCTGCAACAGGTGTTATCGTGTATTGTCTTCTGAAACGAAAACAGAGTTCTGTTCCCGCCTGTCCCGCAACACAACCTTCAACCCTCCAACCCCTCCCGCTCGGTGAAGACATCATCGTCATCCGCGCTGGCCACGAGCCAGCGGCAACACGATCTGACAATCGGGCGTGACGAGACGGTCACGCCAGTTGCCACAGGACACCGACTGGAGCACGCCACCTCACGCCGACACCGCCGCTGACGACATGGACTTCGGGATCTCTCGCGTGCTCGCTGTCAGACGAGGCAGTACTGACATGGAGTACCTGGTGGAGTGGGACGGATTCCCACCATCAGAGGCGACCTAGGAGGAGGCTGCATACCTCCCAGAGGATCTTCTGTATCGACTGGCGGCCCCAGGTGCGACTCTACCAATGGAAAGGTACGGACCGAAGGGACGGCCGAGACCGCGCAGTCAAAAGCCGCATACGTACAGTCACTATGGTGACTGGTGTGACGCTTGCGGCCGCGTCACCAACCACGGAGCAGACGGCCCCTGTAACTCGACGACCGGAACGGCGCTACCGATCGCCGTTGAGGACCTGATGACCGGAGAGGCGCAGACGAGCGCCGCTGACAACGCAGGCACCTCTGCAGGTGCGACTGGCGGCCTGAGCGATGACTCAGCCGGTGGCGAGCCGGAAACCACTGCGGGTGAGCTGAGGTCTCACCTGCGACGTCACATGGAGCGACGTCACAACCCACCGGATTGTCACCCCGACCAGTGACCCAACCGCGAGTGAGACACCATCGAGCGCTGGACGCGTGGGACGGTCACCCACGTTCCAACGCCCCGAACCAGACTGAACGTTTGCAGGACGCCGACAATGTGAACATCGTGATTGCGCGCGCGAATAGTGATTCCGACTTATACGTGAAATCATTGCAATTAGTATAAGGTGTACTAACATGGACCAGGGCCATGGGTACCCCTTAAAGACCCCTAGACTAACCCGCGTAGGACCTTCAGTTGATCAAAGGAATCCGTTTGTAATTTGTTGCGGTATCATGTATGTTTCTTTATTCTTGTGTGATGTAAACGGCCGTGATTTGTCTAAGTGGAGTTCAGAATTCATCTGTAAATTGACTTCGACCTTTGCGACCTCAGTGTTGTGTTGTAACAGAGTTGCTAGACACGTACTGTTTTAATCGTATAATATCTAACTGTGGGTGTTGTGACCCCGTAAATCAGCCGACCTACCATGCCCGGCACATGTCACGCCCGTACATGTCCGTCCGGCGCCGGCGACGCGGTCACCGGCCCTCGTCGGAACCGAGTCAGCATTTACGGGCCAACGCCCGGCTGCTGTGACCTGTACCGGCCTTCCGGCCGTGTCTGAGCCAGGGCTGTGGCCAGACCCCCGCAGAGAGACGTGTCTGGACTGTCGAGCCGCGCGGACCTGTCGCTGTCGGTCGCGTGCGTAACTTAACAACTGTATTTCGGCCTCCAAATTGAGAACTGAAAGTGATTGCTGTCGGCCTGGAACATTATTGCGAGTGTCTCTATATATTCACTATATTTTCTGCACAATATATCGTGCAGAGAACATATCATTTTTGGCATTCGGAGTTATCGCGACGCGCGGGTCCTCTAGTCTATCACGAGCCAAGAAGGACCTTCACTACACATTTATAAACGTAAAATATGTAGATGACGGCGATGAATTGGAAAGTAACTACGTTAGGGAAAAAATATGGTGAATGCCTATCCTTAGACTGGAAATAGTTTTTTTTTCTCAGTCCTAACTAGTGGCGGATGGGGTGCTATTTATGTTAAGTAGGTGTGTATCCCTTCAAGCGGGCATAGATGCAGCCTGCGAATTATTGGGAAGGCACCCAAGCCACATGTGTTACATGGGATTGGGTGAATGGGGCTGGATATCTCAGGTAGATAGACGTTCATGAGGGTGTAGAATGTTGGTAGATGGACACTTTGAAATTATGGACATGGGCGCCAAACGGCCTGCAGTTAATGTGACCTTAAACCAAAATAACACAAAATATATCAGGAATGTGGTGCTGGTTAGGGTATGAGTGTCTGCAAAAGTTATGGTATCTTCCCTTTACAGACTTAACCTGCATGAGCCCTTGTGGCTTGTATGAATTCCGGTCACTTTATGAATTGATGACTTAGGCTTGTGCTTTCAATCGGTCAGGCTAATATTTGCTTTATTTTGGTGCTTCTATTGTTAAATAGGTTGATGCACATCCCTTTCCAGTCCAGACAGCCCATTCCAGCTCTGATGCATGCTCTCTTCCTTCACAGCCAGGGTTTTGTATACTTTTGAGGGGCCCCATGCCCAGTGTTGGATGTTCACTTCTGAGTCTTGGACTGGGAGTGTATGATTTTTGGGTTCTGTAAAATATCAGTGTATAATGTCAACAAGCCTTATAATAGTGTATAAATTTCCATAAACAAAGGGGTGTATAAATTTGCAGATATAATAGTGCATAAATAACATGGCTAAGTCATACACCACAATTCATTTTTTTAATGCAATACAAAAGTAATGTTTGCCTCATATCGTAGTGAGTGATGTGAAAGGAAGTGCACAATTCCAACCTACTATCCATACGCAAGAAGACACTCACTCAATAATCACCACTTGAATGCTTCTGTAGTGTTCACCTGGTGTAGCACTGGCTGATTAAGTCACAAATATCTTAACCCGCACCGTCTTTCCGGTCAAATCCTCACCCCGTCTTGGGGGGGGTTGAAGACCCCCTCTAAAATCCAAACTAAGCATCGCATGAAAACGAGGTGTCATCGGAAAGCACTCGACGAGTAGGGTCCGGGTCCACCCTCCAAAACAATTTTCCCCCAAAAGTGACGTTACCAGGGGGGCTAGATTTTCACAACTTTTCACAACTTGCAGTATGTTTTTGACTCTGGGAGTTCATTTTGGGGATATATGAGGAAAAAAATGTATTTGGAATGAGAGGACAGCGAAATCGACTAGGGCTATAATTTGTTCGGGCCCAAAAAAATAAAAATGTATTCTTTTAACTTCAAAATTGAGTTTTCAAGTTTTTTTTTTAAATTTTCCTTTTCCAATGGGTAGAGCAGTCGGACGGGGGGGGGGGGGGTGAAGACCCCCCGAGATGGGACGGGTTAATTTGGAATCCAGTACCAATCAGCTCAAAAACACAAACACCTTCAGATCATCTGCACCTATCTGAGATCTGGTAATGACCACAATCAAATCATTTTATTGTACAAAATGCCAACAAAGTCCACCCTGTCCGTGACCTCTTGTGAAATTAGCAAAGAATGTAGTTTTAGCCAACTTTCTGAGCAATGGTAGAGAAAATGTAAACCAAGTTTATGAATCCATACCTAATATTCGTGGCATGCTCACACTGCACAACTAATAAATATTCAGAACACACCCAATGAGTATGATGCTCATGCACCAACTGATTTGTTACTTGCCATCTACTTTGATATGGGTTTTGGAATATACAATGCTTGAAGGAAAATTGTACTAAAACAATCCATTTATAATCGTTTTATTCTCACCACCAAGAACACTGCAAAACCTACCACCTATGATCAATGACAGAAATGGCACAGGAAATTATGTACCAGTGAGCATGCCACGGTGGGAGACTGGCCTAAAAAGGCTTAAAATTGAAATGTGATAAACCAATCCTGGGAAAATTAAAGAAATTACGTGTTTTCTCAATTCTCATGAATACAAAATATGTAGGCCGATCAAATTAAATTCGCAATCAATTTGATTTTCTGCTACGTGGGAAAACCTCAGTGACTGGGTTAGAAAAACAGTATTTGTGGCACAAGTGTGTGGCATTCTGAACCAATGCATGCCATAAAACCAAGACACTGCAATTTCTGGTTATATCTTTGTCTATTTTGCCACGGAGTCTAGAGCAGGTTCGGAGAATGTTTTGGACAGTTGTGGATAATCTTTGAAGTTAAATTTCAGTTCATATCTTTTGTATATATGGCATAGGACTGCTTCGAACTTCATGCATAGGTTTTTTGTGTATGTCAATCGAGGAACACGTCCCATTCTTTAAGGAATGGGAACGTGTTCAGTAAAAAAAAATGTTTAAAGTCCGGAAGGACCAGAAAAACAGGAAGTGATACTAGTAACCACTGTAGTGTGGTGTCGGCCGACATGAGCAATTAGGCTTGATTGGGTTGTTGACTTGCACCATTATCTTAAACATATTCAATGCTATTAGGAAGCATGTGAATCCCAACTTTAGCTTTCATTCTATATGTTGGTAGGCTGTCATTCTTCAATTATCATGGGCTTCTTCAATTATCATTCAATTATATATTAATTATCATCTTCTGTTCTGCTCCGTGGATTCTCTTTGAATGTTTCTGCAGCTCTGATGATCACCTGAAATAACAAATGTACATTTTCTGAATGATGTGACCAAGTTGTGTCAAGGGCCCCAAAGTGGTTATCCAAGATGATTACTAGAACTACAGTTGATCTCATTCTTACTGTAAGCCATAGGTCACCATATAGGTCATGGTTCATGCTGAACATACATGAACAGAGAAAATGCTACTCAGGCAATGTTCACAATTATCACCATTTGATAGTGGCAGAACTAGCTGGGTGTGCTTGTAATATATTAGCTCTTTATCTGATATTTGGCAGTGCAAGGAGTGGATTTTTCGGGGGAGTGTATAATTCTTTGGATGGGCAAATGTCCAAAGAAGGCCATTTTTCAATGCTGCCCATGCCCTCTCAATGGTGGTTTTGCCACTAACCATTTCAACTTTTAGGATCAGACACTATGGAGTGTGCACCTCCCCCACCCCCAATCAATTTGAGCTTGCCATTGCTTTTATGCATTGTGCTCTGTCCCAATAGGTTTCAGATATCAACACATGTGTTCACAGCCCTTGTCAAACAAACTGGTGCCATTGTTCATTTCCTGGGACCATTTTCTGTACAACCTGTTATGTGTTTTAATTTTTCCTCTGTTATATCTATTCTCATACCTCCACAAAATCAATGTCAATGATGAGCAATCCATGGACAAATTTCACATAGCTGATCATACCATCGAAATGTAATAGTAACAGTGCATGCTCCATCGCACCTGGTTTGCTTATGCTACCTTGTTTATTTGGCTGAACTTCTTATTTTGCTGTGCTTAGTTGTGCCGTGTATGCAGCATACACAAATACATGTGTGGATCATCCAGATAATGATTTACCCATCTATTTGGTGACTATCCCCAAGGTTTTGTATAGTACTGTTCTGTACCCATGACACATAAGGAAACACTAGGCTTTCCAAAATGCATGATGGGCATGCATATCATATATCCAGCTATACAAGAACACGTCATAATGACATCCTTTTGCATCATTGCAACCTGCTATACTAAAGCAATGTTCAGATTATCATAGGTTGCCATGCAAATTATAATTCAGACAGGATTAAAAAAATACTAGCAAAACATATGTTGGCAATACATATACATGCTCCCACCCCTGAACCATGCTGACAAATCTTGAGCACCATCACAGTGCAATTCATTATCAAATATCATGGCAAATTTGTGCTTGAGGACATTAAAAAACAAGCATTTTTTCCCAAGTGCTCAGTTTTCAGTTTGGAAACAAAAAAATCAAATGTTTCTGGAGAGGATAATATTATGGGTGCTGATCATCCAGAAACAGCTGTTTTACTAATCCTGACACTGCTCCATGCGTGGAATTTCAACAACAGTTCGTGCTTTAGTGCCACATATAGAAATGGCTTAACAACACCTAGCTTTCACAAACTCAATATTGGTGCATGGAATGAAATGCATGGAAAAGCACCACCCAGAAACCACAATGCCATGGAAAAGTACCACCTAAAATTTTTGCATGATACCAGAAAATTAAACTGGCTAGTGCCTTACAGATAATCATACACCACAGTGAGCCACCCAACTAATCTTTCAGCAGCGCAAAATTACGCGCCTAGATCGCGACCCTAATCTTGCGGTCGCTCGCGGTCGGTGGTACAGCGACCGCAGGAACCGCGGCGGCCGCAGACAGCCGCAGACAGTGTGACGTCATCCTGCTCACTGCTGATTGGCCGCGGACAAACTCCACCCCTTTGACCGCGAGAGACTCGGCGGCCGCAGACAGCCGCAAGCCCCGTGAACAGAGCCCCGGGCGCGCTTGTCGCGTGCGCATGCTTCAGAGTTCTTGAATGGCATCAGGAACCTACCTGTTTTCTTTCTTTACTGAGGTTCCCCCTGATGAGGCATTAACATTGCGTCTGACGCCTAACGTAATTATGTGACTTCACCAGTTGGACGATTTTCCTCGTTCGTGAGGAAGCTGAATAAACATAAACATACACATCGTCAATACAAACTCAGCATTTTTGAGATCTGAGAATATAGTGCGCAAAATCCGATAAGTTTTTAGTTGGGGGGAGGGGGTCGTGCGTTGGCCCTTGGCCCCTTCCCCCAATGTTTTTCAAAAATCGACACCCCTGGAAGAAACCGATTGTTTAGCTTTCTGATACTGCATAGCAAGCCACTTCGAGTGACGCCCGTTAGATGGAAATTGAAGTTATAGCAGCCGCACCTCGAGTTCGGCCAATATCGCCTCCCTATCGCCATCCAATAAATCGAGCTAACCTTTGACCTAGAAGTTTGACCACGACATGTACCAATTTGAAATGTTGCTACATGGTTCACCACAGGCTATCGCCTGATACCAGATTCAGACGGGCGTGGTCGAAAACTAAATAAAAACGGGAGGCAACCGAATAAACCAGTTTGCGTTGGACCTTGGCTGTTAAAGTGCGAGACATATGTAGTTCCTTCCAGCATGTTCAGTGCAATAAAAAGCATTTGTGGTAATTGGTTCGAATGATTGGAAACCCGTTGCTGAATCTCGATGCGAACACAAAACTCGCTCTGGCAAATTCGTACGAATACAACGCTAATGAATTTCGTATTCGTAATTTATTTTCATTTTCGGCAAATTCGTACGAGTACGGGAATGGAACGTAAGACCAAATCCTTGCGATAATGCAAATTTGTTGCCTAGCAAAGGGAAATTTCCTGCCCGAGCGAAAAAAGAAAAATGATCAAGGTTCATTTTGTTCAAGAATGGGTTGGAAGCAGACATTTCTAACGCTTGCCTATTTACCATTCGGTTATTTTCTCAGTGACAGATAACCTGCGAAGCTCGTTGAGTGAGTAGGTCGGCTTCTATCATTTTTGGTGATTCCCTTGTATATATATGTATATATATATATATATACATATATATATATATATATATATATATATATATATATATATATATATATATATATATATATATATATATATATATATACCGAAGTGACACCGATGCCCATATGCGTACAATACTACGATTTACATAGTTCAGTCCTTTCAGACTCCGAAGAACATATTCCACATAGCACAAAATACCAGTATATATACATATATTGTTACTTAAAAAATGATCACGAATAATTTTGCGGCGATGTTTCTCCGGTAATTGAGGCTGGGGGAGGGGGCATGGAAAAAATGAGTGGGACAAATCGGCACTTTTCCGAAATTGGGGAGGGACATGTTCCTTCAGTCCGCCAGTGGTTACACCCATGCGTACATGCGTACAGTATTACCATTTACACCGTTCAGACCGTTCAGACTCGGAAAAACATGTCCTCCATAGCACAAAATGCCAATATATATTTTCTTAAGTCGCAGCACCTCAAGGACATAAGACAGACGGGGAGTTCCTGATTAGCGTCTGACGCGTAGCAAAGGCCATCAATGCCGACGTCAGCACGCGGCCGTCGTCCATCCTCGGTACGGCAGCCCGATCACCAAAATCGGGTGATCTAATGAAGACTGTCACCAGCAGCAGAAGCATATAGACTGCGAAGAAAAGGTACGGATATCACATGCTGCTGATAAAGATAGATGTAACGCAATGGCCGGAATATCACTCAAGCCATGCCAGCGCCAGATATAAGGACGGTAGTCTGGTATTTTAGCACGCATATTAAGCCGCTCGCTTGGTTTCGGCAGTCATATTATACTTGCACATGTACGGGATGGTGTGACTTTGGCTCGTGTTCTCAGTCGTCCGTTTTCCCTGTAGAGAACATTAACATCCACGCAATTTTAGAAATAACCAAAAGCATCCCACTAATCAGCACGGGTCTGTGGTACTCTGAAAAGCCCAGCTCGTATAGACAGACAACAATCGTTGGTATTAGCATTGGAATCCCAGGCTTGAGAGGAGACATTTGCTATTCCACGGTTGTCCTGAATGACTTCGAAATTAATACAGAAGGGAGGCTGGAACGTCGCAGAACCCTATATGAATATGGAAGCTACCTGAACAGAAAATTAGCTTCATTTATGGTTATATAACTATTGGTTCGTTAATGCAATCACGGCTGGCGATTCGGCGTGTGGCCTTTGCTTTAGTAACTCGCGCGTACATTCACCCCGTGGGACGCACACACATGCACAGACACACATACATTTACATACATACATACATATATACTTATAAAAATATACACACATACATACATACGTACACACACATACATACATACATATACATACCTATATATGCATACGTACATACACGTATTCATATCCATATATATAAATATATGTTGGTGCGTTCTTTGATATTTGTTTTGACAATGCTACACGTCTTACCTATATTGGTACAAAGGCGCGAACTGGGAACAATGGCCTCAACTGAACCAAGATACCCACCTGACCTCACCGACCCCGACTGGCGCAATCACAAGACTGCGGGTAAGAAAAAACAGTACAGCGACTGCCCGTGGCCCGACACTCTTGCCTACACAAGAAAAGCCACGGCTATCTAAGTACTAATATAAAACAATTCCTCTCTATCACGTGGACATTTCCGGTCACACTGTATATATCTCCATAGGAATCTTTAATAACAATGCCTATTAAAGTTCCGATAGTTTAATAACAATTCCTACTAAATTCACTTCCCCTCTTAATAACAATACCTATGAAACTCTTTCGCAGATATGATGGCCTATCAAGAATGTATGGTGCTATGACTACAATAACAAACAATTAACCTTGACGTCGAATGAGAATGATCGGGAAATTGCGTGGTACATTGTAGGTTCCGGAATTTGAATGGACGTTGTAGGCTACACGAGGTTGAATTGAATTGAATGCACTGGATTGAACCGACTTGGAGAAGCAGTTGGAGTGGATTTTGTTCGATCGTCGTTCTAAGGTAAAATTAATCTTACAGTATTGAAAGTGAGAAAGGTGCTGTTTACTTCAGGTAAGCTTATATAGGCGAAGGGGTGTTATTGGAGTTTAGGTTATCTAAGAGGCAAATTATACACGCGTTTTATCTCCATGGAGCATACAAAGAGATTGGGTTTGGTTAAGTTAGGTTAGGCTAGGTTATGGACATGGGATTGGATTAGGTTTGTCCAAGTAAAATATCTTGTGATAAAAAATCTTCAGAAATATAAAATTAAACAATGTTTCTTGAATGGAAGGTTAGGCCAGTTTATGTTATGTTGTAACATTTTTATTTTTCTGCATTTCTTTCGTTTGCCAAGTTAGAGCTGCAAACATTTCACATGCTTTAATGGGATGGTGCAGGCTGCAGCACATTTGTCTGGTCCTCACTGGTGTTGTCATACTTACTAGCACCAGTATGGCAATCAGATTGATTTACAAAGCCATAATACCAGAATAAACTTCTGATATTGAACTTCTGGTATTAAACTAACTTCCAGGTTGAAAGTTGTGTCACATCAGAAGTTTGAGTTAGATTCCAAAAATTGGAAGGGAACAATGTAACCTAGATAGGAACCTAACATAGCCCAGCATAACCTAACTTACCTAGGTAGGTACATACATAGGGGTACCTACCTAGCATAACCTAGCTTAGCTTTTCAACTTTTGGAAAGCAACTTGCAATTTTTGGAAGCTAACTTCTGAATTTGAAATTATAAACTTTGGAAAATAGGAACACTTCATCTGGGCTGTTTTAAAAGTTGACTTCTAATGTTTGGAAGTTAATCAAAGAGGCCAGATGTATCCTCGTTAATCTGTCAAAAAACCAAGTGGGCTGTTTCTATCCTCATATGAACCTAAAGGGCCATTTCTATCCTTGCAGAGATGTTTTGATGGACTGAAAGAAGGGTGTTGACCCTAGGTCAAATCAGAGGAGTGGGTCTTGAAGGAAAAAGATCAATCTATCTGAAAATGTCAACCTAACCCAGGTTAAGCATGCCTAAAGTACACTTCAGATGCTCTGAAGTTGGGTAAAAAGTGACTTCGGAGACTGCAACATCCAGATAACACCAGAATCTCTAGAATCAAGTGGACCAAATCTATCCTCTGACACACTTTTTGGCTTGTGATGCGTTATCCATCCATAATCTTTGATAAAGATACTTTTTGTAAAAGATGCAGCTACTCTTGGCACATCTAGTGATGCTATTATGGCTAGGTTAGCTTTTTAACTTTTTTGGATATGTTGTGTTGAATATGAAAAATGAATGCCCACAAGTTAAAAACATTAGAAAAACATGTTTCTGTTAGTTTTTCTGAAGTTTTTTTTAACATGGTCCTATTAGCTTGGGTCCTCTAGGTAGGTTAGGTTCACAAGAAGATGCAAATGTTGATATTTATCAATGCTTTGGATACCTTTCAAAATTGTCAAAATTTGATTTTTTTCTCAAAAGTTCTTTGTATATTTTTTCCTCTAATTTTCATGCATTGCCTAGGCATGTGCAAATCGTGCACTCTACATTTTTGCACCTGGGGAGTGAAATTCATCAATCCAAAGCATTTCTCCCAAAGCTGCTTAGTTTTTGGAATTTTTAATGCCTGCTTGTGTTATTCTACCAAACTAATTGTTCTAACCAGTTGTATTAGACGTAGAGTAACTTGCTGATCATGAATCTGCCCTTAGCTAAGAAATCGGACAACAACTTTTTGAGTTATAACTATTCAAGTTAACCTAGCCTAATCCCAAAAAAGGATTGAAATTTTGAAGAACTGTAAGTTCCCTAATATTTAATTTCCCTAATATTTATGCCTGGAGGGAAATTTACACATCTATGGATAGATCTCCTCCACGTCTATCTACTGCATACAAGAAATCGTCATTTCCCCCATGGCTATGGTATAAAATGTTTGGAAACTTGGATTTTAAGATTAAGAAAAGTTCAAAATTTTAAAAACTGTTTTTGTCAAGTAAATTGATGTACAAGAGAAGTATAAAAAATAAACTTTGAATTTCTTTTGATGGTCAAAAATTAGCAATGAAAAAATATTTATATTTTTAGTAAGTTTTTGGCAAAAATTCATACAGTGAGATCATTGGTAAAAGTACCACACATCAATTCTCTATCAAAGTGCTATCTCGAAAGTTTCCTGAAACACATGTATTTCAACCTAGAAACACTTATATGCACCCATGTTTTTGACGAAAATTGGCCAAAAACATGGGTTAAGATTTTCACCCATAGTTCGTTCTTGGTACATGCAAATTGAACGTTTCTGATACTGTTCGATGGACAATTGATGCCTGCTCCTTTTCATAATGCATTATCTGTGAAAAAGTAAGAACTGTAAAAAGGTACTTTAAAAAAATCAAACATGCTTTAATATTTTTAGATCTTGCAGGGGAAATATTACTTTTTCTGGTATGTGTTAGAGGAGGAAATGTGTTCAGAATTGATGGAGGTACAAAGTGTTTGAATCCCAGAGACCTGCTCATTATTTTTTTATTCCAGCTTTTGTGAACCACTCAAAATTTTAAGTTCGAGAAATGCATTTTTTGAAATTTTTAGTTATTTTTTCGGATTTAGCCCCTTACGGTGAGCACATAGGTGTTAAGACTGTGTGTGTAGAACACTAATTTAGCCATCCAGGGCGAATCTGGGAAAAGCAGAAACAAGTGTCTGCAACATTTTCCAAGATTTTCCAACTTTTTTGTTTGACATAATTTCCTAGTACAAGTCAATTTTTCCAGACGTGCCTCAACGCACTGACCTCAGAAGTGCCTTTTATTTCACTCTAGCTCTGCAACCTTTTTGAGATGTGACCAAAACAATTCTGAATTTTCCTCATGTTTGACCATGTTTAAGGGGGAGGCTTACAGAGATGGGGGGTATGAGTATTTAGTAAAAGATGCCCTGATCGATTCTCTATCACACACATCCCTTGATCTTGGTCGGTATCTGTGACCGATAAGGAGTTATTCGCGTTATACAAAAGACCTAACTCATTTGAAAACACCTAACTTTTTTTTACAGATGCTCATATCTCGAAAAGTTCTCGATGGATTTGCAATTTTCGTACACCAGTCGACGCACCGTGCAAAATAGGTCCTGTGACATCCAACTAGAAAGTGTTAAAATAGTTTTTAAAGTTTTCTGGGGTCACACCCTTCTCTCCTTGGTTTAACATGGGAAAATTTCGAATGAGCTTCGCGAGCTCTATTCACTCTGTAGAAAGATTTCTGATATCTCGAAGAACTTAGCCTGTAGAGGTACTTGAAATTTTGATTTTTGGGGAAAATTATAAGCTCACTCACCCCTTACCTATGACTGATGGCCTACTACATGGCACGGATGAAATCATGCCCCATTCATTGGTTTTCGCGTGGTGTACGAATATTGAAATTCTGTCGGTAACTTAGTCCTCAATCATGATTCTAGCGGGGTACGACCTGCCGTTGGCTTAACACAGACCCCCCCATTTTCGAATGTTGAGAGCTTAATCACTTTTAAAGGTACCGGTGGATTTCTAAGTACCAAATTATGAAGTAACTCCTTAAAAGGAAACGATTTTCCAGAATCAAACTTTAAAAAGCTGGTCTTAGCTTTTTGGGCACCGTGCTTAAAATTTCCAAAATGATACTTTTTTCTTATAATTTTTGTCGGATGCACGGTACCAAAAAAACTAATTCCAAGAAGATTTGTATTCCTAAGGCCAAAATTCGAACTTCCAGAGCTCCAAGTACAAATGGTCCATTTGGTTTTTGGCGAATTTGGTGGTCGAATAACTAAGCAAGTTATCGGCGTAAAGTGGTTCTGGTTTTTTAGGTAGGTAGCCCTAATGGGGGGCAATCTGTGTACATAACTTATATTTCGCTGAAATGTCAGCAACAATACGAAAAAGGCGTTAGAAAATTGCCCATTGACTTAAAGGCTAAAGTTTTTTTTAAAGTTTTTTTTTCAGCCCCTTTAAGTCCGATTTTGGATTTTCAAAAAACAAAAGAGTCCCCATTCCATCCTGTATCTGATATTTTTTATCGAAGAAAATCGGTTCGGTAGTATTCACTCTGTGCAGCAGTGTACTTTCATGTTTTGCCTTGAGCTTCAGTATCTTGTCGGAGTCATAGATACCTACCAGGAAATGTTGAAAAACTTTACTCTTGCTAACTTCTGAAATATTTGACCTAACCTAGGGTCAGAATTGAATACGTTTTTTCCCTAGATCAAAATTTTAACCTAGGACTTTCAGATCGATGAGAAACCGACTCTTCGTGTTATTTCAATTTCACCAAAAAGTCGAAAAAGGTCTACTTGCAAAGTCTATCAAGGGAAAACTTACCGGTGAAAATTTAATTTTATACATGGATCGTGCTCAAAATGCATAATGACTAAGTAGGTTTAAATCACTCCAAACATGTTTTATTTCATGCCAAAGTCGAGGATACATATTTAAAAAAATGTAATCCGAGTTGTTGCTGGGGTGACGAGGAGCCAGGGTTCTATTGCTAAGCAGAGCTTGTTGCGTGAACCTTGGCCCCACCACCCGATCCATGAACTCCAGCTCAACAGCAGAATTTAGACCGAAAGTTTAACATGCCACCAATGCACTGACTCGGCCACCCATTAGCTCGTCCCCTGCCTTATCGGGCCAGCTGCCAACTGACACTCTCGGCTGGGGGGCTATATGGTCCCGGACACGTTTTGCGAGGATATAAATGGTCCCGAAAAGGATACATTTTGTCCATTTGATTTAGTTAGGTCAATTTCCAATTTGTAAATTATGAAAGTTGGAAGTTGCAAACTTTGGAAGATAGAAATGTGCCCTGCCCCCACACTGCTACCAGTAGTTTTCTCAATTTGACTTGCTTGCTGATATTCCTGGTTCAATTCAAAGTCTTCAAGATCTACATATAACACATAGATCATGAATATATAGAATTACTAACTTGAATGAGTAGACTTTCTCCAAAACAAAATTATACTATGACACCGTCAAATTTTTTTTTCACACATTGCTATTTGCCATTAGTGGAATAACATTGTAAAGAACATCTGACCTTGATAAAATAAATTTTGGTATTTGTGTGGTTGCAAATGTTCAGTGTCAAAATTCATGTGAAATTAAGCCAGAAGCATGATGTTTTTCGCTTGAAAGTGTTGAATCAGTTGCATGAAGCATTAGTTTTGTTCTTTATCACATCTGTGACACACCAGGTAGAGATTATATCATGTTGTTCACTATATTTGAACAGTGCACATTGTGATAGTGTAATTCTTTACCCACTGAAAAGTAATCATCTGCAGAGAAAGTGAGTGGTTGCATCACCTTAATCATGGTGATGCACATCATATTTTATAAACCTAAAGACTCCAAGATTACCTTCAACTGCAAGAATAACACTTTCCCTCAAGATGCAAGAAATAAATCATGAAAACTGTGCTGAAGCTATTTATTAGATGCTTAGGTAGGTAGGTACTATGAATGTAGTATGCAGATGATGGAATTATTGCAAGTTATGGTTTATTTTGTAATATGCGACTTGTTAGCATTGCAAATATCATAAACTTGTAGTTTAAAGCAATGAGTTCTTGAACTTCACCCTCAAATGTAATGCTTACAGAGGTGGTCAACATTCAGACTGTGAAGTATGGCAAATGGCTCAATGATGTGCACCAGTAGCAGACAAAATCTGCACTGTGAAGCATCAGAAAGGGAGAAATGCAATAAAAAAGCAAATGCAAAAACACCATGAGGAAGAATGTTGAGAGGCCTTCAGGTGTTTTTTTTCTTCTACATAAGCATATTTTTACAACATCAAACCAATACATACATTCATGCACAACATGACTGAAGCATAAACATCATGCACTTCCCACTCCACTATTTCAAACCACATGGGACACTGAACTGAATTTGGCAGTAGGGAAATTTGTTAAGCAGTAATCAAATTTGACATTTATTAACTCAGATAAATGTGGAGCACTCTGTTTGGTGTTTCTGTTTTCTCCTATTGTTGTGATTTTGTTCTTGTGATTTTTGTAGCCATGTGTGAATTGTCAGTGGGTTGTCAGCCCACCAGCACCAGGTACCTGTCCCCACACCAGCTGCACCACTGGCCACCCTCACTGCAATGACAAGGTCCTGTTGAAAGTGCCATTCTTTTGGGGCAAGTAGCCTAGGGGTAAGTTGCTCGTCTCACAATCCAAAGGTTGTGGGCTTGAGTCTCACCTGTCGCTACTCTTCGCCCGCGACCAATCGGCATAAGAGATTGGCGACGCTACATGACTCAACGGTTGATGTGTAGTAAAACCAATAACCAACCAATGTGCCATTCTTTGTAATCTGGGTTGACGTGATGCAAGCACTCATTTCCTCTGTAAATTCATGCTTTTCAGATTGCAGGTAAACTAACACCAAAAATGGATTGGAGCTAGGTAGTATGACATAAAAAGTAATGTTCAGAAGAAAAAACAACCTAAGAACCTAACCTAACATAGGATCTGTTCCTGTGGCTCCACCGGAAGGAACTCTGGAGATCGGTTGAGGCTGGTGGAGACCTGCCCACAGGAATGACCGGTGGAGAAATCAGCTGACAGCGATGTGAATTCCGCGATGAAAAGGAAGCGTTTGGTGCTGTATCTGATGCTGTTTTAAAATTGCTCCTTAAATGTTTGTGCAGATGATCGCACAATGTATGTAGTCTGACTTCTAATACAATGTCACAAAATTGTCTTTATTTATGGCAATGTAGGTCCCCTCAGGGGATTGCAGAGAGAACAGATGTTCTTTTGGCCTATGGGATGAACCTCTTCCTCTCGGTTGAGCACTAGGCATCGTCTTCCCTGTTTTGCGGTCGGTTTCAGCTTGCCTTTTTAATGTACAGCATGTAATCTGGTGTCTGGACCTGCCGGGCCACCTGGCCCAGAGACGCTTCTCTACCCGATGCTAGCTATTCCACATCTAAACTTGCTCGACCTCGTCGATCGGGCTCGAGTGAAATCCGAGCTGCCGCCGCATTTCGGCAGTTGCAGCATGGGGATTGCGGCGGATCCCGCCGGTAAAATAACATCTTCCCCTTCGGACGAATGACGTAGATAAATGGGCACAAAAAGGATGTTATGTAGTCTACATCAGTTACTTCGATTATTGTTCATAGTTGTAATCTTCATATTTCCTTTGCGTAGGATGATCCTGGTATTCAGTTGATGCATGAAGATGAGATTCATATGACTGAGGACGTTGTTTACGCGCAAATATATGAAAGAAATGCGCCGTGATTGAGCTCCACTGAAAAATCACAATTGGATCCTGGGTGTGTTCCCGTGGCTCCACTAACCTCCACAAACCTTCACTGGTCATTCCATCGCAAACCCAGTGGAGATTTTTCCTCCACCAACCTTCCACCAGTGGAGCAAAAGCTCCACCAGCTGAGAAGTAGGGTCAATTTGTGATTTTTCAGTGGAGAACAGGGGATAAAATATACTGCTTTCCATTTGTTTGGCTAATATGTGAGTGAAGTCAGTCACAACACTATTTGGTTGCATCTTAGATGGCAGTTGCTCTTCACTGGATATGCCTGCAATTTTTGGAAGTGTGCCCTGTTTCACCAGACTTTTGGAAGTGTTACATGTCATCGCTATGTTTCAGCCAATGCAGGTATTCTATGTGGGAAGGATTGAAACCATGTGAAGAGGTTGGAAAGTAAATGTGGAATCTGTTGAGGAAGTAAGGAAGTTGGAAAAGTACAGACAATGCAAGGAAGAGTGAAGTGTATGGGGAGAAGCTGAGGCAGCATAGAGAAGTGAGGAATATGGATAAGATGAGGATTTGGTAAATTAAGGATAAGTTTGGAGCAGAATTGAGCAGAATAGTAAGGAAATGAGGAGTCTGATAAGAATTGATCTGGTCCAGGAAAGAAACTGGAGGTTAAGAAGGAAATGATGATTCTATGGAGGAAGCTTTAATCTGATTTGATTCAGAGACTGCAAGAATATATTTTGCACAGAAGTGAGTGCTTGGATGATAATGCGTAACATAGATATTGTTGGAAATATAGTTTTTTGGCGAAGTTGAACATCTAAGGAACTGGCGAGGGATGTGGCGATGAATTGGGAAGTCTATGGAGTTATTGAGAAGTCTGATGCAGTCAAAATGTTTCTTTTTGTTTACCTATCATAACATGAATGCTTAGCCAAATCCGACATGATCTTGCCATTTCTTTCCTTTGGTTCAAATCCTCTCCCTATACTACCCACTTTGCTGTGCCCCACTTTTTCGATGTGTAGCCAGTTCCACTCTATGCTCTCCATTTACTTTCCAGGTTCTCCATTTTCTCAATGGAACTCCTTTATTCCAAACCACTTTTGATTCTCACCAAACTTCTCTTGTCAGACCCATAGATTTAGAACATACTCCTCACAGCATTGTGAGGTCTTCACGTCTTTCCAATACGTCCTCTTTGGTAGCTCAGTGGTTCAGCTGAGCATCTGGCAAGCCAGACGTACAGGATTCGATTCCCCGCAGTGCCCGGCCTTCCTGCCAGGGTGAGGGGCGGGCGACGTCATACGGCCTCGGCCAGCTGAGTGCGTCGTAGAGCCACAATCCAATCTAACCCAATACGTCCTGGTAATTCCTAGGCCGAACATACCCTTTGCCAGGATCCTCACTGACACCTGCTACAATCTCTACATCTTCATATGCTGCTCACCTTCACCCAGTGTTAAATTATTCGTAAAATAAATTGGAATTTACCACTTTCTGAACACTCAATTGACATCCTGCTCCAAGAAGTAACGACATCCTGCTTCTTGATGCGTGTTTAAGCGAAGTCCTTGAGTCTCCTTTCTAACATTACCTCGTTTGCTATTTATTAATTTTTATCGCTATCTCGAATATAGCTCTTCCCTAACATTTGAATTTCAAAACAAACCTGATGACGGTACAAACATCGGCTCAAATTTAGGTCTGAAAGACATCAAAGGCACTTGACATGACACTGATTCCATGCCAAATTTCGTCATCCTACTGTGCTCCTTTCGACATCTCACGCCTAATGAAAAACCAATATTTTAACACTGCCTTCACCTCATTATTTATTTGCTCACCAGAATCTTGTGAGTAGCAGTAGCTCGGTCGGTAGGTCGTTCGACCCTTCCTGGTAAGATCATGGGTTGAATCCCACGGCCGGCGAGATTACCACGTCCACCCGCGGCCGATCGGCGCGAAAGCATGGTGGCGCTATATGCCGGAGTTGATGCATCGGAAAATAACGCAGGACTTCCCCTGACTGTGTCCTTCCTACATCCATCACTTCTACCTTGGACTCTCCATGGTGGAACTATCTTGACGGGCAATGTTTAGAGCAACTCTAAATGTATTATGTTCACAAAATCTAGATCTGCACCAGACAAATTTGGGAGAAGCAAGGCCATCTATGTCATTAATCTTGGAGAGAACCAGAATAATCGGTGCTAATGGTAGTGATAGCCACAGTTGCAGTCCCCTGAAGATCCTTTATTCTCCATAAAAGGTAGAAGAAATGTAGGACTACTATTTGGTCTCATCCCCACATCTTCCATGGGGATACAGTGTTTATCTAAATATAATGTAGTAGGCAGATGGAGCACTGCTGAAAACCGATACCAATTACATCAAAATGTAAAGTGCATGGTTTCGTCTTTATATACATCCTTCTTAATTTGTATGTTTATTTCTTGTCATACATTCGAAAAGAAATCCTTTTCCAAATTAGATTGACCACAACCAAAAAACAGGCAATGCACTTCCATTCCGAAATCCTCAGAATTCAGTGTGACCGTGGACTTTTGTTGAACAAACTGCCAACTGCCAATGGAAAATACGGAAATGATACTCTATGCTATGTTGCTTTTGGTATTCTTGTTGCTTGCTTTTCACTTCTATCATATTTGTGCGCAAATCTGGTGGGCTTGAACAGGTTTTTTCGTTGGTGTTACAAGATGAAGGATATGCACACACTAGGACCAGTTAGCATCAAATAGCTGAATTTATTGGTACCAGAAGGGGAATTCAGTGGCTCTTGTTGGTGTATCTTACATGGTGTGTATTGGTTATAGACGTGTGTTTCTTGCGTGCATTACTTGCCACCAAACTTCCACTGTGTGCGATTTAGATATTTTAGTAATCTTTAGCTCACGAAATGTTTAATCATGCAAGCTACATATATATATATATATATATATATATATATATATATATAGTATATATATATATATATATATATATATATACATATATATATGCATATATATATATATATATATATATAGCTTACATGATTAAACATTTCGTGAGCTAAAGATTACTAATCTTTTATATATATATATATATATATATATATATGTATATATGCATATGCATATGAGTAACATGCAATGTGCAGTAATGAGTAACATATAAAGACAGCACGTTGAGGCCAATGCTGTTCTTTCTGAGTAGCTTCGTTTATATCCGGTAAGTTACGCTTGTTTCCTGTCGTCCGATGGATCTTATCGGTAACTTGCAGTTGTCGTACCCGACTGACCTCGCTGTACCCTCGGTGCCGGCTGTTCGCAGATGTACAGTTTTGAGGGCGAATACAGGCGACGGCCGCAGGTGCGACTGGGCGGGCTGAGCGGGACTGACACCCGCGAGACGGCCATTCGGCGCGCGCAGGCGGAGCGCAGCCGCCGCCGCCAGACGGAGCTGCACGAGCGCTGCGCCGTCCGGCTGCAGGCGTTCGTACGCGGCTGCGGGCGGCGCGCGCAGCTGCGGCGCCAGCTGCGCGCCGAGTACGACTCGTTGTGGGCGAGCGGCAGCTGCGAGTCGGCCGGCAGCGAGCCGCCACCGCCGCCGCCGAGCCTGCCGCTGGTGCGCCACCTGGCCGCGCGAGCTGTGCTGGTTCTACCGCGCCGAGGACGAGGCCGACTGGGCGCGTCTGGTGGTGCTCTGCCAGCTGCTGCTGCGGCACCCGCCGCTGTACACCGGTCTGGCCGGCTCGTTCCCGCTCAGCCGGCTGCTGCTGTTCTGCTCACGCTCGCTGTGCGGCGTCCAGGGTCGGCGGCTAGCCGTGCCACTGCGGCTGCTGGAGGTGGTGCTGGCCGGCCCGGCCGCCGCTCACCACCTGCACCACCTAGTGGCGCGCGGCTACTTCTGGCACGTGCGCGCCCCGCTGGAGGTGCGCGTGCCGATGCTGGACGAGGACACGCTGCAGCCGCCGGTGCCGGCGGCGGCCGCCGTGCTACAGCTGCTGGAGCGACCGCTGCAGCTGGCAAACTGACCCGGGTCCCGTTTCGGACGCGTTGCTGGCCGCGTTCGCCACCACCTTCCTGCAGCCGCGTTTCTCGTCGCAGGTGCGCCACTGGCTGCTGCCGGTGCTGGCCGCCGGAGGCCGCTTCCCGCTGGCGCGTTGTTTGGATGTGGTGTCTGCGCAGCGCCTTCGCTGCCGCCGTCGACCTGGCTGCTCTTCTCTCTGCTGGCGCTGGGCCACGAGGCCGGTCCGACACACAGCCGCCCGAGGTGCGGCTGCTCTACCTGGACCCTTATCGACTGGGCGTCCAGCCACCTGCGCCCGCTCACCGCCGACGACTCGAGCAGCGCAGACTCGGACGATGAAATGGCGCCGCCGCAGACGGCCGAGGCGGCCGAGGAGAGCTCCGTGTTGCAACAGGCGCTGGCCTCGCTCGACCAGTCGCGCCACGTGCGCACCCTCTGTGACCTAGTGGACAGCACGGCGCCCGGAGGCGGGCGCGCAGTGCGTGCGCTCTGGTGCGTCTGCTACCACCTCATCAGCCGCGACCGTCTGGCGCTGCACAAGTACCGGCTACTCTGGCCACGCTGGCCTTCAGCAAACGCTTCCTGCGCCGTGGCTGTGGACCAGTGTCGAGCAGTGCTCGCAGGTGAGCATCTTCGGCGACAAGCAGTCGCTGCTGAGCACGCTGGCGCGAGGCGCAGATCCGGCGCCCGCCGACCGCCACCGGCTGCAGTGCCGCTGCTGGCCACCTTCTGCGCCATGTTCGCCCACATGCCGTCACCACGCTGCACGACGCCGAGCTGGGTCGGGCGTATTTGTTTTTCCGTCCTTCGTAGGGCGCAGGGGCAGGCCAGCGTCGACAGCGCCACGTGATCGTCTACTTCGGGGTTTGGGGCAGAGCTGGCATTCCATCTGAACCGCTGCCGAGCGTGTTGTCCGGCTACGACGTCGGCGTCGAAACGCCACACGCTGGCGGGCGCGTGCCGGACGGTGGTGGCGGCAACGACGGAACACGGCAAAAGCAATGGATCAGCTCGTTGCGCCGCAGTTTAACGCGCTGCTGTGGCAGCTGCAGTCACGCGACGCCCGGTTGCGCTTCTGCCCGATTGGCCAGATGGGCGGCGCGCAGGCAGTCGCTCACTGGCGAGCGAGCCGCCCGGGAGTGGCGGCGCTCTTCAAGGCCGATCCGGGCCAGCTTATCGGCCGTTCGCCGGCCCCGTGGATTCTCGCGCGACGAGTTTGAGGCGGGCGAGCTGCTGGTGAGAGCGCGGGACGTGCGCATGATGCTGCTACTGCGCCAGCAGCCGTCCGGGTTCAGCTTTCCGCAGCGAGCACAGCTGTTCCAGGAGCTGGTGCGACAGGACAAGCAGGGCTCTCAGTGGAGCTGGACCACTTCATGTCGAGCGTCGGTACAAACATCAGCATCAGCATCCGACGCAACAAGATCGCCGAGGACGCATTAGAGAAGCTCCCGCTGGATAGCGTGCAGACGCTGAAGTTGCATATGCGCGTCAAATGATCAACGCCAAGGGACCGACCAGGCCGGCATCGACGGCGGCAGCATCTTCCGCGAGTTCTTCGAGTTCCTCAAAACCGCGTTCGATCCAAACCGCGGCTTCTTCCGCACGACCAATAACCAGCAACTCTACCCGAACCCGCACGTCGCTATGCTGGTGGACAACCCTGGCGAGCACTATTTCTTCGTCGGCCGCATGCTGGGTAAGGCCGTCTACGAGCAGATGCTGGTGGAACTTCCGCTGGCCGCGTTCTTCGTCACCAAGTTGCTGGGACGCCGGTCGGACACTGTCGACATCCACTATCTGGACTCGTTGGACCCGGTTATGTACAAGAACCTGATGTACCTGAGCCGGTACGGCGGCGACGTGGCCGAGCTGGGATTGGACTTCACCGTACGCGTGTCCGAGCTGGGGGAAAGCTGGGTGGGAGGAGCTGAAGCTGGGCGGCGCCGCCACAGCCGTCACGTCGACCAACCACATCGAGTAGGTCCACCTGGTCGCCGAATTCAAGCTGAACCGGCAGATCCAGCGGCAGTGCGCTGCGCTGCGCCGCGGTCTGGCCGACGTCATCCCGCCCGAGTGGCTGCAGCTATTCGACCATGGCGAGCTGCAGACGCTGCTGTCGGGCGCGCCCATCCCCGTGGACGTGGCCGACTTGCGCGCGCAAACCAAGTACTCGGGTGGCTACGCCGACGACCACCCGGTGGTGGAGATGTTCTGGCGCGTGGCCGACGCACTCACCGACCGCCAGAAGACGCAGCTGCTGAAGTTCGTCACGTCGTGCTCGCGGGCGCCGCTGCTCGGCTTCCGCGAGCTGTACCCGCCGTTCTGTATCCACTCTGCCGGCGCCGACGAGGCCGACCGGCTGCCGTCCGCCAGCAATTGCATGAACCTGCTCAAGCTGCCCGAATACAGGGACGAGCAGACCATGGCCAGCAAGCTATGCTACGCCATCGAGTCGGAGGCCGGGTTCGAGCTCAGCTAGGGGCCGGCTATACCTGCGTGCTTTAGGGTAACGTGTTGCGATGGCGCCCGTCTGGTGCGCTGCGCGTAGATGATGTGATCAGACGTGGATGTGTGATCCAAAGCGACGGCGTTTGAGACCGCCTGTTCTATCCGGGCACAACCATGCTCTGTTGGATGTTATTTGACTGCGTGCAAGGAAGTCTATGCTGCATTGAGCCCCCATCAATTAGTAAGCTGTGAGTTTCAAGTGCCTACGAGAACCCCTCTGTCTGGTCCAGAAACCCAACACCCCGGCTTGGTGAATATTCGCCGCCCACCCTGTATTTTCTCCCCGACGTCGACGTGGGCGATTTATTTGCTAATTATAAAGTTGTATGGCACAGCAAATGCTGGCGACCAAACGGCGCCCATATCGGAGATGCTCCAGGCCGGATCCGGACGAGGTCGCTTGAGCGGTGCGACAGGCAATATAGGGCTACTCACTGCGTTGATTGCAACGGGAGCTTGAACGGCCCAGTCCGGTTGCTTCTGATCACTTATTGCTATGTGAGCGTGCAGTGATTACTTGCGGGGCGCTGCGCCACAAAGCCGGAATACTGATGATCGGGGGGTTCATCAGTTCCTCGTGAAGCTTCTCGGAATGATTGTGGACCACTGGTCGGGCGAAGTCGGTAGCGATCGTCTGCGTGTACAGACAGCGTTGTTTGTGTCTGCTCTCAGGCAAATACGGGATGGTGACTTCAGCTAATGTTTTGCGAGGTCGCTCCTGTTTCGTCCCACGATGGGCTGTATCAGCCGTTCGTCAGCCAGTTATATTTACGTAATAGAATAAACCCACTTTGTAACTGAAATGCCGTTCCGTCATCCACCGCTGGCGCCCTGCCCGTCCGCGTCGTGTGCTGTCGTCATCGGGCTGCTATTCATTCTGGGTACTTGGGGTGGTATTGACCATTCTGGGTACTTGGGGTGGTATTGCAGATGAGTAAGGGCTGGAAGCCTACACGCATGAACTGTGATGCTAAAGGGCGTCTACGGCGCCCGTGGGATGGTGTATGCTTTTTCTATGGTCTTCATGTTGGATGACTGGGCTGGGCGGACAAAAATGACACCAAGCGTTGCCCTGACACGCTCAGAGACACTACCCAAGGTACGTCGCAAAGATGCTATTCATGTTTAAACTTCAACGTGTAGGCTCAAAGCAATCCGTGGTACGAGACTGTTTGTAATCAACTTTTCCGTGCATGAAAGCAAGTTATAACATCATGTAATTGAATGCAATTGAATTCAGTCGATGCGCCCCTAAACCCAAGTAACCAACCAATTGAACTCATGCAAGCGGCTGGTGTGTACAAGGATTATGAATTGCAAAAATAAAACCTGAGCAAAACACCAGGGGATATGCCCCCCCGATGAGGAATCATCTTTCCGTGGTGGTGGAGATTGGTGCGCGCCTCAAGGATCCGGCGGCCAGACCAGGCGGCCGGGGGAGAGGTAAGACTACAAAAGTGCTTCACTCGTCCTTCCATCCATACGCCCCCATTGCAATGCCCATCTCATCCCAATCCATGTCCTTCACTCTAGCCCTACAACACTAACTATCCATACTATGAGCAGGCAGGGCGACCTCCCCGGTCCTGCCCACCAGCCCGTTTTATCGGGGTAGCTGCGCCCCCTCGGCCCGTCCCCGGGGTTAACGGAGTCCTGAGGTTGAGATCCCCCGTCGCACGGTGCTAGTGACGGGGACCAACACACCTTTGGTCCCGATATCCCGGAGGGGGCGGGCGGGCCCGTGGGGCCTCCCGCGGGGCCAAGTGACTAGTCGCCTCGGGCCGGGGACATGGGGTTCTTCAAGGGGTGGGCGGTGCTGGATCCCGGTCGGGGTGGTGAGTCCCTCTCCCGGCCGGGCGAAGGCGCCGCCTGCCCCGTATAGCTCCCTCGGGCGCCTGGTGATCTCCCCGTTCGCGGGGACCAAGGTGTCTCCCCAGTAGGGCCCCTTTAGGGGTGGGGCGCCCGGAGGAGCCGAAACCAAGAACAGCGCATGGCACCGACAACAACCAAAAATATTCCTGGTCCCTCTCGTGAGGGCCAGACCACCTGCTCCGGCGGACGTAACACGTTTTCCGCTACCCCGCGAGTCCTCATTCTTCGAGGGAAAACACAGTCTCTTGGTTCTTTGTCACCCTTTCATAGACGTAACAGGCGCGACCGGTTTGGAAAGCTGTTTGTTGTGAGAAATTGAAGGATGGAGGGTTGGAGGTGGAGTTTGCGGTGGCTGAGGAAACTGAGAGAGCGTTGTCGATGACAATAGTTTGTTTATGGTGTGAGAAAGGGTGGCAAGAAGGTAGACGAAATTATTCCAATATACGTAGAACCCCATAAAACCAAGAACTCGAGAGGTATCAATTCTTTTGACTTGAGGGACGTACCGGAGGAAGAGATTGTCGATGGACTAGGAAAATTTGGAGTGATTGGAGCGAGAAAGTTGAAGGTGAGGAGGTGCAGAGATGGTCACAACCAACAACACCGTACTAACATTTAACACGAGCGATCTTCCTGGTGATATTCGTGTGGGATATGTCCGGGTTAAGGTTCGTATTTTCTTCCCAACGCTATGAGGTGCTTTTAAACGCCAGAAATTCGGTCATACAAACCAGTTTTGTCGTAATCGCCCTCTGCATGTGGCAAGTGCGCCTCCCAAGAGCACGGAAGTGAGCATTGCTCCTCCGAGACCACCTGCTGCAGGAAGCTGGCCCAGGACAGAACCCTCACTGTATGACAGGACTTGCCAGATCTACCTGAAGGAGAAGGAAATTATTGCTATTAAACACACACAAAAAGTAACCTCATGAGGCCAGAGATGTGTATGAACACACTCACCCCAGAATCACCTACGCATCAAAAGCCAAAAGTCATACCGTAATCCCACAACATACTCAGCCCGACAAGGTTTCTGAGCCTATCTCTCAAATGATAGCCCTACTTCGTTCCTTTGGAGTGCCCCTACGATACCAAGACAAGTAACAGGCAGCCAACCCAAGACCGCGTTGAGACCACCGAAATGCCCCCACCATAAAGTAATCCTGCACGTGACACAACCGACACGGTAGAGCGCGTTGCTTCGTCGCCAAGGGGCCCAGGAAGTCGCAGTCATCCCAAACGTTACAGAGCGAGCTCCAGAAGAGTGGCATCGTGTTCAGCGGACTAAGAGCCCTCTAAGACCTCCACTACCCTCGAATCCTCACCCGCCATAACCACCGAACCCACTCCTAACCAGCCTTCCAAAACCACGCCAACTCCCCACCCACATCACCACCAACCATCTCAGATCCAAAGCTTGGACATCCTATGGTGCATGTGGGCCCTGGAGCCCCAGATTTAGGAGCACAGGGTCGCACCACCCGACATGTCCCAACCCCCCTCGACCTCCAAACCTGAGGCCAGCACCCACTGGCGACACCCTTCACCCACGCCATTACCCGCAGCGGCCATGAGACCGCCGAAGACATCTTCCCGTCGAACCGTGCACCCCCAATATCCTCCCCTATCCCCAAATCGCACTAGGAAGCGTGCTCTTCTCCCGGTGCGGCGTCGCCAAGTGAGTTTGTGAGCCCGCGTTCACGCCCACGAAGCCAAGACTACAGGACCATGACTTAGTCACTTGGCCTTTTACGCTCTTAGCTTAGGACTTTCTTTCACTTACTGACAAATGAGTAATATTCTACAGTGGAATTGTAGAGGCGTGAGAACTAACATTAACGAATTAATTAATTAATTAACATATTTTGCACAGTCGTACTACCGGCTGTAATATGCCTACAGGAGACCAAGCTATCTCCCTGGTGCTTCCTTTTATTTAAGAAACTACTCTGTTTTACGCAAGGACATCGTCACCCACACTGTGGCACATGGTGGTGTGCTTCTTGCCGTCCACCACTCAGTCCCCTTCCAACAAGTACACCTGAGATCAAACAACCAGGCTGTCGCTGCTCGGATAATAATTAATCGTCGTGTTACCACCATATGCTCCATATACTTACCACCAGGAACTATCTTTCCACTTGCAGAACTGCTGCAAGTGGTAAATCAGCTCGCACCCCGCCGATTTTGTGCGGTGACTTTAACGCCCATCACCATGTTTGGGGCTCAGCGAATAGTGCTGGTCGTGGACGTGCATTGGAACGTATAATCTTAAATTTTCCACTTGGTATTCTGAATACTGGAACTCCAACACACATTACATTGCAAACAGGGACAGACCTCTGTGCTGGACCTGACGCTTTGCAGCCCTGAAACTTCTCCCTGTTTAGAGTGGTCGGTGGATGATGATCCAGGTACAAGTGACCATTTTCCCGTTTTGACTCGTTTTATTGATGGTGTGGAAGCTGGTCGACGACCCCCTCCAAGTGGATTTTTGAAGAAGCTGACTGGAGTTCCTTCCTAACTGATGTCGAGGAGCAGAGACTCGGCGAGTGCTCCGGAAGGATTGGTTCCCATGGAGATGTTTACAACCACAACGCTACAAAGTGCTCAGCAATATATTCCCCGTTCGCCGGGCACGCCACGCCGTGTACCAGTCCCTTGGTGGTCTGATAAATGCCGGGATGCATTACGGGCCAGAAAGAAGGCATTCCGTATTTTCAATCGTGACAGCTGCATGGCGAATCTCGTAGCTTTCCGCAAGACGAGGGCACACGCGAGGCGCACAATTGCCGACTCCAAGCGACAATCCTGGAAAGCTTGTGTCAACATGTTCAACTGTTCCACCTCACTGTCATCGGTGCGTGGTCCCCGATCAAACGTATCTCCGGCAAAACTTACCTGTACCCCACTCCCACATTGCACATACATGGACAAGATATTATTAATCCGAAGGATGTCGCTAACGAGATTGATGGCCTTCTCAGAACGATCGAAAAATACAGTAGACGTTCCTCAAAATATAAAGCCCGGTGTGAGGCACTACCCCCTTGATTTTACAATAGATTCTACCCATTACAGCAGTCCATCCTCTATTTTCCGAACTGAATGCTGCTTTAAGCACCGTTAGGAACGTAGCAGAAGGACCCGACACCTTACACAATGATATTACAAACATCTGCCGATCACAGCTTTAAATACACTCCTGCAAGTGTTCAACGAAATGTGGGAAAGGGGAACATTTCCATTGACATGGCGGAGGGCGCTTTGTCGTCCCTATATGCAAGCCAAACAAAACTGGAAAGGACCCACTTCATTATCGACCCATATCATTGACCTGTTCTCTTTGCAAATTGTTTGAAAAAAATGGTGAACTTGCGACTCATGTGGTTTTTAGAACAAATAATGTACTCACCTTTGATACAGAGTGGCTTTCGCAGACATCGGAGCACATTTGACCATATTTTAGCTCTCGATCCCGTTGTACGCCTGAGTTTCATGAAACGATGTCATACCGCCGCCATTTTTTCGACGTTGACGGCGCTTATGATACAGCATGGCGTCATGGTATCCTCATTAAGTTTCACCAAATAGGGCATCAGAGGCCCGATGGGGTTTTTTCTTGACGATTTTTTTAACAAACAGGACATTTCGGGTCAGAACAGGTGGCTACCTCTCTCTGACACCTTCCAACAGATTGATGGGGTTCCGGAAGGATGTATATTGAGTGTGACTCTGTTCGCCATGGCCATAAATGATGGGGTGATGCACTGCCAACATCGGTAGGACGAGCGCTGTTCGTGGATTATTTTACAGTATGGTTCTCCTCTCGTACGGCGCGGACGGTGGAAAGACAGCTCCACTTACCTGTAGTGAAATTGATGGAGTGGTGTGATAAACTGGTTTCGC